>CM062804.1:813694986-814234986 GCA_031772625.1 Pinus tabuliformis | reverse complement strand
TAAAAATGCGGGAACAGGTGAGTCCATCAATAACTTCTAAAAGCAACATCCATGTGAAGGATATGGAAGGAACTAATTAAGTAACGAATTTGATCTCCTCTAATGGAAATCCAACCTCCACTAGATCAAAATGTAGTGGATCTTCCTGTCGAACCAAGATACCCCCCAATCAATATCCATGCAAAGCTAATGGAAAAAAATACAACAATGGAGTTATCCAAATAAATGGAAACATACTTGGAAGAACTAAATTTACCAAAACTAATGGTGGCATGGTAAGGAAAGGACCCCTCTACCCTTTCTAAGGAAATTGTCTCTTTGGTTGTGTTGTAGTTACTACAACCCCTTCCAAAAGTTTTACTCTATATAAATTTTGGAGCCCCTTAGTGTCATGTGAGTTGCCATTCTAAGTCATTGAGGTCATCCTTGCTTATAATTTTCTAAGTGCTTAAGTCTTCTTCAAGAGATCACATGTGAAAACTAATTTCTTTCACATGCCTAGCTCTTAATACCTTCATATCACAATTCTTCCAAATAGGCCTTACGCACTTCTTGGAGACAGTGGATCACACTCTTTGCCACCATCTAGAGTGCACTCCTTGTTGAAAGTCACAGTACACTATTAGGATACAAGAAAGCACACCTCTTATTAATAGAGGAAATATAGTCTCTAGAGAGAGTCGTTGCATAGTTCCAGGAGACAATGATTACACACTTCTTGTTAATAGTGAGAGTGAGCTTCTTCAAGTCTGTGTTGTCACACTTCTTAGTGGTAGTCGAACCACTCTTAACTCTTATTTCCCGAACATGCACTAAGCATACTTAGTTACCCTAACCCTAATTATATGTTTTCTTTCTTTATATAAAGAATCCATCCTAAAGCACATTTAAAATTCATCTTTTTCTTTTAATATATGTGAACTTTTGGAGTAAAATGATAATTCTCTCACTCTTGGTTGCACATGCACCATGATACAGGTAAGTTCCTCAATTGTCACTTTTGCTCAATTTTTCTTTCGCATGTGTCATTTTTTCTTATTTTTCCTCTTGAATATTTATCTTATCTCTTTCACGTGTTGTTATGTTGTCTTCTTAATGATCATACAATATATTATTTCAAGTTACTAAAGTTCTTCCATGCTTGTTGTTTAAGTTTTTCTAAGTTTTAAAGTTCCTTTCTAAAGATACCCTAAGTGTCGTCTTTTATTAGAAGCAACTCTAGAACACCTTTTATAGGAATCTCCAATGCACTCTTTTGCATTAGGAGATCCTATTTATCACAATAAAATGCATTGGAAACACCTGCATGGAAAATGACACCTTTTGATTGCAATCGGCACTTGTGTCATAAAGACTTCCACCCTAACTGTTGCAATTAGAGATAAGTGTCGCTTCATTTTCGTTTCAGTATATAGATTTTGGTTTTAGGTATTGTGCATATTTTTGTCATAAGAATGATTTTATATGTGTGTGTCATAATTTTCAAGACATATCATCCATTCTCTTTCTCTCCTATTTCTTACATTCATCTAACACTTAGTCAATCTTGGAGGTATTCCTTGCCCTCACAACATGTGTAAGTTATGAAACCATTCAAATTTCAGCCACGTGGTGAGTGAATTAAACACTCTTAAGCATTATTTCTCGGACTATTATCTCTTGAACCTATGCATTATGCTCATCTTGAGGTGAACTTCCTTCGTTGTAAATTATGCATCTCTACAGCAGAGTCACCCAGCCCTTGCTTCTTACACTTGCCCACTACACAAATCCATGAGCAACCCTGAATTGTGTTTCACATTGCACCCTTCTAATGTATTATATGTTAATATCAAGCCCCTTGTAGTGGAAACCTACTTTAAACCTATAGGCTCGATCTTAGTCATTGTGCATTGCATATCCTCAGGCATCAAGCTCCAAGCTATTGTCTACTAGACTTGCACTCTGCACCCAAGCGTTGCCTCTCTCTTTCTATTACCGAGTGTGCCCTCCTAGTGCCCACACCTCCACCCCATTTCCTCCTAAATTTGTACTATATTCCCATGAATTTATTTCTCTCTTTCCTTCAATACTTTCCCATGACAAATGGCATCTTACATTAGAAAAAATGATATAATAGGTGGTTTTGGGATTGATAATGTCTTGTCATGAGTGAACCTCATTTTCAGGTGTTATCATCCTAACACGGAAAGATAATGTTCATGGAGGTCATCAAGAAGGGGTTTGAAAAGGACACTTCTAGGGATAAGGCACAAATATTCTATAATGGAAGAGTAAATGCATCTTGGACCGGGAGAGAGAGATGCCAACTCATGTTGACTCAGAAGGTTCTAATACTTATCTATACCCTTTGGAGGGTGAAGATGAAGTAAATATCACATCAATGATGGAGATTTGAAAACATAGAAGAAAATAGAAGAACTTAGCATCAATACATTATAATGATGTCTCATGTCATAGTCACCAAATTGTAGCTTCTCAAAGTGTGAGCACAAGAGTGTTATTTTTTTCTATGTATTATCACCACATTATTGGTGGAATGCAATTATGTAATTTTGAAAATTAAAAAATGTAAAAGGAATATATAATATTAGGTTATGTCCCACCAAATTCCCATTTATTACCTCTTAGTTCAATCACCAAGGCACCAACACAAATAAACCAAACAGAAAACCTAAGGGAGAAGGTACTAGAGGTACTATTCAGGGAGGGAAAGATGTTGGTTGTTGTTGAGCTGATTTACCACCAGAGAATACTCCACTAGAATCTCTCCACCCTAATTAGCCAACAACATATAACACTATTGGACCTCTACCTTCCCATAATATGACTGCTTCTGTAGCATCTCCCAGATAATTCACTAACTATGTGGTCACCTTTTTGACCCAAAACCTAGGCCACCACCATGCATCTACCTCTTCACAACCTCCCACTGGTGAGGAGAGTGGTCAAATGCCACTAAGAATAGGAAGGAACATGAGCCTGAGATTCTAAAAAATGACCATTCAAAATGTGCTTACACGAAGAATGGAAGTCGGTGGCACAGGAACAACCCTCAGATCATACGTATGTGGAAACTCCCTGTTTACTATGCAATCCCTTATTTGAGGGAGGTCCAGGTTAAACCTATAGGAAGACTTTCCATTGGACAACTAAGTTTTGGGTGAGATGGATTGTTAGAACATATTTTGGACTATGATGGAATCGTAAATAATGATATACATTCAACATGATTTTGATAATGAATAGGTCGGAACCTTGAATTCCCTCCTTATAAGAAATTAAGTTAGCATTAACGAGATTTACATATTTGGAGGGAGCTGATGTGGCACCCTACCTTATGGTTTGGATAGTATCTACCAAAGAGGTTACTTCACATTTGGAGTGCCCATGAGAGAAGGAGCTGCCCACCCTAGAGAAAGGAGAGTTTGGCAGTGAAGAGTCGTGGAAGCCCAAGGGTCACTCTTGGAATGTCAAAATTCACTAGGAAGTTCAAAGGTCTTGTGGGAGCCCAAAATTCATATGGGAGCTTAAGAGTCATGATGGAGATCAAGAGTCACATGGGAGGTGAAAGGTCACTTGATTTTTTACAAATAGGCCCTCGTGCCTTATAGTAAAGGACTTTTAGCCCTGCATTCTCAAGCTTGTCAGAGGAGAGAAGACCATTGTTTTGAGGACCAAGTGGTAGCCTAATGTTCCACTATTGAGGCTAGTGTTGCATCAATTTAATTGTGTATCTTGGAACTTTCACTTAATATCTTGAAGCTCTCAGAGCCAGTGAACTTTCATGCATGTATAATGAATGTCGTAAGACTATCATTCCATTTTTTTAGTATATGCTTGTGTTCATACATACTAAGTAAAATGTACTATTTTGTTGGATTTTGTATACATCATTGAATTGTGACTACAACGAAAATACCTTCTAGAGGATATTTTTTTGGAAGCCCCTATAAAAATAGACCAAAAATTCATTTTTAGTGGAGATCGCCAGAAGAGGTGGGAAGGAATATGTTCTAGAGGATGTTTTTCGAATGGTGTATCCAAAATGTACAAACACGCTGATGCTTTACTATCCATACAAGCACTAGTGTTGGAAATAGCATGGTGCACCATCAAAAAAATATTTTTATAAAAGAAAAAAGGACATTTCACTACATAACATAACATATTAGTGCTTGAATAGTTGATAACCTCGACTCTCTTCACATAGTCAAATGTATTGATAGATATCGGAAATGAAAACTGTTATAATTTTAAATTTCACAAAAATGTAGTGTTATTTTCCAATGAAGTCCCAATGTGATACCCTTAATAAAATTCCCCTCGCAATATTATAAAGAGCACCACTATGCATTTTTAAATTCTAAAAAAGTTGTAGTTCTATAGTAGAAACACTGCACTAGTGAAGTACATGTAGCAAAATGCCCCAGGGCATCTCAAGAAAAGAAAATTGATATTTTTTATTAAAAAAAAAGGTCGTTCTTCTGGATATATCCTTTACTGGTGCATTTAGAAAAGGAACCGGAGGAGGGTTAAATAAAAAAAACCCTCCCGACCATAATTTTCATTTTTACAATATATAATGTAGGACCAATCTTACGCACCGATTGTTATAGACATATTTGGGCACTGCAACCTCAATCATATATGTCCATAAACCAAGGGCTTCTAAGTCCCTAAAAGTGTTATTTCGTACCCTAAAGGAGCAAGGTCAGTTGACTACATCATCTACCAGAAGTTCTCCATGAAAAACTACTCAGAACTGGTCAAAGCAAGACCATACATACTGTCCAATGCTAAGGGTGCAATGCATCTCACCTGCCACATGCAAAAAGTGCGATGCACGCTGTAAAGCCCTTCTATAGGGTGCGATGAGCGAGAGCAGACAAATGGCACAAGCAGTTTGCTAGGTGGATACCCTGAGAATCTTCTAGAAGCTGCTTGTTTGACACTTGCCTCTCTGAATTCCCCCAAGGATGAGTAAGAGATTATGAAGTCTCCAAGTGGAACCAAGAACTATCAGAGAGATGACACTAATCAAAATCCCAGAAGCTAATTCACCCCCCTGCAAACATCTATATATGGATCCCTCATCCCAGAGATCCAAATGCTGAAGGCTAGAATTTTGTAATTTGCAAGGAAGTGTTGTTGATTTCTCTTTGAAGACATTTTTTAGTGATCTTGCTTTGTATGAGGTGAAGAGGGCTTTCATGCTGGGAGGATGGCGCTGGGTCAGACCAACTGGTTGTAATCCTCTCTTCTACTACTTCTATCAATAAAGCTATTTGAGTTTTCCTCCATATTCTTGTGTATCTCTGAATATTGTGTTGATATATGCATTTGTATGGTCAATATATATCTGATCCTATATTGTTTATAGTGATAGATCTCTATGCTTTGATGGTATTATGCTACTTTGACTCTAGAGGTTCTCTTTGAAGCGGGACAAGTAAGAAAGGAGTGGCGAGATTCTGTCAAAGGGGAAAGGAAACAAGCAAGGAGGCAACCGAAAGATTGAGGTTTGTACTCTCTGCTTCTTTCTCATCGATCTCTCGTAAAGGAAAGCACAAGTGACTTTAGTTTGTTTATTTCTAAGATAGCTACCCATCTTAGTGGGACTAGCAGTTCTAAATAGACACTAGTTTTCCCGATAACAAAATGGCGACTCGGCTGGGGAGCGAATAGTTTGATTGCTTATCTCTATTCGTTTGCTTCGTAAACTATAGACGGAGCCTGAAGCTAAGTCAGCTAGCCTTCGAACTTCATTTTCTATGCAAGTGCAAATTAGATCAATGCTGCTTCAGTCAATCTCTGGGTTTGTTTATGAACTGAACAAATGACTCGAAAACATCCTAAGTGCCCTAGAGGTAGCTCAAGTAACCTCATTAGATCAGCCCCTATACTTTGTATTTATTGACTATCATTAGCTCCACCTAAATCCTTGAACTAAGCTGCAAACTGTGACCAAAAACCAGGTTAAAGTCTCGTCCTTGGACCATCGTGTTGTCTCCTTTTGGCATACTAGATGCATCGCACCTCCCGTGTGTAGTTGGTGGGATGCATCCCTATTTCCCTGTGTTATAGGTGTGATGATCAGGGAAGACTGTTTCTTCCTCCAGGTTTTGGATTTTTCTTCACTGTCTTTAGCTTTATTCAGGAGTTTTGCTGTCTATGATCAATAGACCACTGTTGAAACCCCCTTTGCATTATTTAGCCTCTAGTATACAAAGAGTTGTGAATGCTTTTATGTATTATTTTCCATTTACAGTTCTCCTTTACAAAATAGTAACTTATTCAAACTATCGTCTTTTGATTTGAAAGTGTCGCAAGTGTTGTTTTTAGTCAAATAAAAGAATCCTTCTCTTTTTGATAGTCGATTACACTGTTACTCTTGTATTTGATCTGAGTTTATAGTATTTCAAGTGTCGAAAGCAGTTTTCAATTCAAAATCACAAAGTGTTGTCTTGTCTTCCTTTTGCTTTTTGAAAAGAAAATAGTTAGTATTGTCGCTTTGAAAGAAGAAATAATTCAGATTTGTACTGAGCATTCTTTTTTTCATTCACACATTAAGAAAGAAAAAAATAAATACATGCATGTGCATTTTCATTTAGACTGCTTGTTGATTTTGATTTAGGACTGTGCATCAAGTGTGTGCTCTATGCTCTATGCTGAAAGGATTTCGCTTCTCTTTCCTTAGTAGCTAGGATTTTCATTGCAAAAAGAAAAGTAAATGATTGTTTATCATCTTAGATTGCATATTTAGGAGTTGTACATCTACATCATGTGGTGAACCTTAAAGGAAAACTTCATAAGAAAGGTCAACTGTAAAATAAATTCAATGAACATAAACACGCTTTGGAACCTAACGCATAACATCTAGAAGTCTAGGCTAGAGATGTATTCTGACGTCGTAAAGCCTGGTAACTATTGCTTTCATCGTAGGTTGGGTGATTCCTCGTCTTTGAGACGACAAGTGTTAGTACGGACTTGTGCTCCCATGTACTGTCGAGTATATATTGGGAGACCACAATAAGATATATCCTTCATCCTTAGGAAGCCGTGTCTACCTCCTTATCGATCCCAATGCACTGAACACAACATTCAGGAAGATTGACTTTTGTACTATAAAAAGTATTCTTCAGTTTTGCGATTGGTTTGGAAATCCCTCTGTTTAGATTTCCAGAGTAGTCCCTTTTGTTCCTTTTCAGACTCCTTAAAGGAAAAGGTCCATCTGAGCACTTGTCACTTCAGGCTCATTAAAAATTGAAGGTGACTAGAGTCATCTTTAGCTTTTTCTCGACTCTTAAAAATTCGAAAATCAAGTTGTGTCAAAGCATCTAAAATTCATTTAATTCGGAATAACATTTTCCCCTCTTATTTTGAGTTGATCAAATAATCCACAATCTTGGAAGAAAGTCAATCAAAACCCCATTGTTCGCAGAGACCGACAAGTCAGCCATCTTTGACCTCAGAAATGAAACCATTCCGGGCCAAGCGAACTCGTTTAACTGGGTCAAAGTCTCCTGGTTTGTTTGAAACTTGTGTTTCAACATCCTCTGAGACTCCAGTTGCTCCAACCATTTCTGGTATCCCTACCTCTACAAAAGAAGTTCCGCAGTTACAAGAGGACATTAGAATTGATCCTAGTGTGATAGTAAACACTTCTATTTCTAAACCAGCTCCATCTAGGGTTTATTCGAAAGGTGTTACCTCTTCAGCATCTGTCGCTGCAGAATCTATACCTTCTTCGGCACCAAAAATATTTTACAGACCTGATGGTCTACCTCTTCCACCTGGATTGATTGCTATAGAAGAGATTATGGAGGATCTTCCATCCAGTACTTCATCACATTTTGGAACTGGGATCCACCTATATCCTTCTACTTCAGAGGTTAGTACCCTTTCATCACAAGTTCTTGTAGAATCACTAGGAAGTCTTTTGGATAGACTCAATATGTCTGGATAACCATCGACATCTAGGACTGCGTCACCTAATACAATGGTAGCAGAACCTCCTGCCACCACTCCAACGATGTTCGTTGGTATACCATCTGTCCCAACTAGCTCTCAACCGCTTGAGGGAGTCCACCCAGGGACTATTTTGATAGTATTTTATGTTCCCATTTGTTCGTTTAGAATAATGTCTGGAATTTCTTATGTTGAGTCTCAACAAATTGATCCTTCACAACAATATCAATTTGGGCAGTTCAGTCTCCAAAGGCCAGTCTTTCCTGTGAGCACTAGATTGCCACTGTATGTTCCCTTCAGGAGAACAACCATATGAGAGTTCACAACAGAATCTGGGTCAAATTGGAATCACATCCAGTGGTTGGGTGCCAATACTACCTCAACAACCAAGAGTTGTATACTCAATACATCCAAGTCTATCTGTGTCGAATATCCCCACTACACCAGCTATTATGATGGTGTCACAAGTACAAGTGCTGCCTGTTGTATGCCAAATTCGAGTTTCGCAGGTCGTAATACAACAACCTCTTGTATCCACGACGCAACCACAATCGCCGGTTAGTGGCTCCTTAACTGGAGTGACTAAGGCTCAAACGGGTACTATTACCCCTAATCTTGGTCAAACATCTAGTATTGGGCGGCAGAAAATGGTTTTACAACCATCGCTGGTGCAACATCAACAACCGCAATTCCAGCAAGTGTACCAAGGACCTGAGCAACAAAACTTTGCAAGTAATGGGTAGCCGTATATTCAAAATGGTTATCATCAATCATCCCAAATTGGCTATGCCAAAAAACCTTATCAATGTTATCAGCATCAAATGCATTATGCTGGTATGCAAAGACCCACTGCTCAGGTGATCCCATCTTATCTTGGGTATGCTTCGCTGAACCTGAATCAAAAGTTGCCCTTCGTGGCAACTTTACAGTTACGAGATCAAAATCAGCTAACAAACGATCCAATTGCTTATGCCCCTTGGTGGCCAGCGATTCCTCATAAACTTCCATCAAATATTCCTAAATTTAATGGAAATCCGGGTGAAGATCTATCAAATCATGTGATGACCATTCATCTATGGTGTTCCTCGAACACTCTAAATGATGATTTGATTAGGCTTTGCCTTTTTCTATAAACGTTAACTGGTCCAACAGCAAAATGGTACATCAAATTACCTAGAGCTTCATTCAATAACTTTGGCGCCCTTGCCACCACCTTTTTAACCCATTTTCAGTTTCCAATAAGGTACGAAACAGGAACGGAGCTTCTTACCAATTTCAAGTAGACAATGGCCACTCACATATCTGATCATATTCATGAGTGGTGACATCATTGTAGAATGGTGAAATAGCTGAACGGTTTATTAAGTCATTGTTACCATCTATTACAGAATATGTGGCAAAAGGAGTCATTACTGAAGAGCAAGTCATTGCTCGTGCGCAATATCTAGACTTGATCTATACTCAGTCTGGCAAACTCTATGACAAAATCCCCGATGATCCTAGACCAGAGTTTTTTGTTGCTCCTCCTCCTAAATCAAATAGAGACTCTTATGCCAGCCATGGCGTGATAGGTACGACTAGCACGAAATCCACAAAGGCTACATCTAAGAAATACAGTAAGGTTTATGGTCAAAATGAAAATGAAGAACTTCTAGCCTCGGAGGTTAATGCCGTGTCGACCGAGAAAGGCAAAGAATCAAAGCAGCCAAGGGGCAAGAAGAAAGGGAAGAGCAAAAAGAAGAAACAGGACGATTTGTCTCCTAAACAATCTTCTGCAAACCCTTCTAGGAAAAAGGAACCTAGTCAGCCATGCCTCATATGTGATGAGGACCATTGGACGAGAGATTGTCCATGTAAAGCTGCAGTTAAGAAAATATTTAAGAATTCAAGAACTTCAACAACATTGACTGACCGGTTTCCAAACCCAGGAACCAATCTGGTTGCTAGCGACAATGATTCCCCATCCCAAGTTCTTATGTTGTCCATTTCAAAATAGCCAAATGATTCTTTGATATCGACAAGGAATAAAGATTACAAAATCCAGAGCTATCAAACAACAAGGCTACTGATCAACCTAGTAGTTCGACAACAACTTCGACCGAAGCTGTGCCACCCATCATTTCTGAGCTAACGATAAAGCTGCCAAAGGGAGTAGTACACAAATTGACATCTAATCCTTGTGCCAGAGTGGCACGAAATTATAATATAGTAGAGGACCTGGCCCAATCACTTTCCGCTATGTTGAAACTTGAAGTACTGCAAAATTATCCCTCCCAAAAGCAGGCTCTATTAACAATAATAGGTGGGATTGACCTAGCAGATTCCAATCTTGTTGCCTTTGATCATAAAGGATATGAACCTTAGTTACCATCTCAACTCGCTTTCCTCATTCAAGTGAAAACCCTCAACAAAATTGTTCATCGAACAATTATTGATGAGGGGGCATCTACATGTATTATTTCGATGAGTTGCTGGAAAAATGTAGGATCACCACCCTTGTCGTGATCCTCAACAACATTAAAAGCATTTGATGGACGAACATACACTCCATACGAGATTTTGAGTAACTTACAAGTTGAACTGGGGGACAAAACAGTAGAAATTGATGTTGAATTTATTGATGGAAGTCTCGATTATAACATCCTACTAATTTATGCTATGGCCGCTATTGTGTCAACATACTTTAGAAAGATTGCATTTCCCTTTCAAGGAGGAATTACAATCATTGACCAACAAACCTTTCTCCCCAATAGTTCACAAGTTATGGGAAGCATCTCGATGATCCATGGAAGCTCTCATTCGCTTCAAAATATCAGAGTAGCTTGCTAAAATACCCTACATTGATGGGTACTCTTGCCCTACCACCTCAGAGTAATCTTGCATAAGTGGCCATGGTGGAAACCTACAATATGATATCTTATATATCTAAAAGATTTAGAAGATTCCCAAACATTTTGTCAGCGTGGATCATCGCTATTTTAGAAATATTATAGCAATCAAATCTCTTGGCCTGGGGGGCAAACCCAAATCAACGCTCATCGAGTGTTTGGATAGATAGGTCTAAGGAATATGGCACCTCTTCAGATCCTTGGTTGCATGTACATTCTACAGATGAAGGAATCATTTAGTCAATGATGATAGGAGAGGCACCATGGGAAGATTACCACCATCGTTCCCATCTTTTGGATCACAACAAAGATTATTATAGCAACCTTAATCATCCCTCAGTTTTTTATTTTCTATCAAATACTATAAATATGGTGGATTATGAGGATAGTTCTTCTACTGTGTCAACCTCATTAAAAAATGAAACAACTCCCTTTCCAAATCCAGTCCTTGATTACAATCTCGTAAAATCTAAGTCGAGTCTTTCAAAGATTTTGAAGGTAAACCTTCATTCCAACCACTGCGTTGAATGTAATGAAGCTTGGGGGGCATGGACCTCGATTTGTGTCATTATGCTGGGGGCATGCAAACTTGTAACAAGCATAGTTTCTTGTTTCAAGCTTGTGTAAACATGAAACCGAAAGGATAATTTTTACGCGAAGTTCAAGCTCGTTAAAAAATAAATCTAGCAATGAGCATATGTTCCACCAGAGTTTAAGCACGTTAAAAAATGAACCCACCTCCGGTAAATAACCATTTTGATCGCATTATTATCAGCTTTTGAGCCTTGGTCGTGTTCTTACCATCACCTCCAATATTTTTTAGTCGATCATACGCCTCCATTTGATTGTTTACCCCTCTTGAGGAACAGCTGTGACGAGTGATCCTATTAGCCACTTCCTCTACACTGTCATGATTGAAAAAGTTCCAAACCTTATCTGGAACCAGCTGCTATCCAAAAACATCACTCGTTCCTCAAAAAATGAGTCTCCTTTAGGTTTTTTTCATTTGACTCGTAAAATATGAAAATATTGCAAAGCAATTGGCCTCTCCAGCTCATTAAAGTGATTGGAAGTGCCATCCCTCCTCTAGATTTTAATCTTTTTGGACCTAAGGGATCATTACACAAAATGATCGAGCATTTTTCTTGTTCAACTCGTTAAAAGTATCGAAAGATCATCCCTTTCGCATTGTTTTATACTTTTTCAGACTTAAGGGATTATATTACGAAAAAGGAATATTGGAGTTTCCTTTCCGTCTCTTTTTAGACTCTCTAAAATTAAAAAGAATGAATTTATCCTTGTCGTTAAACTCATTAAAACAATAGCGAGAAACTTGTCCATTCAAATAAGAGCGAGTCTCACTGTCGCTAGGCTCGTTAAAACATAGCGACAGGTTTGCTTGAAGGGAAAATTATAGAACAAGCATATGTTATCCTCCTCAAGCTTGACAAAAATGAAGAGGTACTGGTCAGAAATGATTGGGGAAAATTGGGAATAAAACTTGAAGAAACTTTATTGGTAGCAGGTCGCTCTTGAACATGACACTTTCACTCCATCACCATGATTGAGTTGGGTTGGGTTATTCCGTTTACCAGTCATATCACCATTCGTCCACCGTACCATCCGCCTTTCAGGTTAATGCTACTAATCCATTTCAGTGTCACCGATATGTTCAAGAGAAGTCGCTAAGAGAATTCGCCAACCAAGCTTGTGTCTCATCCGCTGCAATACCTTCACGCTTCATTCTTTCATGACTGTCACCCTGAAACTTGTATCATCAGATCATTTTCACCTCCACAAAATCATTTGTTGCGTTCTGTGTCATAGATGTGGGATTCATTAATGCCCTCCTACAATGGCTCACTTCTTGTCGACATCAGCTCATTATCCAGGAAGTTGACCTAGGAACAACCCTTTCAATACTTTGAAGCTTGCATGCCTCAATGGCAAGTTTCTCACTTCCAGCGATAGGTTTACATTAATGGCCTTCGACGGAAAGATTTTGCATGGTGTTCGACATCAACTCATGTATTCACACCACGTGAATTGTACTGCAGTACCTTGAGGGTCATCATCATCATCTATGATTCCTATCACGCCTATAAATAACTTAATCATTGGCTGGTAATCAAGCAATGTCTTTCCATGTTCGACCTCAAAACATCTTTTCACATGGACTGACTTGTACTTTCGGGCGAAGATTGAACGAGTTTTGAAGACCCCAGATCTAGTTTCATCCATCTGGGCTGCGATATATGTAGGAAAATAAGGACATCAAATGTACATCATTGCTACATAGATAATCATCCAAACTAAGGGATGATGGCTCTACCAAAATCATCAGTCTTCCACAATGACGGTTGTCTATCCTATGTACAAGAAAATAAATTTATAAAGCTGAGCATGGGAATGCCCACCTCAGCTAGATTATGAAAATATTATGAATATAATTTATTGTATTATATCTCATTACAGGTCACCTTCTAGTTCGAAAATCCTCTGATCCTCATAATAAAGCATTTCACCCAACATCAAAAGATTTAAAACCCCATTCTCTATGGGGAAACTATTATAGACATATTTGGGCACTACCACCCCAATCATATATTTCCATTAACCAAGGGCTTGTAAGTCCCTAAAAGTGTTGTTTCATACCCTAAAGGAGCAAGGTCTGCTGATTACATCATCTCCCAGAAGTTCTCCATGTAAAACTACTTAGAACTGGTCAAAGCAGGACCATACAGACTGCCCAGTGCTAAGGGTGTGATGCATCTCACCTACCACATGCAAAAAGTGTGATGCATACTAGAAATCCCTTCTATAGGGTATGATGAGCGAGAGCAGACAAATGGCATAAGCAGCTTGCTAGGTGGAGACCCTGAGAATCTTCTAGAAGCTGCTCCTTTGACACTTGCCTCTGTGAATTCACCCAAGGATGAGTAAGAGATCATGAAATCTCCAAGTGGAACTAAGAACTATCAGAGAGATGACACTAATCAAAATCATAGAAGCTGACTCACCCCCCCGCAAACATCTATATACGGATCCCTGATCCCAGAGATCCAAAGGCTGAAGGCTGGAATTTTGTAATTTGCAAGGAAGTGTTGGTTTCTCTTTGAAGATATTGTTGGGTGATATTGCTTTGTATGAGGTGAAGAGGTCTTTCATGCTGATAGGATGGCACTGGGTTAGACCAAGTGGTTGTAATCATCTCTTCTACTACTTCTATCAATAAAGCTATTTGATTTTTCCTCCATATTCTTGTGTATCTCTGAACATTGTGTTGATATATGTATTTGTATGGTCAATATATATCCAATCCTATATTGTTTACATTGATAGATCTCTATGCTTTGATGGTATTATGCTGCTTTGACTCTACAGGAGCGCTTTGAAGCGGGACAAGTAAGGAAGGAGTGGCGAGATTCTATCAAAGGGGAAAGGAAACAAGCAAGGAGCCAAGCAAAATACTGAGGTTGGTACTCTCTGCTTATTTCTCATCTATCTCTCGTAAAGGAAAACACAAGTGACTTTAGTTTGTTTGTTTCTAAGATAGCTACCTGTCTTAGTGGGACTAGCAGTTTTGATAGACATTAGTTTTCCCGATAACACCAATGCCACTCTTGCCACATGCAAGCGCTCTGACATCATTTCTCCTTTTTCTAACCATCCTTGAATACTGTGCTCACTGTTTGAGTTTTCAATTTTTACAAAATGTCCTAAAATTTGTTTCTCTCCATTACATGTCTTTAATGCCTCCACGATGAAAAAATATGTAGGTAATGTCTACGTTTCTTTGTAATTTAATTTTTTAGTGAGTTATAATTTTAAATTAGGCTAAATTTTCAACTATTTTTCAAAAAATTAAACTCACCACCCAATGCGTTCAATACATTCGACTCAAACCAATAATGACGTGCCTTGAAAATATACAGGGTGCACCGTAATTCAGTTTATGAACATAATGCATCATCATTGTTGCATTGTGTTTTGTAAATGGTGCATCACACTTCATGCATTTATATTTACCAAACACATCACAAACTTAACATTTCAAAATATATCCATAGGTCAGTGTGTTCAATACCTTGGATGTTTCATACCATGCGAAAAGGTTATATGTTCACACTAATGCATAATTTTTCTGCACCACTATTAAAATTTAAAATTTGTGAACCAACAATGCTTTTTCGTGTTTATTTGCACACTCATATAATGTATTTTTAGTTGAATGTGCACTGGCGCTAGTGCATGAATCTATTTTGTGTGCACTGGTAATTTTTTTAATTAAAAGTTATGTTTCCATATTTATATATACATGTTTCATTTAATAAAAAAATAAAAAAATTATTTATGATGATAATGTATTTTATATGTGAATCATGTAGCAAAGACATTAGGAGAGGGATTAGTAGGAGCAACAGGAGCGTGAGGTGCACCCATACAATATGATCTGAACATGGAAGGCCAAAGATAGGGAGAGATATTTACACCCTCGCCCTATCACTGTTGGTACCCGTGCACCAGAATTGAGGAATGTAGGCCTCCTCAAGTACTATAAGGAAGGTACATCACTAAAGTTTCCCTTTGCATTTTTTTCACATCTAATCCCCGGATGAAATTTCTAGGTGAAGGATTTGCATGCCAGTCCTAGTGTGTGGTATAGGCCCACTGAGGAGGACATATACTTTATGTCTGGCCTATCAAAGAGAGGGGAGAATTTTCCCCAATTCCTTAATGTCCCACATGGGGTTGCAACTGAAAGTCACATTGCATACATTGTGAGATATGTTGGGCCTCATGACATGCATCCATCATCTTTTAAGGTATGTGGTGGACAACTACGAATTTCTTCTTTTGTTGTAGAGGATATTAGTAGCCTCTCGTTATTAGTCACCACCATTTCACACTCTATTAGTGATGGGAAGGGCATGATTTTCACTCTCTTTTATTATGTTTATTCTTTGATTTAAGTTTTATGTTGCATCAGTTGATCTGTCATTGTTTTGACGAAATTGTGAATGGATTTAAATAGATGTCGTGCTTTGAGACATGGGAGGGATATATTTCCTTTCACTTCCGAGCATTTTTGTTTATTTTTTTAGAGTTTTTTAGAGAAAAGGCCTACATTTTCCCTTCACCTTCCTAGGCCAATCACTAAGGGTCCTACCAGAGTTTCCGACCAGGATTTTTCATGAGGCACTAATGCTACCGGCTGGTGAGGATGACCAAGCACTTTTTATGTCGGTGTTTCCATTTGTGTGGATTGATTGGAGAGGTTGTCCCAACATCTTCATCATAACATATGCACCTCCAGATGATAGAGGTCATATTAATGTTTTCTTTAAATTAATCAATTATTTTAATTTTCTTGTTTTAATGAATTAGAATAAAACTTATTCTCACACATTAGTTTACTTTGTTTATTAAATTGTTTATTGAAATTGTCTAATTATTTAGTATATTATATATTTTGTAGATATCAACACATTCGATGGGGATGTACCTCCTCCCCCACTAGATTTTAGAGGATATGAGGAGATGGATGAAGCCCAACAGGGTGAGGGACATCCTCAGGGGAACATGGGTGTCTGGGGTTATAGTCCTGATGTGCAAGTTCGGATGGAATACTACGAAAAATTGGCTAGATTTTTTTTGATGTGGGAGTCCACCTTGTAAGGCCTCGAGATATCACAATGGATACTACTTTGGTGGGTTTGTGTAGGAAATGTCTACATGATATGATGTCCCTTCTACAAAATACCATCAGAACTAGTAGGGTACTGATAGTAACGTGCGGTGTAGGCCAACATCATGCAACATAGATACATCATATAAGGTTGGTGATGATGATGATCTTGGTGATGATGATGATGAAGGTGATAATCATGATCATGATGATGAGGGTGGTCATCATGGTGCTTCTTGTAGTACCACCCCATCAGATCATGGGCGTCAGGGTGTTGATGATCCTTCCAATAGTACACCCCCTTGTCAGTCACGTGATAATAAGATGCTAGAAATAGATGGCGTACCTCATGTTTCACCTGACAGAGTAAACCAACCACCTCCTCCTCCACCTCATATTTCACCAGACATGTTCACGGTGCAGACGTAGTTCACCATCCATCATCTTCTACTCAAGAAGACCATCCACCTCCTTCTCCACCTTAATTGGTTTTGATAGATGTTGATCATGCAATAGTTGACCATCTAATATCTTCTACTATAGAACACCCTGAAACTATGTCTATTTTACAAGATATTTGATTATACTTACTTCACTTGATGTAGTTATTTGACTTGTCTGTGTGTGTGTGTGTGTGTGTGTGTGTGTGTGTGTGTGTGAATTTTCTTGTTCATGTTTATGTAATTAATTTATATGCTGGTGTTGAAGTGTATATTTTTAGGTCATGTTAGATATATTTATTTAATGTGCCTGCAGGTAGACGTGTATGTGAATATAGAAATTATTTGACATGAGATTTATATTAATTTAAGGATGTTCATGGTGATCATGTAAGATTAGAATGTTTTGTTTTGTTATATGTGATCACAACGATATGCAATGTTAGATTATTATATTTATGTTCTAGCTAATGGCATTTATATGTGCTAAAGGTGTATATAATTAGATGATGGTAGTGAATTTGAACCTATATCTTAGATGATGTTTATGATTTTTAGATGGTTATCATCATGTTGTTTATTATTATGAAATAAAATTTATTATAAATTATCTATCAGTGAACTTATATCAAACTTTTATATATGAAAGTTCATGCAAAATGACTTACTTTAAAGAAAATGCAAATATTTTTTTTATAAATTACAAAGTTTAGTATGATGGAAACAATGATTGTAAAATTACGCTGACATAATAGTATAATATGGATTTAGGCTAGTATAATATATATGTAGTTGGCATTGTAACCTTTTCTTTATAATTCATGTTCTCCACATTAACATGTTAAAATATGCTCCCTCATAATATTTTCATGTATGTATACGTTTAATTATTTTTATTATTAATATTTTGTAAAATATTACATATGAAATCCATATTAAACATTTAAAAATTTACAAATATCCCTCATACATTGAATTAGGAAGAAACTATTAATGGAATAAGAATTTTCTCAATCTTTCTCACTAAAGTGAAAATATAAGAAAATTTTCGATTTAAAATACTTTAATTTTCTCTTTATAAAGTCTCTATAAAATCATGGTATTTAATATGGGAATTGAATATTTATTTATGGTTGTGAGTAAAATATTTGTTATAATATATTTTTGTTTTAAAAATCACATGTAAATGGAACACGGAATGAATTACACATTGTAATATCAATAATAGTATTTCTTGTCATATGAAAATATTACATTTCTTCCTTTTAGTAAAAAGTAAATTAATGTTTTTTACTCATTACATTTCTTCCTCATAATAAAACCTAAATTATTTTTTATTGGTTTAAATTCAACCATTTTTAATAATAAATATGAGTTTAATAACAAAAAATTATAATAAACTAGATTTTAACATTTGAGAAATAATACATTTGATTATTTCTTAATGAAAAAAATCATAAAATACTATTTTTTCCCACACTTTTAGCATGAGATAGTCGCTAAACATCATAGTTTTCACATTTCTCCTAGCTAATACTACACAATATTCACAAGGATCAATACATATTTACTTTAAATAATTTAGTTATAAATACATAAAAATTAGATATTTGTTTCACATGATCTAAATAGGAGATAAAAATACATCACTGAGTCTATTTGAAAGTCGAACAAATGCCTCTTAATCGCGATCACAAATTTGGTGTACTTGATATGTTACTATTTGAGAAGGGTTGTGACCTTCAATCATTATTATCATAGATAATTTACATAGTTGGAAATAAATTGTTTTAAGTATTGTAAAAATATTTCCACTGCAAAAAAATGTGTAAAGACGCTTGTGAATCTTACCAATTATATTATAAAATGTTAACAAGACAAATAAAAGAATAATATAATTAGTGAAATAACGACAACAAAAACATAAAATAATAGTATAAATGATAAAATAACAAGTACATATCACTCTCCATTGTCATCACCCTGCTTATCTTCCTCGCTTGGCATGATAACGTTTTTGTTCTCAAAACTATGTTTTTATCTAGGTTCGTGGCTTAATACGAATCACCAATCACTATCCAACACATATGGGTAAAAAAATAACCTCGTTGTAGTGTTTTGGGAAAACATAATGCTCCCTAGCTTCATTCCACATGTTTCTAGAGTTTATAGATATTAGACCACTATGACGATCTTCCTTTAGATTATTCCAATCATAGGTGTCTGACCACATTCACATAAAAATAACATATTGGAATGAATATAAGTCCACTTTCCAATGTAACCTAATGTTCCTTGCATTCGGCTTTGAGGACGATGCCTAGCTCGATTAGATTGGTCGAACTCAACTTCCACTCCACAATCTTGTGTCATGAATCCATCATCAACATCCTCCATGTGAAAATGGTTTCCATATGGCACATAGATGGGAACAAATGAACCTATAAAAGTGAAAAAAATCACAATGTCATGTGTCTAATAACCCGAACATAATTAAAAATAATATATATATATATATATATATATATATATATATATATATATATATATATATATATATATATATATATATATATAGAGAGAGAGAGAGAGAGAGATACATACATGTTACAATTAAAAGGTGTAATGTGAAGTTAAATTTGTATAGAAAGAGAATATAGTTACCGATTTGTTGCACCTAATCTCTATGTTTAGCAAATCCTCTTCAGAACATGGGTAATGACTAGATGTAATGAATTTATCTTTGACTTGATGAACAATCCAACTGTTAGGGAATGTCATTGGCATACTTTTGTTTAAATTATCAGGACACGGCACACTTCTACCATTGAGCCATTTGAATTATTTCATGTCATTGTCCCATTTTGTCCTCTTCTCTTCATACAATACAACCCACGGCTATGTCACTACCATATTGTAAATAATGAATTTGTTGATGGCTTCAATTTATGAATTTTCTAATGATGAAATAAAATCAACAAACACACATACATACACACACACACACACACACACACACACACACACATAGTACCGATGAGCTCAAAATATGCATTAATATGAAATTCAATCTGAATAGTTACTGTGTAGTAATTTGAAAAATGATAATCATGCATGTACTCTTTATGATGCACCTCTTTCCATTTGTTTTGAGAAGCTCCCCTTCTCTTTCTTCATCATCCCTTTCATTGTCCCAAATTTCTTCACCTAGTGTGTTGTCAATCGATTTGATGTACTCACTGACATAATAGAAATATTGTTATCATATATACCCCTCTGCCATAGACACCTCAGGTTTCTCCCTTTGTCAAACAAAACCTTTCAATTTATTCATGCACCACTATAGGAAGAACATCCAATGAAAAGAAACCACCCCAACCAATTCAACCTCATCTACAATGTGAATTAGAAGATGAACCACCAAGTCCATCAAACTTGTCAAAAAATCCTTCCCAAACATACAAAAAATTTGTGTTATCCCTTGACAGCACCGCAAAATGCTATCCATATAAATATCCTTTAGTGTGATTCAACATACAAATGCAAATAATTTAGATATGGTACATCGTAGGTCTTGCGGGAACTCATGGTTAACACACCCATGCATGAGCAGAGGATAATTTCATTTCATAGTAAATAGTGCATTATGAAAATAATAATTATAAAATATTCCATTACATAAAAATAAAATATAAAAAAATCATGTTTTTGACATACATACTCTTAGAAGGTTCAAATGGTCATGTGATTTCAACTGTGAAAAATGATCTACCACAATGAAACAGTGTTCATGTGAACACTCATATAAATAAGGCACCCTCACACTCATTGTAACTTTGTTTGTCGAAGAAATATCATCTTTCTTTAAAATCCATGGGACATAACATTCTTTGAAAACGGAGAGGGACCAACCTTTCCTATAGTTTCTTGTCTTGGCCAATGTTTCCTTTTAGTTTTTTTAAGAAATAATATCTCTCTTAATAGCAAATATGCCACTTTATTTCAATGATATGTGTCTCCATAAAGAATATGAAACATTTAATATATGCATGGGATCTAGTAAGTGGGAAATATTAAGATGCTCGCAATATGGGAGCCTATAAAAGACAAATTTCCTTTTCATCCCAATGGGAAATTTCTCAACATAGGTATCGAATAATTATGGATCATCAAACACATGCTTGCCATTTGAATTGAACATTTCTGAAAACCACTTCTCCTTCTCTCTCTAATATGCTCTAATGAATTCAACTAGTATCTTTATTGCAAGCCTTTGAGATCTCTCTAGTTTACCAGTTAAAGTGGATGTTTCTCTTGTGGATGTTCTTATGGGAGGAATACCAAGGAGCAGTCATACAATACCTTTTTTCAGTGGTCGGACCACCTATCCTTTAGAGAAGGTCCACAAGATTTAAGTCCATGATACCCTTTTGCTACAAGACCTATGTAATTATTGTATATAGGTCAACATGTTAGTGAACATGAAGATCTGAACAATTGTAGCAAATAAAATTAATATGAGAAGCAATATTGTCACTAAATAAATCAGTAAGAATGTAATTTACTAGAGAAAACTCCTAAGCCTAGATAATCATGTATGTTGTAAGGACAAATGCCATATAATGTAAAAGTCCTTTCTATTATGATGAATCTTGATACATCATAAACATGTATCCTTTTCTATAATTCCTTCAATTCATCTACCAATGGCTATAAGTAGACATCCATATTCTTCACTTATATCATACCACATATTATGATGCCCATCATAAGATGTTCATTTTTCATGGACATGCATGGTGGGATATTGTTGTAGATAACTACTACAAGACAAACATAATAGTTGGTGTTTTGGAGGGAATATGGGTTGACACCATGTATGGCTATGTTGAGTCTTGGACTTCGTACTTCATCCTTGAACTTTTCAAGACATGTAACCTATATATGATTCATTACCATTGAATCTATTTGGATTCACATAACTCCTAACTCATTTCTATGTGAGGCATTCCATCCCTACAACATAGTTAATTCTTTGGAGAAAAAGAGTTTTTGAATGCTTGGGCTTATGGGCACGTGCCTCAATATCTTATGAGGACGACGATGTGATTTCCCATTTTTTTAAATTGTAGTACCTGTCATGCCCACATTTTGGGCATATCTCTTTATTTCAATATTCTCCTCTAGATAAAATACAATCATGCAGACATGCGTGATATGATATGTACTCAACACCCAACATTTACAACGACTACTTTGCCACCTAGGAGTTACCTGGTAAGACATTATCACTCGGAATAACCTTATCTTTGAACATCCTTTAGTTGGTTGGGAATATAATTTAACAATGTCAATATTTAACATTAATAAAATCAACCATTTTTAAATTTTATTTTGTGACAAAATATAAGGAAATTGATCATTCATGCAAGTCAATTACCTCAATATTGCCGACAAAGATGCATTCAACATGCCAAACTTTTCTTTCACATTATACAACAACGTCATTGTTCCCATATGACTATACTTTGACTTTCTACAAAGTCCAAAGAGAATGGTGGTGGAAGTAGATTTCAAGCTTTGGAATAAGAAAACAGTGATATGAGAATCATCCCCTAGCTCGTCATTCTCGAATGCATCTATCAATGTTTCCTCCATTAGAGTTGTATCCTATAAGTAATAGTAGATACCAAACTCTATTTGATCGCCTCCTTCATTGCAAACTTGTGATGAAGAACTATTATTGATGTAGTCATTCCTAATTGGTTAAATTGGATGTAATGGGAATTATATAGGTGGTTGATTCAACCATTCTTTTAATGCTTCCTCTTTGATTCTTGTTCTTAATGCATCATTTTCTCGAGTTCCCATTGTAGTGGGCTGCTAGCGAAGATGTTAGGTGGGTTTCTGATCATCACTAGAATCCTAATTTCAAAAAACATTAAACGTCATTAGTACAATATTAATGATATTAGTAAGAACGTCAATGCAATTGGTTTGTAGAAATTACATTATACCAAATAATTATTACCATCATTGCTCTAGGATTACAGCTGGAAGAGGCCATGTTCCAATTGAAAGGGTGAAGAGGTTTTCCATTTTAATCTACCAACTACTTGCGATATGTTGCGCTTGATAAGAACTTTGGGCGTTATTAAAAAGATGGAGTAATATTTTCTACATTTGAACTCGATTTTGAATCAACTTTCTTCAAATTTGGATACATTTTTATTCAAATTGACATGGATTAAAAAAAATCAATTATAGAATCAAAACATAAATAAAATATGAACTTACTAGAAATTGAAAGGGAGAACTTCTTGAAGGGATTTGATCAGTAATATGGAATGAGCTAGAATTTGAAGAATTGGCCATTTGCATATATTATTGCGATTATGTCCCTACATTTGACAAAAATCAGAAGTAAATTTTTTGTGCATATCCAAAATTAATCTCGACAACCATATAACCACAATTTGAATTTCAGTATAGTTTTCAAACCATTTTTCAAGAATAAGGCGAATTTGAGTGAAAAATGTATACTATGAATTGTAATTCATGTGGATGCATTCTAAACGAAAATTTGAGATTAATATGCCATTTTATAAGAAATTTAAATGTTCTATAAATTTTAAACCAAACCGGTGTGCTTATCAAGATAATGTAAACCAATTTGTTTAAAACATTAACAATACTCGAGCATTCAAATAATACTTGCACCAATTTTCAGCATTTTGAAAAAAAATGGTATCATATCGGTGCTCTTCTAAACAAACACATCGATGCATTTAAAAAAAATAGCACCACTATGCACTTGATTTCCTATTTTAAAAAATATAATTGAATTCAACCAACTCGGTGTTCTTATAACAATTAGAGCACTTCTTTTAAATAGACACAACATTGTTGCGTTGACAAAATTGATCACATCGTTTCAGGAATTTGAAAAAAAAAAATATATCATCTCAATGCATTGAAAAACTTTGTCACCCCAAAAATATCAATGTCCTTTTTGTATAAAGTCACTGACACTCTTAACTATTGAATGCACCAATTACCAAAGAAATTGGGAAAAAATGTGATTTTTAAACAATTCAAAAAAATTAGACAAGGCAATTTCCTTGTAAATTATTTACAAAATTAATATTTTTGAGCTATATGTAAGTTTAAATAATATGTATTTCTTGGTGTCTATCATGTAGAGCCGCAAAATGAACAAGGTTGATAAGATTATTTCTAATTTTAGTATAGAAGAGCATAAAATCATAATAAAAAAAATTGTAGAATAATGAATCTGGTGAATGAAAAGGTGCTATTGAATATGAGTATCTATTTTATTCATTAATAATATACTTAAGAATATTGTTTATTTTTGAAACTTCGGTGAAGCTCCACCTTGGATAGCTCAAATGTCTGAGATAATGATTGCATTATATTCATGTTTTCGAGAGGACCAAAATCGACCTAAGGATCACCCAATTTTGTTAAGCAAAGTTGCGTTATGAATTATTTTATTCACGTGTATTATTGAATGGGCCGGCCCTAACCACTTGGATAAATTCTTAGGTCATTCTTAACCCTAAGTAAACCCTCAAGACAACCTATAAAAGTAAGCGACCTCAAGCTCATTTGGAAACACACTCAAGTTATGTTTCTATTCTACTACTTTGTTTTTTCTCATAATGGTTCATCAACAAAATTCATCATTAGGTCTGAGATTATAGGAATAAGGTTCCCTTTGGGTTAGGGTTTTGTGGATCTTGTTCATTGGCACAGATCTAAGGTTTTTCTTCCAAACCTGCAGGCAGAGAGACCTCCTGGAGTGACTTTGTAGTTTCAGTCACTCGCACATTGTCTTCGTCAGTGAAACCCTGAAGTTTTCATTCTCTTAAAGACAATTTTGATGAGGGCGACCGAGTTCAGATCTGGAGAGTTTGGCATCCCAATATCAGTTGTCTTCAATGATCTAGTAGATCTAGATTTCTCTGATATTATAACCGATCTGTAGATCTCAATATCTGTTTTATTGTTACTTGCTATTGATATTATGTATTGGGCTCATTATACTCATTGTTGTGACTTTTTGTGACGGTCTAAGAAGAATATTTTCAAGGGTTTTACCCATAGTGATTTTTCCCCTAGTTGCAGACGAATCCTGGTGTCTCTATATGTTTTCATGCTTTCTTCTACTGTTCCTTTTATGTTTTGCTGCATTGATAATGATGGTGATTTTGTCTCTTTCTATGTAATTGCATGTGATTATATATAATGGTGTAGATATGAATAAAGTAACGATGATATTTGGTGAACTTAATTTATTTATGAAGAAATGCAACTATCATAGTAAAGAACAATGTTGTGCTAAGAAAATTAACATGGTATCGTAGCTAGGCTGGAGAAAATCCATGGAAATCACCTCGAGGATGACACCATTGATGGAATTAAGAAGAGGATGGTGGGGCCCTAAAAGAATTATAGGGTTTGAAGAAAAACCTAGGCATCTTGATGATTAGGGTTTGATGGAAAAGCCTTGAGATTTGATGTATGAAACTATAGCATGATATATATGAAGTCATATATGGAATAATCCTTAGTACATTTGGTGATACTCGAAGACAAAATTTGTATATGGACCATGGACGTTGATGGCTCTTAAAGACTAGTTCAAGAGGGAGAGGATCCACTCTCATTGAGGATAATTATTTCTTCACTTATGATGATTCTTACTTATAGATCTGATGATTATGTTTATTGTTACATATGTATTTAAGTATATGGATGTTTCTAACCTCCATGATGAGATGCGATGACTAGGTCCTTCTTGAGGATCCTTTTGAGATTTAGATCTATGAAGCGGTAAAGAGGTACTTGATGAAAAGATGACAAAGTACTTCAAGAAGCTCGTGACTATTGAGCAAATGCTCAAGTATTTGAATACTACAAGGTATGCATGGTATGTTATGTTTGAACTATTGTCTCAGTAAGCCATAAGGTTGGATGAGCGATCCAAAATGGATGTTAAATTAAGGAGAAAATGTATTATAGACTCATGTGAAGGAATTCCTATATTATTTAATGCAATGGATAAATAATATTGCGAATAATATAGACAACGAACAGTTATAAAACATAATACACACACATAAACACAATCAAAATAATAAAGGAGTTCACCAGACCCCCTGGCTATGTCTCCTGGTCCAACTTTCAGTGTTGACCTCTATATTATGTCTTTAAGAATAGAGTTTTATAGGTATGAGCTCGATCAGAGCTATAACACAACAACAGTGATATTACATAGGGATTTCACTCAAAAACTTCGAGTCTAAAGAGTGCACAGACTCTCCCTCTTAGTGCCTCTGATCAACTGTTCATAGTTGTGTGTTTTCTGACTCTTTGTCTCTCCTCTATCTCTGAACTCTTTCTTGTTTCTGTTCTCTTATTGGATGGCTTTTTAAGCCTATTGGATCTATCTGTCTGCCTTCACGCTTCGTGCTCTGTGTCTTACTCTTCTATCTGTTCACCTCCCTGCTGAGCATTAAAAAATCATTGTAAAATGCTTAAGGAATTGGGGCTAGTTGTTTACAAATGGAAAGGGCCACTGGTACGGGTGAAATCCTCAGGAATACACTTCTCTGCTTACACAGAGAAATACATGGGAAATACATTCAAACAGTGGAAAATCTGATCGAAGTGCCAAAGCTGGACTTCAAACAATATCAAGTCTACACTACAATCCTCTCGGGTCCGCCTTGCTCGCGACCGCAACCCCACCATTGATTTACCTTCAATTGGACGGTTTGCATCCAACCCAATCATAGAACTAGCTTGTGCCTTCTTCACCATCCGATCCGTGATCGTTAATCCAATGGCTGATAGCCATTTTGTGTGGCCTACTTGCACGGAGATTACCCGCCCGAAAAAGCATTTTTCTCTCTCCTGTGGCGTGCTACGTATCGGCCAATGTATGGAATCGAGCGGAGCCGCTCCAATACCACTTACCACCTGAATCCCACTCGATATATCGTTTACCATAGAACTTTAAAAGGTTCGTTGTTTCATTTATAAATCCATCAGGTCCACTTGTGTTAAGTCCTCCCTTTAGAAATCTCTAATATAATCTCCATCGTTGGTTTTTTCCGCCCATCCGACAGCTACGATGCGATATTGGTAGTTGATTTGGACCATTGATCTACGTGCTCGATCTATGGTTCACGTTGTTTCACTTGTATCACTATCACATTTTTATTAAGGGTAAGGCCCGTTAACACCTCTTGGCTTTCTCTAATGCGATATTCCAATTTAATCTGGGTCGTTGATCTATCTGATTCGACAGCTCTTGTGCAACGAGACTTTACATTCCGCTTAGCTCTATTTTCCACCATTCTTAGTGTTTTTCCTCTGCAATAGTGTTTTCTGACAATTAATATATACATGAAGACTTAGACTTAGAGGTTTGATACCATATCCATTTTGGATCACACCTTGCCACTGAAAAGATTTTGGACCACCAAAAGTTGGTTTTTAGGCATCGATCAAGTGAGGATATTGCTCCTTCACCTATATAACTTCTATCCATCGTGCTTTTCTTGGCTTTGAACCTTTGAGTCCCATTCTCAGGTACTCAACATCCCCTTGACATGTAGTTCTTACCTGCCTATCCAGAACTGTGTCCTCCTGTAACTCATTGAGATACTTAGGCAACAAATCCCCAATAAAAGGCAACTGAATTTTCTCTTCGGGATATTCAATTAATGAAGGTTAATACAATATCAAGTTTTCTACATTAACGATTGAATAGATCTGCATATAAGTTGGAAAATCAAGGTGAAAAGCATTTTCACCAATTTTATCAAGAATCTTGAAAGGTCCATACCTTATTGGTTTTAACTTCTTACCTTCACCTTGCATGGTCTCTTTGTTGATGTATAGCTAGACTTGATCACCAACTTGAAACTATGCTCAACTCGATGCTTGTCATGTCTTGCCTTGTAATTGGCTTGACTTCTTTCGAGCTATTCCTGTACTATTTGGTGAATTTCATAGATTTGTTCAATGAACTTGGTTGCTTTGTCCACATCACTGTGTCCATCAACTGCTATGTCTTTACCAAATACAAAATCCAAGGGAGACTTTGGTGTAAAACCAAAACAAGTCTCAAAAGGAGATCTTTGACTAGAAGAGTTCTTAGCACAGTTGTAAGCATGTTGCACATAACACAAATGATCATCCCCAAGCTTGGGATGCTTGTTGCAATAGCGTCTGAGCATTTGGGTCACTATCTTGTTGACCACTACTGTCTGGCCATCTATTTGTGGATGAAATGCTATGCTCTTCTTCAACCTGGTGTCCATCAACTCCCATAAACTTGACCAAAACATCCCAATAAATCGATAATCTCAATCAGATACAATAGAAATGGGTAACCCATAATGAACCCATGCATTCTGAAAGAAAAAATTTGGTGTTTGTTTAGCTATAACCTCCTTGTTACATGGTATCAAAATGCAAATTTTACTGAACCTATCCACAACAAAATACAAATAATCATGACCTTCACTAGATTTTGGCAAACCCCCAACAAAATCCACGCAAACACTTTCTGAAGGACGAGAAGGAATCGGAAGTGGAGTGTACAAGCCTAATTTCCTATTACTGGGTTTGCTTGTAGCACACATAGTACACCCTTTGATATATCTAGAAACTATCTCATGCATTCTTGGACAATAACAGAACCTTTGCAATTGCGCAACTATTATACTTACACCAGAATGACCTGATATGAGAGAAGTATCTGATTCTCGAATTATGTAACTCTTTCAGTTTCTGGAATGCATAACTTTCCCAAATGATATAAGAGTTGGTCCTTTACATAATAATCCAATTCTTCTACTTGCTTTCCATGAATTAAAGTTGCATATACATCTTTAAAATCTACATCTTGAGCATATTGTTCAATGTAATTTTCATGCATTACTGAGTTATTCTTAAGTATAGTAGATGCATTTATGATTTTTCTTCATAACATGTCTGCAACTTTATTGTGTACGCCCTTATTATATCTGATGACAAGATGAAATTGCTATAGGAAACCCATCCATCTATATTGTCTTGACTGCTGCAATTTAGTTTGTGAGTGAAAATATTGAAGTGGTTGATGATTTGTATGTATGATTGTTTCTTTACCCATTAGGTAATGTTTCCACTTTTTCACACTTTTTTCTAATGCATACAATTCTTTATCATATGTGGGATAATTAACTACTACAGAAGTAAATGTCTCAGAATGCTAGCATATGGGTTTTCAGTGTTGCATCAACACTGCTCCCATGGCATAGTCACTGGAATCTGTCTCAATCTCAAATGGATGTTGAAGATCTAGTAGTGCTAGTACTAGTGGTGTACTGATTTTCTCTTTTAAGGTGTCAAAGTCTTTCTGTTGTTTGCCTCCCCACTTAAACACCTATTTCAATTATGTTAAAGCATGTAATGGAGTTGCAATCAAAGAAAAGTTAGCAATAAACTTTCTCTAGTATTGTGCTGCCCCTAGGAAACTCTTAACCTCTGTAGCAGATTTGGGTTTAGGCCAGTTCACAATGACTTCAACCTTAGAGGGATCTATCTTCAATTCACCACGCCTTACAATATGACCCAAATAATTGAAAGATGTTCTGCCAAATTCACATTTTGACAGTTTAACATAGAGATTTTCTCTTTTTAAAACATATAAAGTCTGATTTACATCTTTTACATGGTCTTCCCATGTCTTACTAAAAACAAGAATGTAATCTAAATAAACAATTACAAAATCATCAATAAATGGTTTGAGTACATCATTCATGACTCTCATAAATGTAGTAGGAGCATTAGTTAAGCCAAAAGGCATAACCAACCATTCATACAGTCCTTGCTTTGTCTTGAAAGTAGTCTTCCATGCATCTTGTTCTGCAACACTGACCTGATGATAGCCACTTCATAGGTCTAGCGTAGAAGAGTAAACTTCTTCTTTTAATTGATCTAATAAATCATTAATACGAGGAAAAGGATAAGGATTCTTGATCGTTCTTTTCTTTAGTGCTATATAATCAAAGCACATTCTCCATGAACCATCTTTCTTTCTCAACAGCACGATTGGAGATCCACATGGTGATGTGCTTGGTCGTATAAACCCTTAGTCGAGCAACTCCTATACCTGCTTCTTCATCTTTGTACTCTCTAAAGCTAACAGCCTGTACATTCCAATGTTAGGTAATGGAGCATCTTGCTACAAATAAATATCATGTACTATTTCTCGCTTGGGTGGCAGACCTTTTGATTCTTGAAATAGAACATCATACTCTGAAACAAATTTAACTAAATTAGCTTTCTGTTTAGAATAACATCCTTCAAATGCATTGGATTTTTTAGGATCCTTTACCTTTACAACCATTAGTAAAAACTGCTTACTCGAATTCACAATTCTTTTCATCTGTCCTGAATTTATGAGAGAATAGTTACCTTTGAGTTTATGAGCTCTTATAATATATTCTATTCCATCTTTAGTGAGTTGATACTTGTTCTCAACTCTATAGAAAATAGCTTTTAAATCATACAAGTATGGACTTCCCAAAACAATAGCACATATATCCAATGGAACTATATCTAACTCAAACTCATCTACAAATGTTGATCCAATAGCAAACCTAAGTTTACATTGTCTCGTTACTTGTAGCTTTGTTTTATCACACACCCAACCTAATAGATATGGCTTCTCATGAGGTTTTGTTTGTAATCCCAACTTCTTTACATTTTTTTCGGAAATGAAATTTACTTGTGACCCACTATGAAATAAAGTATCAATCTTATTATGCTTAGAAATCACTCTAATACGAAAAAGTTCATTTCTTTCTCTCTCATTATTTTCATTATCAACATATTGTGCAGAATTACTTGTGGATGCTTCAAAATCTTTCCCCTTGATACATGTGGTTGTAACTGTTGTTTCATCGCCTCAATCTGATCCCAATTCCTTCTTAATAGTAGCAACATTCTTCTTCTCCTTTCCACCGAACTTCTTAGGTTTCAGTTCTGGATGCAAAAACCAGCAGTGTGCTTCATCGTGTCCTTCTTTCTTGCAATGAGTGCATGAAGGTTTATCCTTCTTTATAGTGTTTTCTTTCCTCTCCTTCCATTTTAGTTTCTTCTTTTCCTTGCTCTTTCTTACAGAATATTTAGATGTTCCCCCAACCCTTGGGTTTACATTCTTACCTCTAGCTTCTAGATGTGTGGCTTGAACTAATACATCATCTAAGCTAGTGGGATTATACATGAGAATAGTATCCTTTAAATAGCTATGAATACCACATATATACTCCAATAAAGTCACAGGTGAGTCCAATGATATACCTAGAGTTAAAGCTCTCTTTCTGAATTCCTGAGTATAACTTTGTACACTTTGACCCTTCAACTGATGAAGAGTTTACCAACTCATAATTACCTGTTGCATGTAAGATAAAGGGTAGAATTACTTTTTGATGGAAGAAACAAATTCATTCCGGGTAGAAATTCTTTTACCATGTTTTTGCAAATCATCTTGTGTCTTGCCTTCCCACCGTACTGGTGCGGTACCTCCAAGTCGAAGGCTAGCCAGTTGAATCTTCCTCCTTTCTGAATCGATGTTCTATACCCTACAATATACATCAATTTTTCTTATCCAATTATCTAGCTTTTCTGTATTGACTTCTCCATCATAAATTGGAAAATCAAACTCCACATCTAATTTGATTAAGGAAGTTCTCTTCTTCTTCTTAGAAGAGCTAGAAGATGATGAGGATGAGGATGGTGGTGGAGGAGATGGTGGACGAGTCATTCCTCCTTTTCCTTTGCCTTCTAGAGGGGCAAATAGAAGAGGTTCCTTTGCTCCTTTATATGGTTTGGGTGATGCAGTGCTTTCACCTTGACCCTTCTTAAATTCTAGATACATTTCTTCCACCATGGCTTGGAGTGTCTTAAGACACTCTATAAATTGAGATTCTAATCCCAGTGAAGCTTCTTCTACCATTCTCCTCCAAGAATAGACTCTTCCAACCTCTGGATTAGCCTCAACAAGTTCTCCTTCTCCTAGTCTGAGCTTTAATCTAGTTAGCATTCGAAATCCATCACGAGCTTCTCTAACCTTAACAAAACCAAATTCTCCAATACCAATTGATCCAAAATGGATGTTAAATTAAGGTGAAAAGGTATTACAGACACATGTGCAGGAATGCCTATATTATTTAGTGAAATGGATCAAGAAAATTGCAAACAATATAAACAAGGAACAGTCATGAAACATAATACACACACATCAACACAGTCAAAATAATAAAGGAGTTCACCAAACCCCCTAGCTACGTCTCATGGTACAGCTTTCAGTGTCGACGTCTATATTATGTCTTTAAGAACAGCGCTTTACAGGTATGAGCTCGATTAGAGCTATAACACAACAACAGTGATATTACACAGGGATTTCACTCGAAAAACTCGAGTCTAAAGAGTGCACAGCCTCTCCCTCTTAGTGCCTCTGATCAACTGTTCGTAGCTGTGTTTTTTTTTACTCTTTGTCACTCCCCTGTCTTTGAACTCTTTCTTGTTTTTGTTCTATTATTAGATGGCATTTTAAGCCTATTGGCTCTATCTTTAAACTCTTTCTTTTTTCTATTCTGTTATTGGATGGCTCTTTAAGCCTATCGGCTCTATCACTAGACTCTTTCTTGCTTCTATTCTGTTATTGGATGGATTTTTAAGCCTATCGGCTCTATCGCTTCGTCTTCCCCCTTCGCGCTTTGTGTATTCCTCTTATGTCCTTTCACCTCTTTACTGAGCGTTAAAAAATCTTTGTAAAATTCTTAACGAATTGGGGCCACCTGTTTACAAACAAAAAGGGCCATTGGTACGAGTGAGATCCTTGGGAATACACTTCTCTATTTACATAGAGAAATACACGAGAAACACATTCAAACGGTGGAAAATTCGACCGAAGTGCCGAAGCCAGACTTCAAATGATATCAATTCCACCCTATAATCCTCTCACGTCCGCCTTGATCGCGATCACAAGTCCACCATTGATCTACCTTCAATCAGACGATTTGTATCCAACCCGATTCTCCAACTAGCTCATGCCTTCTTCACCATCCAATCCATGATCGCTAATCCAACAGCTGACAACCATTTCAGGTGGCCTACTTACACGAAGAGTACCTGCCCAAAAAAGCGGTTTTCTCTCTCCTGCAGCATGCTACATGTTGGCCAGTGTATGGAATCGGGCAGAGCTGCTCCAATACCGCTTACCGCCTGAAGCTTTCCCAATATACCGTTTACCATAGAACTCAAAAAGGTTTGTTGTTTCATTTACAAATCCATCAGGTCTGCTTGTGTTAAGTCCTCCCTTTAGGAATTTGCGATGTAATCTTCGCCGATATTTCACCCACCCGATGGTTGTTATGCAATATTGGTAGTTGATTTGGACCGTTGATCTGAGCGCTCGATCAAGGGTTCATATTGTTTCACTTGTATTGTTGTCACATTTTTCTTAACGCTAAGGCCCATTAACACCGCTTGTCTTTCTCCGATGCCATATCCCTATTTAATCCAAGCCATTGATTTGTCTGATCCGATGGCTCTTGTGCAATGAGACTTTACGTTTCGCTTAGCTCTGTTTTTCGCCATTCTTAGTGTTTTCCTTTTTGATAGTGTTTTACGACAATTAATATATATATGAAGACTTAGACTTAGAGGTTTGATACCAGATCCATTTTGGATCAATGAGAATACCTCTTTTGTTTATTTTCTCTTACATTCATATGAGTGTGACTTGGATCTATGTTTCCTATGATGAAAAGATGCACCTGGTAATGAACACTTTGATCTTATGAGGCTATCTAATATTTTTGATACATTTATACACTTGATGTTTCTATGATCTATTTGTTGGATATCTTGATCCTATTAAGAATGCTAAAACCTTGGCTTTAGAAAATTATACTTGCCATGGTGGACTTCATATAGAAGGATAGTTCATTGAATCCTATACATGAGTCTTCTAGTAATGCTTGTAATAAGCATGATGAAATCATATGGAAGGAGCGATTGACACTCTTGCTTCTTTGATAAAGTTTTATTGAATGACCTAATTTGATATCATTGGTCATGAATAGCACAATAACTTTGATGTGAGAGGTATAAGTGTAAGATTGATATTTCAGATCTCATACTACCCATGGTCTTGTCTTGATGGAATATGGTTAAACTGGATGTAGTAAGTTGATGGAGTGGCTTGACACAAAAGGTTATTGTGTTCATAATGTTTTATATATGATGTTGCATTTATCTGCTTCTTTGAGTCTAAACCTTCGATGAAATATTGATGTCATGATGCTAATAGCCACATGTTTATGATCTGACATATTTGTTTTTGCATGACTCAAGTCGTGAGAAGTTGCTTGCATGGATGAAGACAAATGATGCAGATCCCCAATCAGAGAGAGAATTTATTCTCAAATTTATTAACGTTATTACTATTTGTATTATATGTTGATGAAGTATTATTTAAGTGCATTTGGCAGTAGGGATCTACAACTAGGTCTTAGATATGAAGCCCATACAAAAATCAAGGTTTATTCTCTCGTTGAAGTCACAGATCTAGGAGATCTCGTCCCTCGTATCACTCATGCTAAGGTCTAGACAACGTCCATGTAGCTAAAGTCACTCCCATTAACAAGAAGAGAGAGACCAGAGGTTTGACTATTGTTGACCATCATTTGAAGATTTCTAAAGCTGTTGAGTTAAATGTTTTATCATATAATGAAGTATTGTGCTTGAAATCATATGGTCAACTGAAATATATCATGACCATAGATGTATTGCAGATAACAACAAGATTTGCTAAAACGAAAAGGTAGAATATTTTCCATAACATGAATATGCAGACTAAATATGGAACTTACGACCAATCTCGGTCATGGGACTTACTGATGTAGATCATCACAAATCATCTATGGCATGTAGTAAATATGGGACTTACTGTCAACCTCACGCATGCTATGGAACTCTCATCCAGGATATCATGGTAGATCTCATGCTAAAGAAGCATCTGATTATGCATTGGTATCCATTTCATATCTATTTCATCTTGTATCCTAGTAAATATGGGACTTACTACCAATCAAATTATCAAAATGTATCCATGGTATCCATGGTATACATGTCATATCTAGATCATGCTCAAACAACTCTCTAAGGAGCTTCTGTATCCTACTGTCATAGGCATGATGACTACATGATGTAGATGATACGTGAAGACACTTGAAGATTCCAAAATGGCATATTGTTTGATGGACAGATATTGGCAGGTGGAATTCTCCTTAGTTGAGAGGGAGTGTTTATTTTTGCAACTGCCTTAAAATTCCACCTTGGACAACTCAAATGATCGAGATCATCATTGCTTTAGATTCCTCTTTTGGAGAGGACAAAAAGTGACCTAAAGATCACCCAATTTGGTTAAGTGGAAGTTGCGTTATGAATTATTTTACTCACATGTATTATAGAATGGGTCAGCCTTAACCACTTGGGTAACTTCTTGGGTAATTCTTAACCCCAAGTAAATCGTCAAGAAAACCAATAAAAGAAAGTGACATCAAGCTCATTTGAACATACACTCAAGTTATATTTCTATTCTACTGCTTGTTTTTGGCTCGCACAGGTTCATTGGTGGAAGTCCTCATTACGTTTGAGATCATAGGTAAAAGGTTCACTCTGGGTTAGCGTTTTATGGATCTCGATTGCTCACACGGACCTGAGGCTTTTTGTCCATATTCTAGGCATAGAGACCTCTAGTGAGTGACTTTGTAGTTTTAGTCGCTGACATATTGTCTTTGTGAGTGTGACCCTGAAGTTTTTAGTCGCTCATAGACAATGCTGATGAAGGCGACCCAGTTCATATATGTGGAGTTTGGCATCCCAATATCAGTTGTCTTTAGTGATCTGGTTGATTTGGGTTTCTCTACTGTTATAACAGATCTGTAGATCTGTAGATCTAGTTTATTGTTACCCATTGTTGATCTTATGTATTGGGCTCATCGTACTCATTGTTGTAACTTTTTATGACAATCTAAGAGGAAGAAGAATATTTGAAAGGGTTTTCCCCATAATGGGTTTTTCCCTGGTCGCGGATCAATCCTGGTGTCTCTATATGTGTGCATGTTTTCTTCTACTATTCCTTCTATGTTCCACTACATTGATAATGATGGTGATGTTGTTTCTTTCTATGTAATTGCATATGATGATATATAATGGTGTAGATATGAATAATGTAATGATGAGATGGGGCAAAGTTAATGTATTTATGAAGAAATGAAACTATCATAGTAAAGCACATTGTTGCCCTAAGAAAATTAACAAATATTAGATAACATGTTTCAAACAATTTATTAATTTGTTATTCTTTAATATTCTATAGATAGATAGAACAAAGGAAAAGATCAATGTGATAATAAAAGCAAAAGTATAGAACATGTAAATGACAATGAATTGGTCCTTAGATCATCTAAAGTGGTGTTGGATGTTAATGAAAGGGGGAAAACATTTACAAAACTATAAGGTGTCTAGTGGAATGAACATATAGACGTACCTTCTTCTTACAATACAAAAATCAATCCAATGACTCTAAGAACCGAATTATATCTAAATCATAGGAAGTGTTTCCAGAGAAATGGTCAATGACACATGTCATAATTGCAATAGAAAAGGCATACAACAACAAAAAAGAATCATTAAAAAAGTAATATTCCTAATTGTATAAGATGTTTTTTAGAATTCTATATCTATATATTACTACAAACCATTAATTTATTAATATCAATTTTTTTATATTTAGTTTTTATATATCATTATAAAAATAGTTTATTACTTTTTTTAGGAATATTATGAAAAGCCCAAATGATGAATGTGGTGATATGTGAAACATGCTAGCAGGAATGTCCAAAAAAGTGTATACTGAGATGGTCAAATAAATGGATATAATTTCATCACAATAGGAGCCATATCAACAACAATGTGCTTAAAATGTATGTAATCATGATTCAACTTGTACGTGTAAAAAATTAATCTAGCATTTGTCGTGGCGGAAAAAGTCGTTTGTGCGGACACAACTGACCTCCCTAGGAGTCTAAACTCTCTAGCGACAAACAAGACAAAATGGAGTGATCTTTCTCTAAATATACCTTTTAAAACATGAAAACTACAAGTGTTTAGGCTTACCTTATTCCAAAACGCGGTTGTTGTAGTCCGTCCTTGCCGATCCGGATGAGCTCCTCCTTCAAGTCAATTCCTGCAACCACAAACAATCAAACAATTACCAAGCACTTGCATTTCATATAATAAAACATATATTCAACATGCAGACCAAGGAACACATGAAATAACTCATTAACCCAAGCTATTGAGAAAAATAAACCAGTTTGTATTAATAACGAAACAAAGAAACTCTTACAACCTGGCCTTGGTGTTGTGCAAGTTCCTCCCAGGGTCCATCAAGGGTTTTCCTCTACTTTGACAAAGCTCACCCACTTCCAAGTAGAATCAAGCAAAGACAATCTCTCCTCACAAGGTTCTAAATGGGAGTCCTAATTCCTGCAGCATTTACCCAAAGAAAATGTATAGCTCCAACCTCTTCTCCCTCTGGCTCAATGTCTTTATTTATAGTGCTGTAAAGAGGTTATTCAGGTCCACCATCAATGGGATAATCCCCCTCTTTGGGTGGGATAGCTCCCTTATTGATGGGATAAGTTCCCCCTTAATAGAGATACATGAACCAACTGGAGGCGCATCCAATTCATCAAACCGACCTCTAGAAAGTTCTAGAAGTAACCACAAGTAACTTTTTTAAGATGAAACTCGCGCATTTTGCCTTTTACAGAAGGACGCACCTGTCCCTTAACATACAGAGCGTCCAAGGACGCACCTTTTGTGAACATGGTCAGCGTCCCCGCAGGTAAGGGTAGAGAGAACCTGCGACCCCAGAGATAAACATATTTTTGACAAGACTTTCTCTCTTCTTTGAGTTTGAGATGGATAACAGAGGCATAAGACTTGCCTAAGAGGGTAGCATGACTGTTGATTTGAGCCATACTAACTGTAAGTAGTCATGGTGACATTTTTTAGTGTAACAGATTGCCCCCTAAAGTGCGAAGCCTGGAATAGATTAGGGTTTTGTAATTCTAGGAAGGGTGAAGCGCTTTATCATTTCAAGGATTGTCTTGTGGATGACCTGGTTGGAACCTGCAATTTTCAACACAAAATACATGTATAAGATTATATCATCACTGAGGTAGGCATTCCCATACTCAGATTCAAAACTTTAACTAATGGACTAACTACTCTGATACAGGAATGATCTTGCAGTACATCATTTTTATAAACTTTTGTAGACACAGTATGGATGCAACCATCTGTTTATGATTAGTCTACATAGATAATGAATACAAAACTCCTCGCAGCCTGGATGGTAGAAACTAGATCCAGGGTCTTCACTTCTACTTCCCGAATTGGTACGATTCTAGCCATGTGATTAAATGATTTGATGTCGAACATGTTAGAAACCACTTGATTACCAGTCGATGATGTAAACTGTTAACAAGCGTGAGAGAGACCACCAGTAATGTCAATGGTTCTCAAAGTACCAAGCACAACCCGTGAAATGTGAATAGATGTTTTGATGTCGAACACTTCACGGAATCCTTTGATCGAAAGTCAATGATGTAAACTGACGTCAAAGGCGAGAAACCTGCCATTGATGCATGCAGACTTCAAGGTACTGTCGATTCCTAAGTCATCTTTCTAGATAATGTGCTGATGTCGATAGAAAGCGACCCGTTGCAGGCAAGCCCGCAACACGAAATCATTGTTCAAGTTGAAGAAATGTTGCTGTAAGGACTTACTCAGGGATGGTCAAATGGATGACAAGTATTTTGCAGATGAAAGTTTTGCTTGCAGACCTCTTGAACACATAACGACACGACAGATGGCTTGGTGACGAATAACTCAAAGTTAATCCCCGGAACCCGGTTAAAGACTTTCAAAGTGGTTTGATCAACTGTGAGGTAAAAGATTTCCCAACCCAGGTGAATGAAAAAGTGTCGTGTTCAAGAGTGGTAATAAAGTTTCTTTTGAGACAAAAGGTAACAAACAGGTTCATTCTTCTCTCTTTTCCCCCACCATTTCTGGCAAGTACCTCTTTATTTTTAACAAGCTTGAGGAGGATAACATATGCTTGATTATAAGCTCATCCTTCGGACGAGTCCAACCTAGTTTAAATTCGAACCCTAGGAAGGAGTGGTTCGTTCCTGTTTGTAATTGAACAAGTCCTCTACTGTAAAAGTTTAACGAGCCCAGTATAGGAGAAACTCGGTGTTTTTCAATTTTAGAGAGTCTGAAAAAACTAAAGGAGACTCCACGTTGAACTTTTTCGTACATTTGCGTCCCTCAAGCCCGAAAAAGTATAAAATAATACCTGGGGGAACCGCTTGATCTTGCGACCAAGGAGTACTTTCATAATAGTGTCGTTGACCTGAAAAGTAAAAAGCGATCAAGGACACGTCGTTTTATTTCCTTATCGAGTTTGAAACGACAAAAACCCGGCAATCTTTTCCTGATTTTGCGGTCAGAAAAGAGCTAAAAGGGGACCGTCTTTTAATTCCGTTTTAACGAGTGTAAAAGAAACGCTCGGCAATCTTTTCATGTTTTAAGAGTCTGAAAAGGGCTTAAAAGAGAACTCCAAGGTTTCACTTTTTCGTAAATTTTAACGAGTTCGAAAAAGGGATAAAAATGTACTCATGGTTTTCACTTTTTCGTAAGTTTTAATGAGTTCGAAAAAGGGATAAAAATGTACTCATATGACCGACTTTCAATTTAATTTACGAGCAGGAAAAGACGGAAAGAACTCGGCATTTTCATTTGTTTTACGAGAATGAAAAATAGCAAAATAATCTCGGGATTTTCATGAGTTTAACAAGTCTTGAAAATAACTGAAATTGACTCGAGATAGGTTTCATTTTTACAAAAGCTTGAAACAGATAAAAACTATGCTTCAAATTAGTTTCATTTTTACACAAGCTTGAAACAGAGATAAAACTGTGCTTGATGCCCCCTAAGCATAACTGTTAGAGCGCATGCCCCCCAGCTTCATTTCATTCAACTAAGGTGGATGAAATGAAGGTTCAAGAATGAGATCATTTGAGAGACTGGACCTAAAACAAAAAACTGAAATAACTAACCTAAATATACAACTTAACATCTATGAGGTCTAGTCAAACTCTCGACTCAATTAGAGGAGGATTTGTTTCATTTTTTAACGAGCTTGACACAGGAAAAGAACTATGCTCGGATTCGGTTTCATGTTTACACAAGCTTGAAACGAAAAGCTATGCTTGTTATAAGTTCACATGCCCCTAGCATAATGACGCAAAACGAGGTACATGCCCCCCAAGCTTCATTGCATTCAATGAGGTGGACGGAATGAAGCTTTACTTTCAAGATCTTGGAAAGACTTGTGGGAGCTGTTTCATTTTTTAACGAGGTTGACACAGGAACAAAACTATCCTCGCTTCTACTCTCTACAATCTTCCTAACAAAAACTCTACTCTAAAAACCTTGATTCATTTTTTAACGAGCTTGACACAAGACAAGGAACTATGCTCTTAAATCCTTGATTCATTTTTTAATGAGCTTGACACAAGACAAGGAACTATGCTCATGACTACGCTCTACAATCTACCTACTTAACCTACCCTTGTTTCATTTTTTAACGAGCTTGACACAAGACAAGGAACTATGCTCAGAAATTCGCATGCCCCCAGCATAATGACGCAAAGAGAGGTACATGCCCCCCAGGCTTCATTGCATTCAACCGGCTGGATGAAATGAAGGTTTACTTTCAATATTTAACTTGAAAAGGGAGTTGTTTCATTTTTAAGGAGGTTGACACAAGAAAAGAACTATCCTCATACCTGATTCATTTTTTAACGAGGTTGACTCAGTAACAAGAACTTGCCTCGTACACACTGATTCATTTTTTAATGAGGTTGACACAGTAAAAGGAACTTTCCTCACAATCCTACTTTCTAACTATCTATATGACCTAAAAACTAGCTGATTCATTTTTTAATGAGGTTGACTCAGTAAAAGAACTGTCCTCATGACAGCCTGTTTCATTTTTTAACGAGGTTGATACAAGAAAAAACTATCCTCGTAACATTGATCATGGCTTCCAACTAGAGGAAAGACATGTCAATGGACACACCTTGATCATGGCTTCCAAGAGGTCTTCATCCGAAGGAAGAATACTTCTTGGGAAGGAACACATGTCAAGGGACTCAAAAGGGATAAGAACATCGTGTTCAAGTAATCCCATAGAGTTTTCCATGTCAATTACCGGAGCTAAATCAAAGGAAGATGAGAAAACAGTGAGAGGCTCACTTACATCGGTAACTGAAATCATGGGACCGGTTGCCACATAATTAACCCGTGGCAGGGTAGATACCACTTTAGAATCAGGAACGTTTAGGGGTGTCATATTATTGGTAGTTGAAAAAAGACTAGGGAACGAAAGCTGGTCTACAGTCACAATACTGCCATTGTGAGGGAAAGACATCACGCGAAAGAGTGTCGATACGACAGCTTTCATTGCATAAACATAGTCTCGCCCAAGGAGTAAATTGAAATCCAAGGGACCTCGAACTACCATAAGATCAACACAAACAGTTTTACCTTCCAAGGTAATAGAAAACTTAGGAAGGATCCCTAAAGGTTCACTAATTGTTCTGTTAAAAGCTTTCAGATTCTGCGTAATAGGCGCAAGCTGAGGGGAACCCAAAGCTTTCCAAACAGCTGAGGATAAAATACTAACAGAAGCACCTTCATCTACCTGAGTACGATGTATGTCCCTACCAGCAGCCTTGACAATGATTTGGAAAGGGATGGAGGAAGGAAGACGAGGTTCTGTCAGTCTATTCCAATCAAAGGAAAAGACCTCAGTACTTGGAGGGGGTTCTGTAGAAACAGGTGAAATGCCCCCCGGCATAGAAGAATCCGATGTAACAAGAAGAACATCAGCGGTATGAAATTTACTCTCGAAAAGGAGAGTGTGATCGACCGAATGTGAAATTGAATCGACCACTTGATCAACTAATGGATCATCAACCTGAGTGACATGAGTTTCACTCTCCAATGGGAGAGTGTGATCGACTGTACTTGAATTTAGATCAATCACTCCGTCAGTTGACGGTAGGTTGGGAGAAAGTTTACGGTAACCAGTTGGAAATTCTTGCTGTGGAGCAGTAAGGTTTTCCAACAATGTTGAGGCTTCATCCATGTGAGGGCAAATGTGAGTTTGATGACTCCCTTCGCATAACTTACAAGGAAACCTAACTTTACCCTTTTTCCCAGGAACCTGACTATCACTGGTTGATGGATCAATGGAAAGTTGATGAGATTTTTCTGACCATGCTTCCAAGACCTTTGGAATACCAGGACAATTGACAAGGAAGTGGTCACCCTTACAAAGCCTGCAAGGGTATTTGGGTTTACGATGCATGTCAGAATTTTCCTCAACACAACTAACACTTACAGCCATGGTTGGTTGGTTGACTTCTTTCTTATCTTGCTTCTTCTTCTTCTTCTTCTTCTTCCCTTTCTTCTTCTTCTTAGCCTCCTGGTTACTAGCATCAAGGCTTTTACCAGGCGAAGAGGAAGAAATGGAGGAAGAAAAATTAGGCGAAGAAGGTAAAGGGTCAACAGAAGGTTGGTGATGTTGAGATGGTGAACTCTGTGAAGGAGAAGCATTCGGTTGAGGTTGAACAATTGGAGTATTTTGGGCCAACGAAGTTGAAAATAACCATATCGGTAAACCTATTGTAAATCCAGGTAATGACAAAGTAGCCATATAAGGAGGACCAACATTTCCAAAGTAAGGAAAAGTACTAGGATTCTCATTAGGAGGGGTTCCTAGGTTGATAAATTCCGGAACATTTGCCATTATATTCAACTTCAGTGAATTTTATTAACAATTTAAACCTAAAATTAACAATTCACAATTCACACTTAACAACTAAAATTCACAATTCACACCTATGGTCTCTAAAAGTAAAAACAAACAAATTAACACGCGCTATCAAATCTAGGAGTCAAACCACACACAAACAGTAGCCTTCCGGACCGAAAACACTAGTTGGTGATGAAGCCCAACATCGCCGAATTCAGTACAGAAGTGGTGGGTGGAACAGTTACCCCGGCAACCTGCTTAATGAATAGACCGGACCAAGTTCCTCCACTTTAACCGTCTCGAAGTGAAGTGAACCCCCCGGAAAATCCAAGTGAGTATAACCGACGTCTGCTCCAGGTACAGTGGGACCTTCCCTCCACCGTCACCTCGGTAGAACCCTAAAGATTATGGTCACTAAGGTCACCAACAGTAACAAATACACCTGGGGGAACAGTCTAAACTCCGACAGCACGCAAGGGCAGAGTAGCAAGCTCAATCCCCTTACCGGCTCCTTGACAACAATCCAAGGTTTACCGATAAGTGACCCCTGGCTCCTCGACAATGGTTAATCCGAGGTTTACCGTTTGTAATACGTACTGTCTGGCGTCGTTCCCAACGAGGGGGGAATGATCCCCTCACTGGTTCGGACACGAGCTCGTGCTTCTCCTTTAAGAGGAGCTTTCCCAGAGTGCAATTGAAACAATTGGATTTATTCTACTCAAGATAAACTATCTGTTTGGTTTTGTAGTCTTGGAGAGTTAAGTACTCACCTACTCCAAGACCCTAGCCTAAGCTATGTTGGTGTTTCAGAGCCCTAGAAATGTAAAAATTACTAGATGAATTTTAATTAAGCGCTGTGTTATTAAGGCTGTTATTACTCAAATGGGTAAATGGATACGAAACCAATGGTGTTATGACCCGACTCAACTGAATGCAATCGAATATGATAATGTAATCTTTTCAATTCGATGAATCCTAATTAAAGTAAGGAGAGAGTTTCTATTCACTTCCAACAATGCAAAAAATTGATCACTAAGAGAAAATATGACAAATTCTCTAATGCACTAATTTTATCAAGAAAAACTAATGCAAATCAATTCCAAACCATTTTTTTTTTATTTTTGTGTAAATTCAAATCAAAGAAAGCTGATCTAAATCTACGATTGATTTTTCAGAATGTAAACTATGCAATTGTAATCTATGCACAATTCACATGAAAAGTATGCAAATGTAATCTATGCACATTTTTCATTCATATTCTGAAACTGAGAACTCTAATTATGCAAATGTGATCTATGCAAGAGAATTCTCAAACACAAGATGATTCTAATGTAATCTAAGAACCAATCAAGTGCAAGTCGAGAAAATTGGGTGAGAGTTCCAAAGATCAAAACATAAAAACACTCAAAGGCGATTAACACTCATACACAATTTTTTTGCAAAAACAAAAGCAAAAAGATGCAAAATTGTGAAAAGACTGAGAGAAACCTCCAAGTAATGACCAAAGGAAATCAAATTAAGAATTTCTCAAAAAAGAGACTCAAAACACCCAATTGATGAAAGCTAAAAGTAGGAATGCTAATGAAACAAGTTCAGGTGAAAATTTTTGACAGGGTACTAAAGGATCTGGGCAGAAAACACTAAGAAAAACCAAAATCTAAAAGCAATTAAAGCAAAAATGGAGTTTTCCTAAATTTTTACAGGAAGACGCAGGCAACCCGTTAGAACAGGCGCGGGCCCGCTCTGTGCAAACGGCAACAGCGCGTCCAAAGACGCACTGTGCAGTACTCAGAGGGTGCGTCCTTCTGGAAAAGTTAAGAAAAACCAAATCTAACTAAATCTAAAGCTAAGCCACCCAAATACTAATTCTCACAGTCAAAAACCAGAAAATAAAAATGATTTTCTCAGAGCAAAGTTCATACAAAGGAAAAGACTTTCACATTAATGGATTCCCCAGCGGAGTCGCCAATTTGTCGTGGCGGAAAAAGTCGTTTGTGCGGACACAACTGACCTCCCTAGGAGTCTAAACTCTCTAGCGACAAACAAGACAAAATGGAGTGATCTTTCTCTAAATATACCTTTTAAAACATGAAAACTACAAGTGTTTAGGCTTACCTTATTCCAAAACGCGGTTGTTGTAGTCCGTCCTTGCCGATCCGGATGAGCTCCTCCTTCAAGTCAATTCCTGCAACCACAAACAATCAAACAATTACCAAGCACTTGCATTTCATATAATAAAACATATATTCAACATGCAAACCAAGGAACACATGAAATAACTCATTAACCCAAGCTATTGAGAAAAATAAACCAGTTTGTATTAATAACGAAACAAAGAAACTCTTACAACCTGGCCTTGGTGTTGTGCAAGTTCCTCCCAGGGTCCATCAAGGGTTTTCCTCTACTTTGACAAAGCTCACCCACTTCCAAGTAGAATCAAGCAAAGACAATCTCTCCTCACAAGGTTCTAAATGGGAGTCCTAATTCCTGCAGCATTTACCCAAAGAAAATGTATAGCTCCAACCTCTTCTCCCTCTGGCTCAATGTCTTTATTTATAGTGCTGTAAAGAGGTTATTCAGGTCCACCATCAATGGGATAATCCCCCTCTTTGGGTGGGATAGCTCCCTTATTGATGGGATAAGTTCCCCCTTAATAGAGATACATGAACCAACTGGAGGCGCATCCAATTCATCAAACCGACCTCTAGAAAGTTCTAGAAGTAACCACAAGTAACTTTTTTAAGATGAAACTCGCGCATTTTGCCTTTTACAGAAGGACGCACCTGTCCCTTAACATACAGAGCGTCCAAGGACACACCTTTTGTGAACATGGTCAGCGTCCCCGCAGGTAAGGCTAGAGAGAACCTGCGACCCCAGAGATAAACATATTTTTGACAAGACTTTCTCTCTTCTTTGACTTTGAGATGGATAACTTTGCCTAGAGGGTAGCAACTGATTTGAGCCAACTAACTGTAAGTGTCATGGTGACATTTTTTAGTGTAACAGCATTAAATATTAATTTTCAAGTATTTTCTTGCAGAAAAGAAAACAAAATGGAACTCAATCAACACATAAAACAGGATGACAAGGAACAAAAGGGTTGATTTCAAAGTTTTTGATTAATTGTTAGTATTCCTTATAACAACTCAACGTTTCCTTTTTTTATATTTTAAGTTGTTTTACAGCAACCATCCTTGAATGTCTTAAAATAGGTGTTAACATAGAATTAAGAACCATAAGAAGAATTGATTCACATTGGGTTAAATATGGTTTGTGAGTATATGTTGGCGCATAAAAAATTAATTTTGGAATTCATAAGTATCTATGTTGTTTTACTTCTCTAAGTTTATAATTAGTAGAACAAAAAAAACATTTATATTAAATCTATTATTTATAGTAGGGTTTAAAACATGCAGGAAGCACAGTATGGAACTACGCCACTAGAAGACTTGTTGCAACATGGCATGAGACTTGGTTTTGAAACCATGTGAATATTTTATTAGTTGCTTCTTGCTATGGTAGATTACTATTCAATTTACATTGATGTATATTATTTATTTCAATTTTCATTATTCTCACCAATGTAGATACACTCATTACAATTTATTTTTACATTTGCAAATAGAACATGATCAAGAAGAGAAAAACATTTGATGCAATGAATAAAAAATTCATCCAAATAACCCAAGTTATGGAAGTATCTCAAGCACTGACAACATTTTTAGTGAAGAATGATGATCTATTTGGATATCAATGTAAGATGATGTACCTATTGAAATAATTTTCTGTGAAAATTAGACATTGTGCTTAATGTAATGGACATAGTGTCCCAATTTAAATATAAGGGTTACCAATAACAATTCCATTTTGTATGACAAAGAGCCTCTTATTGATATATAATAAAATACATTTCAAATTATTCTATTGTGTTATCCAATGTCATTATGAAATGTTACACTACTGATTAAATAGACGGAGGACTAAATATTATAATGAAGAGATGTGAAATTTGATAATATAATAAATTAATCCAAAAATCATATATAAATGTATTAGTAAAACTTTAGTTTATATGAACATTGTTATAAGATATATGTCGATTTTTCGATGAATAATGCATTTCAAAAATTACAATAATTGCGTTATCACCGGCCGATGTTTCCAAAAAAGAGAAAATATCATTCAAAAAACTAGTTCATCTATAACATAAAAGAGCACGAGTCGTGTTATATAAAAAAATTGTGACGACATATTTTTTCATGTCTGGTACCTTCTAATAAAAGGAGAGAACTGGTGCAATTATCACTTCAAGCACTAGTCACGTTTGAGATTAACACCCGGTGCAATGTAATTCTTAACGCTCTAGTGATTTCATATAACTAATTCCCCAGTGCTACAAAATGTTATTTCTACCCCAATTGTTTATGAAAACTAATAGCACCACTCCTTTTGTCTAACTAAATCATCGGGGCCTTTTTACTAATGATACGCATCAACACTCCAAGTTTGAAAAAAAGCACCAGCACTACAATTATTTTATCTGTGCCCCTGTGTCATTCCTTAGAAGAATGCCAGGGGATTTTATTATCTCTTAACACTAGTGTGGTATATATTATGCACTGGTATTATTTGCATTGAACACCTTCATGCTTTTAATAATGTATGTTTCTCGATGATTTTATGTATGTAGTGCATTGGTGCTACTTTTTCCATTAAGCACATCGAAGAAAAAACGTCTGCTAAAACCTTCCACCGCCCAAATTTTTTCAGTTGTGATGAGTTTCCATTAAAACCTCCACTATGCCAAACAAATTTTTTAGCTATTTTTTTTTTTTTTTTTCTAATTGTATAACCCTTAAAACCTCTGTTATAACCTCCGCTAGAAGGTATTTTCCTTGTAGTATGTGCATCCTTACTTTCCTTCATGATCTTTGTTGCTTTCTGAACTATTTCACAAACTAGTTAATTATTCTTTCGATATGTGTGTGTGTCTTGATTAGGATAGTACTATTATTTTTCCTCTAATGGATTAGTATCTCTTTTCTTGTCCATGAAAATACATTATCCATATTGAAATTGTATGCTTAAAAAACCTAACCTACTTTAATATCTCAAAATTTATGTGTATGATCTCTTATGTTCATAATTGTAGCCAAGGAAAATATTAAGATCATTATAGTGGAAGTTGGGTTGAATTCTTGAATCTCGATCCTTCCCAAATGATGTGAGATCTAATTGGTAATTCACACTGGGGACACCCCATACTGTTGGAAGTATCTATAACTGCCAACAGATTTGGTGATATAAGGAAGGCCAAATGAAAGGTTGAGCCCATTGAGTCTATTTTGGATCTTCACCTTGAAATGGCTCCTTCCCAAGTTATAATCCCAAGATATTTTTTCAAATCATTAGATCTTACTGTCCCTGCAGAAATAATCCATAAATTGTCACATTTGAAGTTTGATGGCTAGGGTCACACAATATTATTAGCATATATGCTGCAATTTATTCATGTTTTTGTTCTAATAGAATACATTATAATGATGGTGTGGCAAGGTTGTTTACCCTGACACTGGAAGTTCATGTCAAGAATTAGTTCCACACATTACCGGTTTCTTCTATCCATTCATTTGACAAACTCATCAAGGATATTTGTGAAGATTTTTATAGGTATGATTATAAAGATGTATATAAAACGATAAATCAGCTAAGAATGAAACCCGATCAATAATTAGATCCTTTTGTTGATAGATTTCTTAACATTTTCTATGAATTTTTAATATAAGATGTGGATTTGGATTTCATGCGTGAAAAGTTTCAGTACTTGGTTCAAATATCTTTGAAAGAATTTGAATTTGAATCTATTAGAATTACAACTAATGTTTTGTGCTTGCTGGAAACCTACTTGATAAAGATGTCAAAATGATTGTTATGCAGATGCTATAGGTGATATAGACAAAGGAATATTGGCTCAGAGAGAGAAAATGATAAAAATGAAATTTGGAAAGAATATGCAGGTCATATGAATAAATGCCATGTACGTACATGGGAATGTTAAAGAAAAGTCACGTACAATTTTTGCACCATGGTATTATAAATACAAGAGGTCTTTACCATGGTATTTGGCCATAGTAATGAGTGTGACAATGGATATTTGATCTCGTCAAAGAATAACATTGGCATTACTAAGGGATTAGCCTAAGGTATTGGATAAGGACCATAGTATATAAGGATATGGAGATCAAAGTGTTAAGTGTGCATGTATTGGATTATTTATGAATGACCTTATCTAAAATAGGAGTGCACTCGGGAGAAAGCATATGGATAAGATCTAATAGATATGAAATGGCCATATATTGAATAATGTGTTTATGGTTTGATAGTGGTATGATGATGATATTATGATGTGTGTCTGTAACAGTTTTCATGACGAGATTTTGGCTTGACATATGTTGTGTTGCAGCAAAGTTATTTCTCAATGATTACAAATCTGCGTGAGGGTTTTACATAGAGAACTCGTGTACATACATAGATATTCTACTAGTTAGTCACCTATATATTCTGTAGTATGGACATATCTGTGTGGTGAATAATAAGCGCATAGATATGCGGATATGATTTATAAGAGTCACATACATATGCTATGGTTTTGCAGTATGAATTTTTAATGATGTCTGATCAATTATGTTATATTTGTTGCTAACTATCGACGAAGTCTCTCTTATGATCATCTGTGTTTGATAATGTTGGATGGGTTGACTTATTTATGGAATGATTTGTTGACTAGGGATGATGCTATTGTGTCATGATTTGTATCCATTTCAATGATATTTGATGTGTTCAGTATGTAATTTAGTGATTGATTAAGTTTGATAGTGATTTAGACTTAGTTTTTCAGAGGTTTTAGATATGTACATAGGTTATCTTAAGGAGAAGTGCGTACGTATGTAGGTATGACTTAGAATAGTAGCGTATGTATTCTAGCATATGGTTGATCATAGTTTTCCATAGAAGTAGTTGTTTTATGTCATGGGTAATAATGTTTGGCTTATTGCTGAGTAGTTGTGCATTAATATGAGCTATCATAGTTTAGTTTGATATAGTTGTATTGATTGATTAAGATTCAGTGATTTCTTTGATGATTCAGTTGGTTCAGTAATTGAGTTATTTGATATAGTGATTGGTTTCAAAATTATTATTTAGTATTAGGATTAAATGAGGGTAGTGGGTCCAGACTGAAAATATGATGAAAGTGGCCTACAGGTTTGATGTTTTGGATTAGGTGGATCTAGTATGAAATATTATGAAATGTGTTCCATAGAGGTGATGAGGGTTGGAGCCTTCAATGAGGAACTTGAAGGTTCCTTCCAATGGTAGCTTGAAAATCTGATTAGGGGATTGGAGCTCCCTTCTGGTGGATGCTGGTAAATGAGGTCATGACTTTGGAGCTCCCTTTCAGTTGGTGTTGTATAATGAGAAAAGGTTGTAGCCCTCTACAGGTGGATGCCTGAATATTGGAATGACTCTACATCAGTACAATGTTGTAAGTTGTTTTCATTTATAATAAAAGATGATGACTATGGTGGTTTTCTCCCACATTGGGTTTCCACCTATAAATCTTGGTGTCCTCATGTGTTGATGTGTTTCTTATGTGCGATTTTTTTATTGATTATGGTTACTATTTAATGAAGCAATGGTAGATTGGCTAAAATATAAAAAATGTTGAAATATATGAAAATTTAGTTAACTTGATATACGTGATTTTCCTTCATCATAGTCACATACATATGTTGGTTTACTTAATCATAGTAGCATACATAAATATGAATAATAAATTGAAAGGTTTAAGCGAGTTTTAAAATATTGATTAACACCCACCCCCCCACCCCCCCGCCCCCGAGTATTTTTTCCAACAATTGGTATTAGAGCTAGGTTACATCAGTTGAATATTAACTGCTTCGAGTGGATCAAGGATGATGGGAAAGAGGGAGATAGCTCGAAGAAAGGAGTAAGAAAATTGTTGTAGTGATAGTGATATATCATCTGAAGTGAAATTTACAAATGTCACCAAATATTTAGTTTTGGTAGCACCCTGCTTTCTATTGATCAAGGATGAAGAAGACGATAACAAAGAATTATTAGGTATGCATTTTTGTTCTAATTGTGGTCCATTTCCTTATCTATGTAATAATCATGATGAAGCTGATAGTGAGTAAACTAAACATACAGTCATGGGTAAAAGTGAAAGAAAGCATTCTAAAGAGAAAATAGATTAAACGATTACATCCCTAGAAGCAAAACAATGAGGAAAGTAAAAAAAATAGACAATGAAGGTGTACCTATCCAGGGAAAATTTTAACGATGGAAAATTATCTTGAAGTTGAAAAACATTGGTGAATCTCACTAGTACCTAATATGCAAACTATAAAACATTTATTGATATATTTGTAAAATCGTTCAAACTTACAAATATTTTATATATATTCTCTACATAGCATTCATGATGTTTAAGGTAAAATAAATTTTTATTATATATATGGGTGAATCATTTTTAGAAAAAATGGAAATTGGCGAATATTTTCTTCTGAAAAGAATATGGAAAATTAGCCCACCTGCGAATTTTAGCTCCTAAAATTTTGCATTTACCTATCCTAAGCAATGATAATTATCCACAATGGAAAGAAAATATGAAGTATAATCTAGTGAACCTTGATGTTTGGTATTTAGTATGCAATGGCTTCACCAAAATTCCTCCATCAGTCGAAGCAGTGCAAAAGAATAGTAAGGTATTAACTGACATCATTAATAGCATACTTGATTCAACATTATATAGGGTTATGCAATATGCAACTACAAAGGAAGTATGGGATAAGCTATAGAAAATCCATGAAGGAAGAACAAAGGAAGATTGTTCATTAGAAGAACCAACAGGTAACCATTTTCTAAAGAAAATAATGGTGTATAAAAAGATGAGTATGTTACTAATCTTGTAGAAGATAGAATAGAGGAATTTCTTAATATCAGAAGAAAAATTGAAATTTCTTTGAAAAAGATTATTAATCTTAAATATAACTTGCAGGGATATGATAAAAGGTATCATATTAAATCAGGAAATGTTGTAGTAGAATCTAAACAATATTGTGAAGGCCTTAAAGAGGAGATTGTCTCTCTAAAATAAGATCTTGAAAAGTCAAGAAAGTTAAATGAAGAAAAAATTCAAGAATTTGAAGAATAAGAGAATGGTATGAAGGAAGAAATTATAAAATTAAAGCAGAAAATGGAAGAAGGAAGAAAGGTTAAAGAAGGAATGAGAAAGCAGTATGTTGAAAAGGAAAAGTAATACCAAAGAATGGAGGTTGAGGTAAACATTCTAAAAGGTAAATTAAAAGAAAAGGATAAAAACTTGAGATTTCAAGATAGTACTAACATTTTGGATAACATTATTACTAGTAAAATGTCTCCCGCCATTAAATTTGGTCTTGGTTTTAATGAAACTATAAATGGAGAATCTGATTCACACACTTGTGCAAGGATCTTGAAAGATGATGTTATGAAATATATAATTATTGTCAAATAGATTAAAATTCAACCATAACGACATCTAAAGGAGATGAATTCTTAAAATAAATCATGTGCTCCAAATAATAGAGACTTTAACTGATTCTCTCCTATGATCTATAATTTTGAATGTTTTATATGTCATAATTATGGACACATTGCATCCAATTGCAGAACAAGACTATTTGAATCTTAAGAAAATAACCACTTAACAGAAATATCATCAGCTTCCAGTTACTCAGGTTTCTTTAAGGGATAATTTTTTTCTTGCAACATATTTGGTCACAAAGATATTGATTACAATACAAGGAATATGAAATAGAAATATTATGATTCCTCTGCGCATATAATATGTTATTCTTGTAACAGGTTTGGGCATGTAGCAAAATAATCCATGAAAAAATTTATGGATCACCTTAAACAGCATGGAAAGAAACCATGTAAAAATATTGATGTCAAAAGACGTAAAAAATATGGATTCACCAATATTTCTCATAATAAGTAGAAAGACGACGAACAGATAAGGTGTGATCTTGATCTTTGGTCATTCGAAGATGAAGATGAATGGTACATAGACAACAGATGCTTTCGTCACATGACTAGAGATAAGAGTAATATGGATTCTCTCAAGAAAAAATGATATGGTAAGGTTATTCTTGGAAATAATAATCCAACAAATGTTCTAGGAAAAGGAAGAGCCAAAATAAATAAATATACAGGAGCAGGTAATACTTTTTTAGTTCAAGGGCTAAAGTAGAATATTCCATGTGTAGGTAAAATGTTTGATAAAGAATATATAATTGTGTTTACATAAACCTAATGCAAGGATATGGATGGAGAATCTGGGAAAATCATTGAAAGAGGATACATAAATCGAGACAAATTATACGTGTTTAAAGAACCAAATTCTTGGATAAATGAGAAGGATTTAGACTCAAAGTAAAAGAAGATGATATCTACTAAAGTACATTATTTTTAAAAGAATACTTCTCATAATTAATGTAGAAGTTACGAGAGGTACATGACGTCATGTAGAGAAAGAGATGATTATGAGGTCCTCGGGATCAATGATGTATAATCTCATGGAGAGATATACATATGCATATCTTGATGATGATTCCCATGTGGATTTGATATTAATGTTACTTATATTACTGACAATGCATATGATGTAGTAAGAATGAAACAATAACATACAGTACATGCTCAGGGGGAGTTATGGCTATGAAAGTTCAACACTTTACTTTATGTACATGGATCTCATGAAGGACAGTCACGTATGTTTATCTGAGATGAATAAATAGTGGAAAAAACTCAGGAAAAAGTTATGATATGCTTTAGTTAGTTATTATTTTTCTTTATTGTTCTTATATTGGTTGGTTAAAGTCTATTGATTCTTAGATACTACTTAGAAGTAGTATTCTCTTATGATTATTTATTAGTTGTTTCAATATGAGATTGTTGCTTTGCTTCTTTTGATGGTTTTATTGATTGATGAAGATGGATATGATCGAACCTGACAGTGAACAATTGGCACAAGTTTAGGGGGAGCATTCCCTATGCTTCTAATAGTGGGTTGTTCGTGTTATGGTTTCATGAGAATTCCCTATTGCATAATGATATTCATGAAAATTATATATCATTAGTGATATTGCTAAAGACACATATGTTGCTGAAATTTTGATATACTACTTAAATTACACTTAGTAAAATTTATTCTGCATAATATACTTGATGAAAAAGGTATGCATGCTATGGTTAATGAATCATCACTACTATTATCAATATGTAGGATTTGTGTGCATTTAGTTATGGATGATTCCTACATATTGCTTCAGCTACATAATGTTGTTGATCAGATTTTTGCTTGCACAGCTGATAATGATGCATGCACACAATATTCTACACATGATATGTTTCTTGAGGATTTTGGTTCTTTGTATAGAAATCATGTTTATCTTAATGATATGGTATCACGGAGATGGGATATTAATAGATCTTGATTATACAATCTCATGCTATGATTGGTTTATGATGATGAATCCTTACATATTGATATCTCTATGTCATGGGATATCAATAAATTGTAGATAGGAATCCTATGGATGATCACTTGAGTTTCCTATAGTGTAATGGTTCTTCTTCATAGACTTGATTGATGTTTAAGGTTTTCTCTTATCTTTGGTAGATGCACATGACAGCATTATGGTCCATGAGAATGGTATTGTTGCATATGAGAAAAAAGCAGGTTACATGAAGATAAGAGGATGATTATTGATATACTATAATGTTGTAGTAGCTACAACCACCCTCCAAAAATTTGCCTTAACCCATTTTGGAACCTCCCTACCAACCTTACACAACACTTTGTCTTGCTTCATCAAGTACACAAGCCTCAGTGTTTTCCATGCACAAAGGTAGCATGTTGATCACAGTTTGATCCATTCCCCTCATAGGTTGTTCACCTGCACTTGGTCCAGCTCCAGGCTGAGCAACTTCCCCTAGAAAATTGCACAATTCTAGAAGGAAACCAACCTTCTCTCCAGAATTTGTGCAATCCTCTTTGGCAGCCTGCTGGGATCCAGGATAGCGCAATCCCGCCAGTCAGCACTCCCAGTAGGATTTGTGAAAATTTCCCCAGCAAGGTTGCTCAGCTCAGAATTTGTGCAAATCTGGGTAGCAGTCAGCTTCTCTGCCTAGAAATTTTGCAATCCTCCTCGGCAACCAGCCTAGCTCTTAGCTAGAAATGCACATTTTTCTCAAGCAGTTGAGTAGCTAGATGCATGAGTAATCTGGTTAACCAGTTCCACTCGCGATTGAGGAAACTTGACTTGCACACATGCATGACTGGTTCTTCTCGGAGTAGCAACAGGCAGCATGAAAAAGAGATTCCATGATTCAGGGAGCTATTTTTGGCAGCCGGGACTTACACGCAGAGTTTTTTTAGAAGTTTCCCTCCAAGTTTTGCTTTTTCCTAGATTTTTGGCATACATGTCATGAGCCCAAGCTTAATTATTCGACACATCAGAACTCATTCTTTCACATCTATCTCGGAGCTTTGACATCCCACAGCACATTGAGGATTGTTTGACACATTCGGCTTAGCTATTCATGGGTAAGTGGCCTCAACTTCTCTTTTTCAATATTTCCATCGCTTTTTGTGTATTTTCTTGTGTGAGTGTTGTTTGTTTGATTTTTTTGAATGCTTGTTGTTGTTTACATGTATACTAGCTTTCCCTACCTTTGTTTTAGTTTTCGTTGTTATCTCACTATTGTCACATGCATGAAACTATTTTGCACGAACGTTCACCCAACCAGCGAACTGCTTCACCCACATGCATGTTGACATGTTTGTTAAATATTTCATTCATGTTTTGCATGCACTATCAATCACTTATGCTTTCACTTAGTGTCACCATGCATTCACTGTCTTATTTGCTTCCAGTCATCTGTCAGCGAGTCGGGCCAACCTTGGCTTGGACTCTGCGTCATTGAGACTGCTTTGTGCAATCCGAGAAAGGAAGGCTCTGCCTTTCTCTCCAGAAATGCGCATTCATGCCCAAAATTAGCTTCCAGGACTATTTCGTGCATTTCTGGAGGACAGTGACCGCTGGACCGGGAAATTGTGTAAATGTGTCCCTCGGCCTCTAGTCCTTCCCAACTGGAATTGTTCATTGCACAATCCCAGCAACCAACAACCAGTCTGGATTGTGCATTGCACAGATACAACAACAAGTCTTGCCTCCTAGACAGCCCAAACTACCTTTTGCACATTTTGGTAGCCAGTCACCCAGTCTCCTAGAAGAAATTATAAAATCTTGCTCATCAGTTTTCTAGGTATGTGATGTGTCTTTCCCCTAAATTTTCTTATTTTCGCTAACAAGTTTCTTGTCATGCATGTTGCTTGTCTCTATATATTTGAGGTGTTCAGCTACCTCAATGGCTTCCCAGACAATATGATCTTCGAACACTATTGGAAATGTAGCTGGAGCAACAGTTGAGCAAGTTTCCTCGAGTCTGCTAATTTATGAAGACAGAAAGTTGTATCTAGACAAGGACATCAAACTAAAGTGGGAAGAAGTCAATCAAATAGTTGCAGGAACTTTTGGGAAACATCTCGAAGACTGTGAGGTGTACATCAACATTCACAAGTCTGGATCATATGGGATTGCATGTAGATATCTCGTGTTCCCATGTGCGGACATGATACATTGGAGCATCTCTCGCACTGATCCCGAGATGATGACCTTGGGTAGTGTCAGTGGGACGAAGCTTGCGACCTTCTGGGAACATCATTATGATGAGATGTATCAGATGTACAAGCCTGTGACTATCATGGAGACTCCATTTAGCTTATCTAACAGAAGCTCTAACTCCAGAGACATTTTGAAGGATTGGGTAAAGGAGCCATCTCGTTTAATGATGACACCCAACCAGGTCTATAAGACAAAGATACTGAGGAAGGCGTACCAATACTTGATCATATTTTCTTGTCAATTGTATGGCCAAGGAAGCATGGAAACCTTCCCACAGATATGGGTAGTTACACTGGACCATGTGGTTAGAGAAGGAAAGCCATGTAACTAGTCCAGCATACTTGCTCATCAGTTAAAGGAGCAAGTCACGAAGGATCAACAGTCACTTGGAGGTATGCATGCAAAGATTTACATGACCGCCTACATCCTAGGTGCAGTTTCTGCTTTACATGGGTTTCCAGGCTTAGAGTGGGCATGGTCACTAGTAGAGACTATTGTGGACACATATTTCAAGTTGTTCTCCAAATTCAACTTCAAAGGAGAAATCATGCAGTTGTCCGATCATTTTGTCATCCATTTTTACAAGTTGATATTCGAACAAGATCCACCTTGCATTTCAAAGGAAGCAATGAAGGCATTGTTAGTTATTGCAGATTGGTATGCCTCATCATCTGACACTTTCATATGAACGTTTAGTGGATAGAAGCCTCTGAATGTTCTGCCAAAGTTTGACTTAGACATACTTGTCATGTAGGAAGTAGCCTATCAAATCTCCATAGGATTGACAGGTAGACTGCAACAGAAGAAGAAGGCACCTTGGCCCACTCTTCCACTGCGGATTGGATTATATGAGATCCAATTATCAAGAAAGTAGATGTCGAAGAAGAACTAATGAATAAGTATCCATTTGACCTCTGAAGCTTCAATCCGTATAACCCACATTGCATTGTCAAGGATCACTCCATCAGATTTCAATTCAACTGGATCTACGGGGCATTTCATTGGGCTGACGAGGACCCATGGAGATATTGATACAGTTTCTCCAGACCCAATGAACCAGTCAGATTCATTGTGGAGTTGTTAACGAAGCATCATGAAGTAGCATCGTGGAGAGCACCAGCAGTAGCAGTAATAGCAACAGTGGCAGCAGAGCTTACCATACTAGTGCACAACAAAGGTAAGAAGAAAGTTGTCCATCGCATGGAGGAAGAGAAAAGCTGCAAGTTTTGATTAGATCCACTTGTAGAGAAAGCAGCTATGGCTATAGAGGCAAAGAGATAGCAGTGCAACAAGAGAATTCTGCGAAGGAAGAAGGATAAGAAGACAATGGAAGAAGTAGAGAACTAGTTGCATGAGATGAGAGAGCAACTCAGAAAGGAACAAGAGCTACGCAAACAGGAGAGGGAAGTGCAACAACAACAGGTACAACAGGGGGTGCATCATGTGCAAACAGATGAAGCAACGCCCATACAAGTAGTTGATTCATCTGAACAGCTAGCATCAGGCAAACAGGGTGAACCATCATAGGGGAAATACTTTCTCATGAGTTATAACATGCACTTCAATTGTTGGATGCAGACATGGAGCAACAAGAGTTGGAATAGGACACCGATCTCATGCCTCACCACAAAGAGGTCGACTCACCTGCTTGAATGCATCTAGAAGAAGGTCAAGTCTTAGATGACCAAGGAGGCACTGAGATCCTTGGTGATTAGCCAGAAGGAGAGATGCACAACATCTCATTTGATGAATCCCACATAGAGGGTTGCAGCCTTGCAGAGTGTCAACTTCAAAGGATCAGACATCCCCTATGTAAGTTGAAGAATGAGTGACCGTTACTGATGTACGCAAACATCCATAACCCCTGTCTGATGTAACTAGAGTGTATGTCAAAGCCACTAACTCAAGTGTTCATTTTCTTATAGCTGAGAATGAGTGAATGGCAAAGGAACTATAGGTCGCCAAGCAAGGAGGAGACTTGGTGACAATGTCTGCCCGAGCTGAGCTGAAGAAGGCAATACTATATGAAGTATTTTTCGTTGACACATTTATGTGAGCATTGTACTCCAAGTTTGGTACCGTGCATAAGGCATTCATACATATCAATAGATGGAAACAACGATGTACTAGGAGAGCTCGCATCTTGAGGAGCATACATGTTGTTGTTGATGACATGCAAACATGGATGATGAAGTACAAGGAAGCCCCACTTCACTTACCAAATATGATGAGGGAAAATTTGGTTGAGCTGAAAGCACATATCCAGAGTCAGATCTGGAACTATGAGGACCTCCCACAACTCATCACTAGCATACAGGCTTCCCATGCATGAGTATTAAAGAGCATGGATGTTGTGGTTCGCACACACGTGATCCCATCACCTAGGCAAAGACCAAGAAGCAGGTCCGACTAGAGCTTGACTTATACTTTGATGAGTTGATGCACATCACCACAAATCTAGACTTGCCTATCAGTGTAGAGATCATGCACAAGCATGTTGTTGGTCCAACCATATTGAAGACAATGATGCGAATGATTTTAGATGAGTTGGATAGAGGAGCCTGAGTAGTGTACCTAGATGATATGGAGGAAAAATTCAGGTTTCAGATGGATGTCACCGTCGAAAACACATACACTATGAGAGACTACAAAGCTTGGCATCAATATTGTATGGTTGATCAGCATGAGGATGTTGAGCAGTTGGACTTATTTAGTTTTCTAAGTCAGAGTGATGTCTAGTTTAGCTTTCTTGAGCCATTGTGTTCACATCGGTACATGTGCATTGTAATGTTGAGTCATGTCAAGTGTGAGTCAAGTGTCAATAGTGAATGTAATAGTCATAGAGTAGGTGAAGAGTCATGAGGATAGTTGAACAATCACAAAGGGGAATGTCAAGGGCCACCAATCCTTTACTATAAATAGTCCCTCATAACTCATTGTAAGGGCTTTTGGTCAGCCAAGTTTGTATTAAGTCTATCTTGAAGAAATCTTGGACAATATTGTAATGCGCCTTGGCTTATCCACTGCACGAAGCTAGTTCATCTCCTTGGAGGAGTAGGCAGATGTGGCTGTAATTCATTGTTGGGGTTGGCATGTTCACATGGATGTATTGTATGATTGGGACTTACACTTCTTTATATAATAACATACAACACATTTTCATGCATATATTGTTCTTATAGTTGGACTACTCTGCTTTCTTAGCGATATATGTTGTTTAACTTAAGTATTTGTGTATGACCTGCTTTGTATCCAATTATATGAATCTTGTTGCAGATGTGCTTTTGGTTTAACCATCACTTTATATTGTCGACTGATCTTATTTCCATCTTGTGATGCATCTTTGCTCGTGTGTTCCCTTCTCAGCTCAGTACTACTACGGGTTGGTAAGGGGTGCACTCATATCACCCCCGATGCATTAAAACCCCTCATTCACCTTCCTTGACTCACTGCAGTGGTCACACCCTTACCACTCACAGAGTTATCTCACTTTCCTCTATGTGAAATTGTGGTCAAGGATTTACCTTACGATCCACTGTTGGGACTCCTACACCAAATGGTCTGAGGTCTAATTGGGACTTCTTACCTGGGTGATCCCCTTGACATGTTGGCGGGTCCAACACCATCAACATTTATGGTGCTAAACGGAGGGTCATATGACAAGTTGTGTCCTCTCATCTAGTTTTGAACCTTTCTATAACTTTCATGGATTCTTGCACTCTTCTCCCCCATGATGTTTTTCAAATCGTGAATATGTATCCATCACGGGGGTTTTTCGATCACTTTTCCACTTTCATGTATGATAGTGAAGGTGAAGTGACCTGGCCTTAGTACTTATGTGGCTTTCTTTCCATGATTCATGAGGAATATGAGTGTTCTGATGAACAGACAAGCTTGCTGCTTGCACACACACACGTAGATGGTTGCTCATCCTACGGGCTGATAGAGTACACTCACTTGAGCACTTATGTGATCTTATTCAAGACACTTTCTATCATCTTGATCCAAACCATCTTGACCAGAAATTATTGTAGCAATGGAAGGCTCTGCATGAATCAATTATTGATTTTTGGTGGCACTTCTATGGCTTACAGTTTCAAGCTCCAAGGAGCCAGATGAAATTTTCTTATCTTTCGGACTAGTTCAAGTATTGCCTCAAGAAATCTGCCCATCCAAAGAGAAAGTTTGAAATCAAACCTCACTCAACATTCTTCATTGATGGAGTCGCCCAATCTCATGTGGATGTGGTCGCTGTATCAACTGACTATCTGCCTCCCTCTCATTCAATAGCTCCACCACTGCCAAGTGATGTTGAGGATCATGCTCACACAATTGTTCAGTTTTCACATTCTCCCAACATGACTTCACTCAATTTTCACATAGATTTGGTTGTGAGTCCTTCAAGTTTTCATATGAATTTTGTTCTACGACCTCCCTCTTCGCACTCGAGTGTTCCTCTGGGTGATGTTGTCTCGTGTTCATCCATTCTAGACTCTTCACTTGTTGTGAACGAGGAACAACCCATTGTTGTAGTTCGTGTTGCACAACCAACATGCACTGTCATTCCTGAAGAGTATGAGTGGGAGCTTGAGCATCAACACTCGTCGAGGGATGACTCCCTTCCATACGAGCCCCCTTTGTTATTTCCTAACATCTTTAATGAACCTACCATCCATGATTCTTCATGCGTGTCTTCATCCACGAATGCACCCATCATTGATCACTCGCAGGACTCGCCGGATGTTGGCCCATCATTTGACAATGGAGAGGATAAGCTATCCATTGAAAATCCCCTTGATATTTCATATGTCTTCTCCAGAAACACAGAGGATGAGTTTTTTCGCTTCTCATCTACCACTCTACTTGATTCATCTGATCATGAGGATGTCAATGAATTCATTGATTTTTCTGATTGTGGCGATTGTCATCCATTTGTTTCCATATTTGATCACAATCATGACTTGATCACAATTGATATTTCAAAGCCACTAGTTTATGATGATCTATTTGATCAGGGAGAAAGGCTTCCTGTGCAGGGAGTTGATGCAAGTAAATTTGTTAGGGTACTGACCAGGGTTGCTGGCAGCGGAGCCATTCTTGTGTTCCTATGTGACTCCACACAGGTACTGTCCAGGCCTGCTGGAAGTGTAGAAATACTGGAGATGAAACTAACCTTTTTATGACTATACTGCATGTGCGCCTATATACCCCTCAACCCCAATCAAAACAAGTGTGTTTCCTTGGCTTGGAATATGTCTCAATCGATCAAGAACTTAGCAGATGCTACATCTTACAATCAAGACAGTGTGAAACCAAGATGAACTCAGAACTAAACAATACTTCCAAAGGTGTTAGAATTTCTTTTCAAAAAAAGGTCCATTCAAAGAGTTGGAGTTATACTAGTGTGTCGCCAAGTGTTGTAGCAGCTACAACGAGTCTCCAAAACTTTTCCTTAGCCCATTTTGGAGCCTCGCTACCAAACTTACACAAGACATTGTCTTTCTTTGTCAAGTACACAGTCTTCAGTGTTTTTCATGCATAATGGCAGCCTGTCAATCACAGTTTGATCCATTCCCCTCATAGCTTGTTCACCCAGACTTGGTCCAGTTGTAGGCTGAGTAGCTTCCCCTAAAAAATTGTGTGTTTCTGGAGGGAATCCATCCTTCCCTCTAGAAATTGTGCAATCCTTTCTCACAGCCTGCTAGGATCCAGGATTGTGCAATCCTGCCAATCAATGCTACCAGCAGGATTTGCACAAATTTCCCCAACATGGATGCTTAGCCCAAAATTCGTGCAAATCTGGGCAACAGTCAGTTCCTGTACCCAAAAATTGCACAATCCTCCTGGGCAGTCAGCCTAGCTCCAAGCTAGAAATGTGCATTTTTCTCAAGTAGTTGAGTAGCTACATGAATGAACAGTTTGGTTAACTAGTTCCACTCGAGACCGAGGAAACTTGACTTGCATGCATGCATGACTAGTTCTCCATAGAATAGAAAAAGTGAACATGAAAAAGGCATCCCATGATTCAGGGAGCTATTTTTAGCAGTTGGGGGTTACATGCAAAGTTTTTTTAGAATTTTCCCTCCAAATGTGGCTTTCTCCTATATTTGTGGCATGCACGTCATGAGCCTAAACTTATTTATTCATTGCATCAAAGATCATTCTTTCACATTGATCTTGGAGCTTTGACATCCCATGGCACATCCAGGACTCTTTGGCACATCCAACTCAACTATTTATGGGTAAGTATCCTCAACTTGTCTTTTTCAGCATTTATGTCACTTTTTCTGTATTCACTTATGTGAGTGTTGTTTGCTTGATTTATTTGAATGCTTGTTGTTGCTTACATGTATACTAGCTTGTCCTAGCTCTGTTTCAGTTTTCATTGCTATCTCATTATTGTCGCATGCATGAAACTATTTTTCACGAACGTTTGCCCAACCAACGAATTTCTTCACCCACATGCATGTTGATCTATTTGCTGAATCTTTCATTCATGTTTTGCATGCACTGTTAATCACTTATGATTTCACTTAATGTCACCATGCATTCACTTTCTTATTTTCTTTCAGTTTCCCATCGATGAGTCGACACAACCTTGCCCTGGACTCTGCCTCGCTGAGACTGCTTTGCACAATTTGGGGAAGGAAGGCTCTGCCTTCCTCTCCATAAATTCACATTCATGACTGGCAGTCACCTCTAGGGCTGTTTTGTAAATTTATAGAGGACAGTGACTTCTGGCCCAAGAGATTGTGCAAATCTTTCCCAGGGCCTCTAGTCCTTCCCAGCTGCAATTGTGCATTGCGCAATCCCAGTAGCCAAAAGCCAGTTTGGATTGCGCATTGCGTAGATCCAAGAGCCATTCCTACCTCCCAGATAGTTCAAAGTTCCTTTTACACATTTTTGGCAGCCAGTCGCCCAACCTCCCAGGAGAAATTGCGCAATATTGCTCATCAGTTTCCTAGGTATGTGTTGTGCCTTTCGCCGGAATTTTGTTGTTTTCGATGACAGATTCCTTGTCATGCATGTTTCTTTTCTCTGCATCTTTCAGTTATTCATCTGTCTCAATGGATTCCAACAGAACAAGAACTTAGGACAGTGATGGAAATGCAGCTGGAGAAGCAACTGAATAAGTGTCCTATAGTCTTCCGATTTATGAAGATACAAAGTTGTATCTAGACAAGGACATCAAACTGAAATGGAAAGAAGTCAATGAAACTGTTGTAGGCACTTTTGAGGAACACCTCGAAGACCGTCAAGAGTAAGTGAACATTCACAAGTCTGGCTTGTACTGGATTTCATGCAGATATCTCGTGATCCAATCTGCAAACATGATACACTAGATCGTCTCTCACACTAATCCTTATACATTGACCTTGAGTAGTGCCAGTGGGACGAATATTGCGACCTTCTTGAAATAGGATTATGATGAGATGTATCAGATGTCCAAGCTTGTAACTGTCATGGAGACTCCATTTAGCTTACCCAACAACAGTGCTAACTTCAGAGACATTCTGAAGGATTGGGTAAAGGAGCCAACTCATTTCAGGATGACACCCAACTAGGTCTATAAGACAAAGATACTAAGGAAGGCATACCAATACATGATCATATTTTCTTGTCGACTATATGGCCAACTAAGCATGGAAACCTTCCCACATAGTTGGGTGGTTGCATTGGACCAAGTGGCTAGAGAAGGAAAACAATGTAATTGGTCCAACATACTAGCTCATCAGTTGAAGGAGCAAGTCACGAAGGCTCGACAGTCACGCGGAGGTATGCATGTAGAGATTTACATGTCTGCCTACATCCTAGATGATGTTTGTGCCCAACATGAGTTCTCAGGCTTGGAGTGGGCATGGTCACCGATAGAGACTACTGTGAACACATATTTCAAGCTGTTGTCCAAATGTTGCTTCAAAGGATTAATCACATGGTTGTCTGATCATTTTTTTGACCCTTTCTACAAGATTATATTCGAACTAGATCCACCCTACATGTGAAAGGAACCAATGAAGTCATTGATAGGTATTTCAACTTGGTATGCCTCACTTCTTTGCACTTTCATTCGAATGTTCAGTGCAGAGAAACCTTCGCATGTTCTGCCAAAGTTTTCCTTGGACATACTTGTCATGCAGGAAGTGGCCTATCACATCTCCATAGGATTGACAGCTAGACTACAGTGGAAGAAGATGGCACCTTGGCCCACTATTTCATTGTGGATCTATGGGGTATTTCATTGGGCCGAGGAGGACCCATGGAGATATTGCTACAGTTTCTCTAGACCCAATGAACCAGTCGGATTCACTGTGGAGTGGTTAGTGAAGCAGTGTGAAGCAACATCATGGAAAAGCACCAGTTGTAGTAGTAGTAGCCATAGTGGTAGTAGAGCCTATCATACCAGTACACGAGAAAGGGAAGAGGAGGATTTTTGATCACATGGGGATCGAGAAAAGATGCAAGTTTCAAGAAGATCAACTTGTAGAGAAAGTAGTTATGGCTATAGAGGAAAAGAGGCAGCAACACGACAAGTGAATTTCATGAAGATAGAAGGATCATAAGAGAATGAAATAAGAAGAGAAGGAGTTACACGAGCTGAGAGAAAATCTCCTAAAGGAACAAGAGCTGTAAAAACAGTTGAGGGAAGCATAGCAACAACAGATACATCAGGGGGTGCATCATGTGTAAACGGACGAAGAAGCGCCCATACAAGTAGTTGATTCATCTGAACAGATTGCATCAGGCTAATAGGGTGAACCATTGTAGGGGCAAGGATTTTCTCATGAGATAGAACATGAAATTCAACTGTTGAATCTAGATATTGAGCAACAGGAGTTGGAATAGGACACTGACCTCATGCCTCACCACAAAGAGGTTTGACTCACCTGATTTAATGCATCTAGAAGAAGAGAAAGTATCAGATGACCAAGGAGGCACTGAGATCCTTGGTGATCAGCTGGAAGAAGAGGTGAAGACTTATAGAGTGTCAACTCTGGAGGATCAAATATCCCCTGCACAAGTTGAAGAATGAGTGATCATTACTGATGTGCGTAAACATCTAGCTTCCTTGGCCTATGCAACTAGAGTTTACGTTGAAGCCACTAGCTCAAGTTTTCATTTTCTTATATCTGAGAATGTGTGAATGGTAAAGGAACTGCAGGTGGCCAAGAAAGGAGGAGACTTGGTGAAAATGTCCACTTGAGCTGAACTGAAGAAGGAAATACTAGATGAAGTATTGTCCCTTGACACAGTTATGCGAGCATTGTACTCTAAGTTTGGTACCATGCATAAGGCGATCATCCATCTCAATGGATGGTAGCAGCGATGTGCTAGGAGAGCACACATCTTGACTAACATACTTGTTGTTTTTGATGACATGAAAACATGGAAGATGAAGTACAAGGGAGCCCCACTTCACTTACCAAAGATGATAAGGCCAAATGCGGTTGAGCTGAAAGCACGTATCCGGAGTCAGATATGGAACTATGAGGACCTCCCACAACTCATCACTAACATACAGGATTCCCATGCATGATTTTTCAAGATGGATGTTTTGGTGCACATGCACACGATCCCATTACCTAGGCGAAGACCAAGAAGCAGGTCCGACTAGAGCTTGACCCTTACTTCGATGAGTTGATGCACATTGCCAACAGTCCAAACTTACCTATCAGTGTAGAAATCAGACACAAGTATGTTGTTGGTCCATCCACATTGAAGTTAATGATGTGCATGCTTTCAGATGATTTGTACAAAGGAGCCCGAGTAGTGTACCCCAATGTTATGGAGGCGAAAGTCAGGTTTTAGACCGATGTCACAACAGAACACATGAACACTATCAGAAACTACAAAGCTTGGCATCAATATGTTACTATTGATCAGCATGAGGACGTTGAGAAGTTGGACTTCTATAGTTGTCTAAGTTAGAGTGATGTCTAGTTTGGCTTGTTCACGCCTTTGTGTTCACATGGGTAAATGTGCATTATAATGTTGATTCATGTCAAGTGTAAGTCAACTGACAATAGTGAATGTAATATTCATAGAGTAGGTGAAGAGTCATGAGGTTAGTTGAATAGTCAAAAAGGGGAATGTCAAGGGCCACACCACCCTTTGCTATAAATAGTCCCTCATAACTCATTGTAAGGGAACCTGGTTAGCTAAGCTTATGTTAAGACTATCTTGAAGAAATCTTGGACAGTATTGTAACACACCTTGGCTTCTTCACTACATGAAGCTAGTTCGTCTCTTTGGAGGAGGGGGCAAATGTGGCTGTAATGCTTCGCTATTGGGGCTAGCAGGTTTACATGGATGTATCGTATGATTGGGACTTACACTTCTTTATATAATAAGAGCTAGCACATTTTCATGCATATGTTGTTCTTGTAGCTGGGCTGCTTTGTTTGCTTAGAAATATATGTTGTTTAACTTACGTATTTGTATATGAACTGCTTCGTGTGCAATTATATGAATATTGTTGCAGATTTTCTATTGGTTTAACCATCACTTTGGATTCTCAATTAATCTTATTTCCAGCTTGTGATGCGTCTTCACATGTGTGTTTCCTTCTCAGCTGAGTACTTCTGCAGGTTGCTAAGGGGCGCACTCATCTCACCACCCATGTGTTAGAACCTCTCATTCACCTTCCTTAACTCACTGCAGTGGTCACACCCTTGCCACTTACAGAGTTATCTCACTTGCCTCTGTGTGAAAGCGTAGTCAAGTAATTACCTTATGACCTACTGCTAGGAATCCTACACCAAAAGGCCTGAGGTCTAATTGGGAATTCTTACCGGGGAGATCCCCTTCACATGTTTGCGGGTCTAGCACTGTCAACATATAGCTACAACTACTAGGTGATGCTTAAAGACATCTCATATTCAGTCACATAATGATGATGTTGAAGGTTGATGCTACATTTCCCTATCTTAATTTATGATGATATTATTGGTTCTCACATATGTTTTTGATGCATGAAAATATATGTTGTTATGCTGCAAAAAGATTTTTATGTCTTTGATGTACGCGGATTGAGTCTCCTCCTACAAAAGGAAAGGGAAAGTTGACCTTAATGATGACAAGGGGATGAGTTGATATCAAATATCTATGGAACAATATTACAATGTTGAATACTTGGTCACATGTTGATGATATTGAAGTTACATTATCTTATCTTTCATACCGATGATGAGGTTGTGCATGTTGTTTTTCATATTACTGCTATCTATTTTGCAACCACATGGTGGAGGTCCTTGTCTTTATTTTAAGTCATAAATGTCATATTTGTCTCTTGATGTAAAGTTCATGCAAAGACCCATGAAGTAATCATTCAATATATTCCTTAAGATTCAACCATATGCTCAGGGAGGCCATGGTCAATGTTCATATTCAACATATTGTACCTATAGTGATCCTCTCTACAAAGGGGTAAAGAAATCTTCATTCAACATTCATAAACCCTTTTCCCTTGATGTCAAAGGGGGAGAGTAGCTTGGTGTTTGGAAAATAATGCTTGGAGAGAAGCTTTGTGTTTGGAAAATAATGCTTGGGCAGAAGCTTGGTATTATTACAAATGTTTTTGCAGGTATTTACCAGTGATGGTGACCAAACACCAAAGTGGTTACCATCAAGTACAAAGGGGGAGATTGTTGGGATTATGGCTAATGTGTTGTCCTTGATGGTAACCTACTTTATAATTATTTCAACATCATGGTTCTGCAAATACTACATGTTAAATAGACAAAGGAATATTGGTTTAGAGAAAAAAAAAATCGGAAAAATGAAGTTTGGAAAGCATACATGGGTTATGTGAATAAAGGTCTCGTACATATGCAAGAATGGTAAATAAAAGTCGCATACAGTTTCTACACCATGGTATTATGAATACGAGGGATCTTTACCATGGTATTGGCCCATAGTAATGAGCACAATAATGGATATTTGATATCGTCAAATAATACCATCAGCATTACTAAAGTAAGAAGATGGAAACCAAAGTGTTAAGTGTGCGCGTGATGGATTATTTATGAGTTACTTGATCTGAAATAGGATTGCACCAAGGAGCATGGATATGGATAAAATCTAATAGAACTGAAATGACCACATCTTGAATAATTTGTTTATGGTTTGATAGCTCTGTAATGATAATATTATGATGTCTATTTGTAAAAATTTGCATGCCAAGATTTGGGTTTGACAGATGTTATGTTGCAGCAAAGGTATGTCTCAGTGATTATAGATTTTTGTGTCGGCTTGACGTAGAGAAGTAACATACAAACTTGGATCCCCTATTTGGTGGGTGTGTATATATTTGGTAGTATGGACAGATCTGTACGTGGGTGTGGTGAATGATAAGAACGTAAACACATGAATATTCTTTATAAGATTCATGTACATATGTTATGATTTTGCAGTATGAGTTGTTAATGATGTCTAATTAGTTCTATTATGTCTGTTGTTGACTGTCGACAAAGTATCTCTTATGATAATATCTTTTTGATAATGTTGGTTGGGTTAACTTATTTATGGAATGATTATTTGACTAAGTATGATGCTACTATGTGATGATTTGTATATGGTTCATTGATCTGTGATGGGTTCAATATGTAATTCAGTGATTTATTCAGTGTGATAGTGATTTACACTTAGTTGTTCATTATTTTGAGATTTGTACGTAGGTCTTGATAAGGAAAAGAATGTTAATATGTGGGTATGAATTAGAATAGTAGTGTATATATTATGGCATATGGTTGATCAGAGTTTATAGTAGCAACAGTTCTTTTCTGTGATGGGTAACAATGTTTGGTTTATTAATGAGTAGTTCTACATTAATATGATCTATCCTGGTTTACTTTGGTCTAGTTGTATTGATTGATTAAGATTTTTTGATATCTTTGATGATTCAATTGGTTTAGTGATTGGGTTATTTGATACAATGATTTCTTTCATAATTATTATTTCGTATTGTGCTTAAATGAGGGTAATGGGTCCAATCTTAAAATATTATGAAAACTAACATGCAAGTTTGATGTTTCATATTAGGTGGATACAGTATGAAATATTATGAGATGTCGTCCACATAGGTGATGAGGGTTGGAGCCTTCAATGACGAAGTAAAATCCTCATTCCATTCGTAGGTGGTGAATCTAATTAGGGCTTTGGAGCTCCCTTCCATTGGATTCCCGTAAATGAGATCAGGGGGTTGGAGCTTCATACTAGTGGGTGTTGGAGAATGAGTCAAGGTTTTATCCTTCTACAAGTGGATGCATGTGTCCTGGTATGATCTTGTGCCATTAAAAGTTTGTGAGATGTTTTCCTTTATAATAAAATATCAAGACAAAGATGACGACAAAAGTGGTTTTCTTAGACATTGAGTTTCCACCTAAAAATCCTGATGTCCTCATGTGTTGATGTGTTTATTATTTGTGATGGTTTTACTGCTCATGGTTATTATTTAATTGAAGGTTAATGAATAAATGATACATTTCTTAAAGTAAAACGAATTATTAAATATATGAAAAGTTAGCTAACTGGATATACATGGTTTTCCTTCATCATAGTCTTGTACATATGTTGGTTTACTTGATGACAATACTGTATAGAAATGTGAATAAGAAATTGAAAGGTTTAAGTGAGTTTTAAAATACTGATTCACCCCCCACCGCTCTTAGTATTTCTCCCAACATAATTCCCATTGATAATGGGTTATATAATAATAATAATAATATTCAAATAAAAACTCAAACAAGTGTAATCCCATATTATATTCTTCCAACTTTTTTGACTCATCGGACACTTCAAATCTAAAAGGAGGAATCTTCAACACCCTTTGTCCCTTCCCCCTATCCTTTTTCATAAAAAAATAAAGTGGTATCTCATGCTAATGTTGGAGTTGGGAAATAAAAATAAAATAAAATTGATCTACTTATTCCACACCCATCTCCTTCCTATGATCAAAATTATATATAGAATTGTTTTTTAATGTTCTAATAAATTCATGGAAGGTGAGGTGAATAATGATCCCTTGATTCCTCGGGATGACATTAATGTGCATAATAGAAATCTTGAATCTGATATGTTTTAAATTATCATTTCTTTAATGGATACCTATCATCCTCTATCATATACAACTCATGGCTATTTTTACCTAGGTTCACTTGATTATTGTGGTCCACCAACATTTAATTTTGATACTATTGATTCTCAATTTGTTGTTCCAAATGGTAATTAGGTACAAGGTGGTCAAATATCATAGGTAGAGGAAAAAAAACAATTAAGACACTTTTAATCTCTCTTCCCTCTTTAAAATTCCATTATTTAAGATCATGTTTCTACATCCATGACTAATTAAGAATCCCATGATCTTGGTAATCAGTCAAATGAGATCAAATTCCTTAACAAAAATGAAGCCTTGGGAAACCATCACCCTGACGAAAATGACTCAAATGATATACATGGTGATGAATAAAAAGGTATATCAATCGATCTCTTGATTTATCAAGGATATTTGGATCTATATTGTTTAGATCTAGAATTGGATTTCATCATATAAGGGTTTTTCACAGAAATTTCTCCCTACCCCTTTTGTCATGATGCAAGTAATGAGTCAGCTAATGATGAAAATATTCCATGCCCTCTAAGTTCATAATCTAATGAGTTAGATTTTGAATTGGAATATGATGACAAGGTGATACATGATGAAGAAGAAAACAATGAAATTATTAACCATTCATTCTATTCCTTGCAATCTCCATTTTTATATGGTGTTAATCCTTTAGTTTCAATTATTGAATAAGTCTCTCTGATCGATATATCTTTAGATCTAACAGAAAAATAGTCTTATGACTTGAGTATTATATTTGTTGATGTTTAAATACCTAATCAAATCAATAAAATCAACAATATTTGTTCTGTGAGTAAGGGTATGAATGATGTAGATGATGTTGCTTTGATCAAGCCCTCAAATTTTCATCAGACAACATTTGAAGGTTCAGGGAATCGTCAGGAAGTTGAGGCATTTCAACTTCCACTGATGGTTATGCCATTCTCTTGTGATCCTGATGAGGTCCTTAAACTAAGTAATTTATGAATCTTCTTGCATAATTCTTTTCTCACCATTTTCTCGCTGGATGTAATCTCACTCTTGAAGGATTTTTATCATTTTAAATTTAATTCTCTTCATCCTTAAGATAGAATTCTAATATGATAGAATATTCATGTCTTTTTAATTGTTATTGATGTAAATATATTGTATTAAACCTAGGGTTGGAGTGCATACCTTTCATGGATGACCATAACTTTTAAATCAGTGATTCTGATTATCAAGATAACAATTATAATTAGATGAAATACTTCTTCCTATTGAAATTTCGTATATTTCTTGTGTATGTTAAGAACCTAATCATTTTCATTCTAGCATAATTCTTCCATTTGGGTTTTACTCGATGCATGAATCATTTGGTGGAGCAAATCCCATGTGGTGAAAAATAATTTCCCACACTCATATGAATATGGATTTTATTTGACACATGATTATAATATTTTGTCAACCTAATATGCTAATGGGTTTCCTGGATTTATTATGAAAACATTTTTTAATTCTCCAAGCTTTCATATTTTCTAGTCTAGTATGTAATCAGATACAAAAGGAACCAAAATTGAGAATTAAGAATATTATATGCCAATCCAAATATCTAATCATAAAACTGATACTAACAGTTCTCACAGAATTAATAATTTTCCCATTGGTACATCTAATGATAGTTATTTTACATCGGTTGACCTTACCAAGCCCATTTATATTTATGATTCATCCCGTAAATGTTCAAATAACTATTAAGACATTGAGGGACTTCATATTTTGTTGACAGTTATGTCAGGTCATGATCTTCACATAGTTTTCGATAAAGATCAAATTTCCCTCACAATTTTCTCTTTATAATTTGTTTGCGTTGATTGAAAGTTCATTTTCCCAAGAGTTTCAAGGTTTTCAAATAGTTTTTTTGGATATGAGGATCGAATCATTGATTGGTTAGAGGAATTTTATATGGAAATCTCTGTTGTTAATAATAAGTTTCAATATTACTTGATATTTTCTAAGAGAAAAAATGTGGATAAATGTACATGTGTGGGATTCTTTCATGATTTGTATGTTCATAGTCTTATCCAATGAGGTAAAATTTTAGGACAGTTAACGGAAGCATTTATGGCATACCTTTCTACCTGTTGGGAAGACCTTCAACTTCTGGTTCAGGTTGTTCAGGTAAACATGTTTATTTTTGCACATTGTTGTATCTTGGCATTCATTCATTATAATTTTATACTTCTAGGTTGGGAGAAACTCTTATGGATACATTGGAAATTTTGTTTCACATGATCCTAAACATTTAGTTATTTATATTAGGATTTAGGTTTAGTCTTGATTCTTTTATTAAAGTATTTATAATTCCTTGCATTATTTGCATAGGATTTCCATACCTCAATTTATTTTTCCCTTTGTTTAGTACCCTATATTTATTTAGTTTCATTATGCATTTTCCTTTATTTTAGTTCTATCTTTCTCACCCTCTTTTTAGGTTTCTGCATAAATGCATTTTTTAGTGAAAGACATCTTGTTTGGCTCTGAAGAGATGTGGAAAAAGTTTAAAAGGGAATTGTGACAACTGATAATGCTTAGTTAACTTTTGGTCACCTTCTTTGTTTGGGCCAAAATATTTTTAAGAATTCCATGATACTTAGATGGAAAATATGACTCAATCCAACAAAATACTTAGTGGATATATGATGCTTGTATCTATAATGGGATATTATTTCCTTGAATCAACTTTTATATTGATTGGTTTTAACATGTTAACTCAGTCGTGTGGAGAAGGGAAAGGATAAGACTGAAGCAAGAAAACTGATTTTAGAAGTACATATAAGAGTCTCCACAAACAAGGAACAACATCTCTTTATCATAGAATAAGTTGGGATCCCCATTCCACCTGTGGTGATATAAACGTTCATAAAATTCCAATGAGCACAAAGTAATAAAATAAATATAGGGTGACATAAGAGGAAGGCTATCTTCACAGAAAGGTGAAGAAAGTAATTTTGTCGAGCCATTGAACAAACCTACTGGTAGTAAATAAACACCAAAGGTGATACCAAAAATTCTGAACATCTTAAATTCAAAAATTCACATACTCCTCCCTAATCGAAACCATTGAATTTTGATTACATTTCTGAAAAGTGTTGAGACAATGAGAGGAACAAGAGATACTACATCTATAATTGGGATAAATAAGCTACGGTGATCTATAAGATGAGACAATACTTTCTAAAAGCTAGACCCTTTGCATAAAGATATACCTAAATAGATAATTTTTTGTTATTCAAATGAATCGACAAGTATTGTAGTTGCTACAACCACCTGAATTTTTTTTCCTATATCTTAATTTTTCAGCTGCTTAATGTCATGTGAATTATGATTCTCAGTTATTTAGGTAATCATTGATCATACTTTTATAAGTGTGCAAGTCTTCTTCAAGAGATCCCAAGTTTTGAAACTAATTGATTTCACATACCTAACGCTTGGTACCTTCATAGCACACTTCTTCCAACTAGGCCTTCTGCACTACTGGAGATAGTGGAGAACACACTTTTTGATTAGGTAGAGTGGGCTCCCTCTTAAAATTCAAAGTGCACACTTGGGAAACAAGAAAGAAAACCTCTTATTAATAGACACAATGTAGTCCCCAAACATAGTCATTACATAGCTCTCACAGGCAATCATTACCCACTTCTTTTTGATAGTGAGAGTGCACTTCTTCAAGTCAATGTTGTCACATTTCTTAGTGGTGGTCAACCCACTATTGAATCCTAGTTGCCTGACATGCAATGAGCACACTCACAAACACTAACCCCAATTACATTTCTTTTCTATTTATATGAAGATTCCATCCCAAAACTCATTTTACATTCATCTTTCATTTTCAATCTCTGTGAACCTTTGGATTATAAGTAGCATTCTCTAACTCTTCATTGCAAGTGCACCATCATCTAAGTAAGGTTCTCAACTATCACTTTTGTTTTCACATGTGTATATTTTGATTGTTTTGGATATTGCAAATGTAGATTTTATTTTTCGTTTCTTATTATGTTTTCATTTCAGTTCCTAGTGATCAGATGATCAATTCTTTCAATTTATTAAATTTGTTCCATGCTTTTTGTTTGAGATTTTCTAAGTGTTAAAGTTTCTTTCTAAAGAAACTGGAAGTATCATATTTTGCTAGAAGAAACTCTAACACCCCCTTTAGAGGCCACTCCAATGCATTATTTTCTATTATTTTTTCATATCAATCACAAAAAAATGCACTAGACACACTATCGTGGTATACCACATCTTTTGGTTGCAATCAACACCTCTGTCCTAAAGACTTGTACCCTAACTATTGCACTTGGGGATAAGTGTCATTTTGTTGTTGTCTCAATGTATATATGTTGTTTTTGCACACTGTGAATATTCTTGTCATATGAGTGATTGTATATGTGTGTATGTTTATTTTTTATCATGTTCAAGATATTTCATGCATTCTCTTCTCTACTCTTTGTTCCACTAATCTCACACTTAGTCAATTTTGGATTTTTCTCTTGTCCTCACAACATGCGTAAGCTAGGAACCCATTTAAATTGCATCCAAGTTATGAGTGAATTTTTCACTCTTAAGCCTTAGTTGTGGGACTCTTGTCCCTTGAACATTTTCATTTCACCCATCATGGGGTCATCTTCCTTCACTGTGGATTAAGCATCTATTGATGATGTTAGAAGCATGACAATATAGGGAGTCTTCGTGGTATGAAGTCTCAAGTAGAACTCACATCATTTGGTATAGGAGTCCCATATGGAAAATAGGCCCATCCACCATTATTCTTGGAGATTTTCCTTGGCTGCAATTATCAATGCAAGAGATTATGCACACAACCCTTTAACAAGTAAGTAAGTTGACCCTATTATGGATGAAATTTCATTGTATTTAATGTACTTTCATAGAAGTGAAAGAAATAGTAAGCATCTATATTAAATGTAATAGTACTATCCTAAAATAGACACAAAGGAGCATAGAAAAAATTGTTGATTAAACTGCAAAGTAATTCAGAAGATAACAATGATCATAAGAGAAAGTAACAACACACAATCAGCAAGATGCATATAAAAGCCAAAAAAGTAATTAATTTTGATTATTATGTAGAAACATAAATGTGACCACGAACAATGAAATAATAGTCTTACAATCATGCATGAGATATGCATGAACTTGCGTTGGCTCAAAGAGCTTCAAATATTAAGTGACTTCCCAAGATATAGGATTACAACATTGCGACATTAGCCCCAATAGTGCAACATTTATTCCACACTTGCTCCTCCAAAGAATGATCTTCTCTCCTATTCAAATCTAGATAATCCAAGTTTAAAATTCATTTACTTGAGCTATGAGGGTGTATATATAACAAATAAAGTGAATCTTGACCTTCCCTCATGAATCTTAAGCTCTCATGTGAATTTTTAAATTCCTATGTGCCCTTTGAGCTTCTAATGACTCTAGGATTTTTAGTGACTCTTCATGTTCCATGTGTGACCCTCAAGCTTCAACGCATTTTACATTTTCTCATTTTGAAATTTCATAATTACATTCCACAAATAATGTGGTGCAATACATGGGACCAAACAACACTCTTATTTTGACACTTTGAATGACCATAGCTTGCTTATTGTGACATGGGACTTCATTCTGATGTATCAATGTGATGCTCCTTTCTCTTCTTCCATGTATTTATTTCATGATGATTGGTATGAATTGTGCTTCATATTCACCCACCAGAGGGTCTCGATAATTATTGTAGTCTTCTATGTCATCATGAATTTCCATCTCTCTGTCATGGTGTAAGGCCCCTTTAATCCTACATGATAGCATCTTTGTTCCTTGTCCCCACATGTGTCCTTGTTGTAACCTATATTTCTAACATCCTTCAACATCATTAACTTTACATGACAGAATAATAATACCTACAAATGTAGTTCACTCATGACAAGAAAACATCAGTCTCAAAATCACCTATTATGTCTTTGTTAGCGCCTGTGAGACTAATTGTAAAAAGAAAGTGAGAACTAAATGAAGGACAAGCATGTTGATGCATATTCTATAGAGTTTGAAGGCCAGTAGTAAGGGTCTGGACATTTTTATTTCAGAATGTGTAGTGGTAAGAGAGAGGAAAGGTGTGGATTGCACATTGGGAAAGTTTAAAGGGCAATGATAGAAGGCTTAAGTAATGTAACTATGAAATGAATAATGTTTGAGGGGATGGATCCATGTATTGCACAATTTATCATTGCAAGGGAAAGAGGAAGGCATTATTTTCCACTAATATTGTGCATTATGCAGTAATGGAAATACTAGCCATGGCATTGCACATTTGAGTGAGTGGAAGAGGGAAGAGTGAGAGCCTCTTTCATTGAGAATTCACAGTGAGTTATGCTCATGGAAGGGAAACTAGGGATTTTGTAGTTGAGCAATGTAGGGACTGAGTGATAACCCCACTATCCACTAGAAATGCATAGTGTGTAGTGAATCGATGGATTTTTAAGGAATTGTGCATTGGGAAAGTTGAAGAGACAATAGTGACATGCTTGTGTACTGTGATTTCACAGTGGATAGTTGATGAGGGAGATGACCTAAGGGTCACACAGTTGAGCATGGGAAGGGTCTAAGGATTACGCAACTATCCACTAGAATTTTGCAGTCTACAAGGCTCGGTTGGTTTGGTCAAATACTATGCATTGGGCTAGCATCGTCAACATGATGTAGTGACTGAGATTTGAGATAACCCAATGTGCAGTTGAGGGCATTTGTCCTCTATGATTGTGTAGTGAAGGGTTGCAAGAGTTAAGGTTTCATCACTATGGCTTGGAAATGCATAATGTGTCGTTGGAGGAGTTTGAGGGATAGATCATGAATTCTGCAAGCTAAGAGGATTAGGAGAACTCCAAAATTGACTAATTGTGGAATCAAAGATAAAATAAAGTGAGAGTAAGAGCATAGGATAAGTCATAAACATGATCACACACAATTATAAAATCCAATAGATGACCAAAATATACTTATTACCCAAAATCAACATTTATATAGCGAAATTGTAGTAAAAGGACACTTCTCTCCAAGCGTGACACTTAATATTTACCTTTCGACACAAGTGTCAGCTATAATAAAAATGTGCACTATGCCATAGGAAATATTCCAATACATGTTCTCATGATTGACATCATCCACTAGTGTAAAAATGTCTATTGGATCTGCCTCTAGAAGGTGTGTCATGGTGCTCTTTAGGATGTGTGAAAACAAGTGGAACTGAAACATGCAAGAGTAAAATGGAAAGTGAAAACATAAAAATAAAAAAATAAAAAAAATCCACATAGGAAAGAATGAATGAAAGAAAAAGTGACACTTTCCATAGATAGGGCAAGTACAAATGACACACGTAAAATAAAAAGAGAGAAAAAGAAACACTTGTAAAAGTGAAAGTGGAAGTTGATAAACACACTCAAAATATGGTACATTACAACCATGAGTGAGAGAATGTTCCTTGTACTCCAACAGTTCATAGAGATCAAAATAAAAATATGAATGTGAAGATGGGCTCTATACTAGGTTCTTTACGAGGAATCAAACATGTAATGACGTTTAGGATTGATGAGTGTGCTTACTGCATGTCGGGAAGCTAGGAGTTAAGAGTAGATTGACTAACTTGAAAAACACTCACACTATCAATAAATGGAGAATAGTCACTTTACTACAGAAGATGCCCTCAAACTATGACTATCCATTAGGATTGTGCAGTCTCTATCTCTAGGAACTATACAGGCACTATCACCAGAGACTATGCAAGCATTGTCTTCAAGGACTACGTAATCAACATCCTCAAGGAACTGTTAAATCACTATAATTAGGGACTGCACAACCACTATAATTAAGAATTGGGTAATGACTATCATTAAGGATTGTGGATTTCTTGACTTTCAAGGGTACACATTGAATGTTAGTTCTTCTAAGAAGAGGTTTTCTATATAGGCATCACAAGATAATCATGTAGAAGCAGGTAACTTCAACACTTAGAATACTTGAAGGAATAATGGAAGACTTGAGGAACATGGCTATACATGACATAAGTAGCTTGAAATGAAGGATGACATGATCATAAGGAGGCTCGAAAATCTAGATGTATGAAATATTTTGCAGGGAATTTGTCGCATTGCCAAAAGTGTTGATGGTGCTAAAATTTCTAGCCCCAATTGTTGACAATGTTGAAACTCTACCAACAAAAGGGGTTTCCCTCATATGAAGTCCCAATTAAACCTCATAAAATTTTGGATAGGATGCCCATCCAGATAATAGGCCTGAGCACCATTATTCTTAGATATTTTCCTTCACTACAATTGTCAACATAAGATATTATGCACACACCCTTTGAAATAAGCATGTAAGTTGACACTATGAAACACACAATTGCAATGCATATAAAGTACTTTCAATGAAGGTAAAGAAGGAGTGACCCTATAGAAGAAAATTAATAGAAATATCCTAAAAGAGACATACCAGAGCATAAAAAGAAACATTGATTAGACTGCAAAGTAGTTTACAAGAAAAAAATATCATAAAAAGCAAGTAACAATGTAAATTCAACAAGATGCATACCAAAGCCAACAAAATAGTTCATTTTCATTAGAATTTCGAGAAATAAACATACATTGCAAACAATTAAATAATAAAATTACAATCTTTCATGACGTATGGATGAAATTGTACCGGCTCCATGAGATTCAAATTATTAAGTGGAAGTCCCAAGATACATCATTACAATGATACAACAGTAGCTCCAATAGTGGAACATTAAGTCACCACTTGTACTCCAAATAATGGTATTCTCTCTTATTCCAAGCTAGATACTCCAAGGTGAAAATTCCTTTTTCTTGAGCTATTAGGGTGTATTTATAAAAAATGAGGCGACTCTCAATTTCCCATGTGACTCTTGACCTCTGTCATGACTCTTGAGCTTTCATGTGACTTTTTGAATCCATATGTGACCTTTGAGCTTCTTCATGACTTTAGGACTTTCTAGTGACTCTTCATGTTCTATATGTGACACTTGGTATTCCACAATTTTTACATTTTCTCATTTTGAAATTACATAATTAAATTCCACAAGTAATGTGGAGAAATACATGGGACCAAACAAAACTCTTGTTTTGACACTCTGAATTACCATAGTTCGATGACTGTGACATAAGACGTGATGGAAATGTATTGATTTGAAGTTGCCTTCACCACTGGTATGTATTAACCTCCTGATAATTGATATATGATGTAATTCATCTTCACCCTCCAAAGCATCTGGATGAGTGTTGGAACCTTCTAACTGAGCATGAGTTGTCATTTCTTCGTCATGGTCTAGAATTACTTTATTATCGCATGATAGCATCTTCATGTCTTATCTCCATGAGTTCCGTTATTGTAACCTAGTCTTTATAATCTCCTTGGACATAATTTTTCCTTAATAAGATGTCATCACCCTCAAATGGTTTTCATTCAAGACAAGACAACATCAATCCCATAATCACCTATTTTATATGTATTTTCACATGTAACATGTTTATTGTGATGGGACAGTATGCAAGATTGAGGAGGCATTCCTTCTTGAGTGGAGTGTGTGGTAGCAGTAGATAGGGAGTGGAGGACTAGGCCCTATGTCTATGTAGTGTGTAGTGGCTAAGAGAAAGGCAAGTTAGGGATTATGTAGTGGGGAAGTCCAGAATGTAGGGAGGCATGACAGGGAACTGTATATTCATAGTGCATAATGGTAGAAGGTGAGGCTGAAGGGACTTTATAGTTTAGAACGACAAGGGTCCAAGAGAGGCTCCACTGTATACTATTATTGCGCAATGTGTAGTGTAAGGCTAGGTTGATCAAGACTTCGCATTGGGAAAGTGCAACTAGCAGACATGACTAATTCAACACTAGGATTGTATAGTGCGTAATTGAGGGAGACTTCCCTCTACATTTACATAGTTCGTAATTGAGAGAGACTTCCCTCTACATCTACGTAGTGTGTAGTTCCAAGAGGTAGAGAGTGCTTCACTATGGCTTAGGAAAACATAGTGGATAGTTCGAGGAGGAATAAATATTGATCCATGATTGAGCAAGTTGCAAAGTCAATGAAGGCTTCTAAAATTACTAAGTGTGGGGTCGATAAAACAAGAGAGTATGAGTGACAGCATAGCAAGATGTGATCATGGGCACACAAACATAAATTATAAACCACATGTAAGGAAACATCTACTACCCAAAATCAATATGCATTCACTAAAACAACAACAAGGTAACACTTACCTCCGAAGTGTGACACTTAAGATATACCTTTTGAGACATGTATCAACTACAAAAAGAAAATGTACAATACCTTAGGAAAGATCCCATTGCATATCCTCAGGATAGATAGCATCAATTTATGAAAGAGAATGCACTCGAGCTGCCTATAAGAGGTCTTCCTTGGTTGTCTTAAGATGTTTCAAAACAAGAGAAAGTAACACATGCAAGAGTGAAAAAGGCGCTTGGAAACACAAAGAGAACACAAGTGACACATACAAGAAAGAAAGTGGAAAAGAGAGATAGTTGCAAAAGATAGAGAGAAAAGATGACACATGTAAGAGGAAAAGAAAAAGTGGTGGTTTAGTAACTCACCTAGATGATGGGGAATTTGCAACCATGGGATAGAGACTGTTCCTTAGATTCCAACAGTACACAAAGCCTGAAAGAAAAATATAAATATAAATATGAGCTCTTGATTGGAATATTTATACAAGGAAAGAATACATTCAATTAGGGTTAAGATTAGTGAGTGTGCATAGTGCATGTTGGGAAAATAAGAGCCAAAATTGAATTGAATGATTTAAAGAAGTACACTCTTACTATTGATAAATAGTGTGCAATCACTATCTGCACAGGATTTCATCACATCGTTATTGTCCATACGGATTGCGTAGTCTCTGTCTCTAGAAACTACACAAGCACTTGCATCAAGGACTCTGCAAGTGATATCCACAAGGATTGGGAAAGCACTGTCATCAAGTATTGTGCAATTACTATTTCTAGAGATTGTGTAGTTATTGTCATTAGGCACTACACAACTACAATGATTAGGCATTTCCCAATGCTTGACTTGCAATGGTACAAATTGACAGCCAAGATTTCACATAAGAGATTTTCTATATAAGCATCACAAGATAAGCATCTAAAAGTAGGTCACTTAAACATAGGATTCTTGAAGGAAGACTTTAACACTTGAGGAACATGACTAAGCATGACATTAATGGCTTGAAATGAAGGATGGAATGATCATAAGGAGGATAACAAATTTTGATGTAGGAAAAATTTTGAGGGTGTTTGTCAGGACAAAAAGACTTCATGACACACTAGAAGAACTCTAGCTTCTCTGTTTATGCCTAATATTAAGTACAAGATCTACCCTTCTGTTGTGGCCACCAACAACCCCCCTCCTTATATAGTATTAGCAATAACACTAGGTAAGTGTGGACCCTTAATAAAAGTTCAAAAAGTTCAATTAAAACTCATGTATTTTACTCCTTAAGAAAACATCACATCGCGCAAAGAATGAGAGAACATTTCCTTATGAGTAAAAATGCTAAACGGTGAGAATGCGACGCAAATTCCATCACATCGCATGTATTAAGAAATGCTCATATTGTAAAACCTTAAAAAATCGCCAATAACCGATATGTGATATCACAATATGGAATAAAAAACACAACCATTTAACGATTATAGGAATCCGCGATCTTGTGATAGCGCGATACTGCGATCTGTGATCTTGCGATCGTGCGATAATGCAATCTGCGATTGTTATAGACATTTTTGTGCCTTACAGCATTGAGCATAAAATGTCCATAATCTAAGGGATCCAAAGTCCCTAAACATGTTGTTCCTACCCCTAGAGGAACAAGGCTAACAAACCACAGCAATTCACAGAAGTTCTCCACCAGAAACTGCTAAAAAACAAGTCAATTCAGGATCATTTCAGTGGCTACACTAGCTGTCTGCGCTGAATGTCAAAGCCAACACTAGCTACCTGCGCTGAATGTCAAAGGCAACACTGGCTACCTGCGCTGAGCGAGAGTGGACATGTGGCAAGTTCATTTCTCAAGGTGTCAAAACCCAGGAAGCTTCCAAAATGACACTTGCCTCAGGAAATTCGACTGGTGATGAGTAAGAGGTTCCAAATCTCCAAGTGGAAGCAAGGACCTCCAAGTGGAATCAAGAACTGACAGAGGGAGAGGACACTAGTCAGATCTCAAGCGGACTCATCCTCTCTCCAAACATCTATATATGGATCTCTCCCCCATGAGATCTGGAGGCTGGAATTTTGGTTATTGCAAAGAATTGCTGTTGGTTTGAGATTGGAATCATTGGGTGCTTAATGCTTTGAAGGGGGTGAAGATAGGAATTCCATTTGCTGGGAAGGAGATGCTGGATTGGAGCCCTCTGGGTTGTATCTCTTCCTGAACCTTGTTATTCATCAATAAAGCTATCTTGGTTTCTCCTATATACTGATGTATTTTTGATGTATGATTGCATTAGTATGTTTAGTTTATTTCTAATCCTGAACTAGTTATGAATATGAATTCATGTCTTGTGTAGTGTTCTCTTCTTATGATCTTGCAGAAACCTCTTGAAGCTGGGTGAGCGAGAAGGCAAGAAGCTGGGAACTCACAAAGAGAAGAGAGACCGGATCGAGGGACAAACGGAAGACACCGGTTAGTCCATCTATCTCTCTTCATTCTTAATTCATAAAGGAAGAATACTAGAATAGCTGTCTCTGTTTGTTGCTAAGGCACTGTCACACCTTAGGTGGATAGGATCGTCCTGCATAGGCATTTTTCCCCACAAAAAATTGGTGACTCCACTGGGGAGATCTGTTTAGTCATGTTATTTGTGTTTCTATCATTGTTTGTTTCATAGACTCGACAGCAACAATCGAACTGCATCTGCTATTCTCGGATGCAAAGTAGACAACTGCTGCTTTGATCCAATCACTGGACTTGTCAATGATCCGAACAATGGACTCACAAATGATTTGATGATCCTTTGTGATAGATCTTAGTACTCCCTCAAAGCATCCCTTTGATTGTACCTTGCTTGTTGCTTTGGTTTGGCCTGAAACTGTAGATTAATCAGCAATCTGTGACCCAGAACCAAGGAGAAACTCTCGTTTCTCCTTCAGCGCAGACCCTGTGAAGAGGTTCTGCATTTCAACGCAGGTCACGGGAAGGCTACCTACACTGAATGTCAAAACCCCTGTGTTGAGGTTGCGCTAATCCAGTTTGCCCTTGTGCAGCTGGGGTTCTCTGCTCTGTTTTGCCTTGTTTTGATCTCTGATTTTTGCAGCCTGCAACCAGCATAGGTACCAGTCTGATAACTCCTTTTCTCTGCTTAAATTCTGCCTCCTTTTGTACAAAAAGACTGTGAGTGTTTTTATGTGTTTGTGGCGTCATTTACAGTTTTCCTTTGCATGAGTGAAATAATCATCCTGTAGCCCTTGATTCAGATCTGTTGATTGTGATCTTAGAAGAGAGTTCATTGGCTGTTTGCAGTTGATTATACATTTACTTTTGCATTTGGTTTGAGTTTGTCTCTTTTAAGTGTCGAAACAAGTATTCATTTCGAAAATTGTTAAGTGTTGTAATCTCTTCTACCCTCTCTGATTTCGAAAAAGTAAACTTGTTTGTACTTGTCATTTAAAAGCAAATTCAAAGTTGTACAAAAAAGCTTTATGTGTAGGCATCAATACTAAGAAAGCGGAAAACAAACACCTGCATTGTGCATTTGCATCTTGATAGTTTGCATGTCTGATTTAGGAAAATTGAATTAGAGTGTGTTGATTGCTCTTTGACAAAAGATGGTGTCTTTCTTTTCCCTTAGTAGCTAGGATTTTCAAAGTTGAAAAGATATAAAGCTTGCTTATCATCTTTAGACTACATTTAGGAATTGTATCATACATCTCGTGGTGAACCTTGAAAGGCAAACTTATAAAAATATCAACCTCAAATAAATTGAATGAACTTAACAATGCTTTGCAACATAACGCACAACATAGAGGTCTAGGCTAGAGACGTGTTCCGACGTCGTAAAGCCTGGTGACTGTCGATCTCGTGGATGGTGGGTGATTCCTCCTGAGGGGCGATAGCGCCAGTACGGATTTTGCTCCCACGTACCGTCACGTATATATTGGGAGACCCCTATAGGCATAAAACCTTTATCCTTAGGAAGCCGTGTCGGCCGCCCTATTGATCGCAATGCACTGAACACAACATTCAGGGAGATCGACCGCCCGTACCTTAAAAAGTATTCTGTGGTTTTGCGAAAAGTTTGGCACACCCTCTGCCTAGAACTCCAGAGTAGTTCCTTTTGGCCTTTATCAGACTCTATAATGGAAAAAGTCCATCCGAGCATTTGTCACTTCAGGCTCGTTAAAACATTGAAGGAGACTAGAGTCATCTTTGGCTTTTTCTCGACTCTTTAAAAGTAAAAAAGCAAGTTGTGTCTAAAAGCGTCTAAAAAATTCATTTAATTCAGAAACACACTTTCCCCTTTTATATTTTGGTTGATCGAGTAATCCGCAATCGTGGAAGAAAGTCAATTGAAACCCCTTCGTTCGCGGAGGCTTACGAGTCAACCGTCTTTGTCTCCGGAATTGAAAACAGTACGGACAAAGCGAACTCGTTTAACTGGTTCGAAATCTCCTATCAAAGTTAGAAAAAGTGTTCCAACAACATCGGAGATTCCGGTTACTCCAAACATTTCTGGAAACCCTGCCTCTATAGAAGAAGTTCAACAGCCACAGAGGGACAGTAACACTGATCCTAGTCTGGGAGCAAATACTTGCGTTACTGAACCAGTTCCATCTGTAACCGGTTCAGAGAGTCTTGCTCCTCAAACAACTATTGCTGTCGATTCAACCCCTTCTTCGGCACCAGAAATATTTTACGGACCTGACGGTCTTCCTCTTCCACCTGGTTTGATTGCGATAGAGGAAATTGTAGAGGATTCGCAAGCAAGTACTCCAACACATTTTGGAGTCGGGGTCACTCTATTTCCTTCATCAGAAGTTAGTCTACCACAAGTGGAAGTTCTTGTAGAATCGCTAGGTAATCTCTTAGATAGACTCAAAATTTTTAAACAACCGTTAACATCTAGGGCTGTGTCGAATGACACTGTGACAGCAGAACCTCCTGCCGTCACTCCGACAATGTTTGCCGGCATACCATCTGTCCCAACTAGCTCACAACCGCTAGAAGGAGTCCACCCAGGGACTATTTCGACAGTGTGGTCTGTTCCAGTTTGTTCGTCTGGAATAATATCCGGCAACTCTTATGTCGAAACTCACCAGATTGATCCATTTAGAGGTCAATTTTGGGAATCCAGTCCCCAAGGACAAAAAATTCCCTTGAGTTCCGGATTGCTACCGTATGGGGGGCAGTATTCCTTTTCATTACCCCCTCCGGGAGGGTATCCATACAGGAGTTCAGGTTATACTGGAGTTACATCAAGTGGCTGGGTACCTATGCTACCTCAAGAACCAAGGGTTGTATATTCTATGCAACAGTGTGTACCTATGTCGAACATCCCAACCACACCAGCTATTGTGACAGTGTCACAGGTTCAAACGTTGCCTGTTGTATGTCAACCTCAGATTTCTCAGGTTGTAATGCAACATCCCCTTGACTCTGTGACACAACCACAATCGCCAACTGGTGGGGCGACACAGGTCCAAATGGGTACAATTACCCCACACCTTGGTCCAACAGTTAGTATAGCACAACAGAACATGGCTTCACAACCGTGGCTGGTGCAATATCAACAACCACAATTCCAGAAAGTGTACCAAGGTTCTGAGCAGCAGATACTTGCGAACAGTGGACAACCGTACATTCAAAATGGTCAAAACCAACCGCTTTACAGTGGCCAAGTCCACCAACCATATCAGTCATACCAACATCAATTACATTGTGCTGGTATGCAAAGGCCCACTGTTCAGGCAATTCCATCATACCCTGGGTACGCTTCACCTAACCTGAATCAACAGTTATCCTTCGTGGCAACTTTAGAGTTACCCGATTTACACCGGTTAACAAATGATCCGATTGCTTATGCCCCATGGTGGCCATCGATTCCTCACAAACTTCCATCAGACATTCCTAAATTTAATGGAAATCCAGGTGAAGACCCATCGAATCATGTGATGACTTTTCATCTGTGGTGTTCATCAAACACCCTGAACGACGATTCGATAAGGCTTCGCCTTTTTCAGAGGACGTTAACGGGTCTAGCGGCTAAATGGTATATTGAATTACCTAGAGCCTTGTTCGACAATTTCAGCTCCCTAGCCACGACTTTCTTAACCCATTTTCAATTACCGATAAGGTATGAAACGGGAACGGAAATCTTGACCAACTTCAAACAGACAATGGCCACTCATATATCCGATCATATACATGAGTGGCGTCGTCGTCGTAGAATGGTGAAAACATACGTTCCCGATCAGCTATTAGCTGAATGGTTTATCAAGTCGTTACTTCCTGCCATAACAGAAGATGTGGCCAAGGGAGGAGTCGTAACGGAGGAGCAAGTTATTGCTCGTGCACAATATCTAGACTTAGTCTACACTCAGTCTGGCACGCTCTACGAAAAAATACCTGATGCCCCTAGACCGAAATTCTCAATTCCTCCTCCTCCTAAATAAAATAGTGACTCTCATGCCGGCGATGGCGTGATTGGAACGACAAACGCGAAATCGACAAAGGCTTCGTCTAAGAAAGCCCATAAGACTTCATATCAAAATGCAAAAGAAGAAATTCTTGCTTCGGAAGTAAATGCCGTATCAGCAGATAAAGGCAAAGAAACCAATCAACCAGGAAGCAAGAAGAAGCAAAACAAAGGGAAGAAGAAGAAATAGGGTGAGTCATCTCCCGGAAAAAATTCTGCAAACCCTCCTGGGAAAGGGAAACCAAAAAGTCCATGTCAAATATGTGATGAGGATCATTGGACAGGCAATTGTCCATACAAAGCTGAGCTTAACAGGTTCTTCAAAAGTTCACAAACCTCAGCTGTGTTAACTGATCCGTTTCCCAATCCAGGTCAAAATCTGGTTGATAGTGGAAATGCTTCCCCGTCGCAAGTGCTTATGTTGTCGGTTTCAAAACAGCAGAATGATGTTTTGATTTCGACAAGGAACAAAGATTACGGGAATCCGCAGCTGTCGAACGACAAAGATAAAGATCAACCAAGTAGTTCGGCAACAACTTCGACAGAAGTTGTACCGCCCATCATTCTTGAATTAACAATAAAACCGCCAAAGGGAGTAGTACACAAGTCGACATTTAATCCTCGAGCCAAAGCGGCGCAGCATTATAACATAGTGGAAGATTTGGCCCAATCGCCATCCGCTATGTCGACTCTTGAAGTACTACAAAATTGCCCATCCCAAAGGCAGGCTTTGTTATCGGCTATTGGTGGGGTTGATCCTAAGGATTCCAATCTTGTATCCTTCGACCACAAAGGATATGATCCTCAGTTACCAGCTCAACTAGCTTTCCTTATTCAAGTGAAAGCCCTCAACAAAACTGTTCACCGAACAATTATTGATGAGGGGGCATCTACATGTATTATGTCGATGAGTTGCTGGAAAACTTTAGGGTCTCCGACCTTATCGCGATCTTCGACAACATTGAAAGCATTCGACGGAAGGACCTATACCCCGTGTGGTATCCTTAATAACTTGAAGGTTGAACTAGGGGGAAAACAGTAGAAATAGATGTTGAAGTCATCGATGGGAATCTTGACTACAACATCCTACTAGGAAGACCATGGATCTATGCCATGGCAGCTGTTGTGTCGACTTATTTTAGGAAGATCGCATTCCCTTTTCAAGGAGGAATTACGATCGTCGACCAACAAGACTTCCTCCCTAATAGTTCACAACTTACAGGAAGCATTCCCATGATCCATGGAAGGAACCATTCGCTTCAAGACATCGGAGTAGGCCTACTGAAAGACCCCACATTAATGGGAACTTTCGCATTTCCACCTCCAATCTATATAGGAGAAGTAGTATTGGTAGGAGCCTGCAACATGATATCTTCCACGAAGATCTCCGAAGACGATATCGACATGGATCATGCAATGGTTTTTCCCCCAAGCCCAATAGAAATATTGTAGCAATCAATGTTTCGAGCATGGGAGGCGAACCCAAATCAACGCTCATCAAGCGTTTGGGTAGATAGGTCTAGAGAATATGGTACCCCATTAGATCCTTGGTCGAAAGTACATGGGACTGACGAAGGAATCCTACAATCAATGTTGATTGAGGGGGCACCATGGAGTGATTGCCACCATCATTCCCTTCTTCCAGAATATGAAGAAGATACCCAACATGACCTTTATCACCCTTCATTTTTTGAATTCCTATCAAATACTGTAAATACGGTGGATTCTGAGTGAAACTTATCCAATATTGAAGAGACTATAGCCATAAATATCTCGACTAAGACAAATGTTGTAGAGAATATTTATGTCGGCAAAGGATGTTCTCCTTCAGAACTGGAAATATATAACGCTCTTTTTCGCGAATTCAGAGATGTCTTTGCTTGGTCATATGATGAAATGCCAGGCATTGACTCGACTATCGTTGAACATGAAATTAAGATGTATCCTGATGTCAAACCAGGAAGACAACGGCTTCGGCAGGTGCACCCCAAGAAAGCCGCTGCCATAAAAGCAGAAGTTGAAAAGCTTCTCCATGCTGGTTTCATCTACCCTGTTCCTCTAACCGATTGGGTATCGAATATTGTCCCTGTTATGAAAAAACAAGGGACAATTAGAGTGTGTGTCGATTATAGGGATGTAAACCAAGCTTGTCCGAAAGACAACTACCCTACACCCTTCATCGACCAGATAATTGATGAATGCGCCGGATGTGAAATCTTTTCATTCATGGATGGATTTTCCGAGTATAATCAAACAAATATCCGCCCACAGGACCAGTCAAAGACTGCATTCATTTGTCTGTGGGGCACATTCGCTTATCGAAAATTACCCTTTGGTTTAAAGAACGCAGGGGCGACGTTTCAGAGGGCAATGAATTATGCCTTCCATGACATCAAGAACATCGTTCAACCTTATCTCGACGACCTTCCGGCTCATTCGCGAAAGCGGACTGATCATCCGCAGCATTTAAGAGCAATATTTCTACGTTGCCGACACTACAAGATAAGACTCAATCCGCACAAATGTTCATTTTGCGTCGGTTCTGGTCATTTACTTGGCTTTGTAGTCTCTAAGGATGGGATTCGTCTCGACCCTTGCAAGGTTCAGGCAATCATTAATTTGCCTCCACCTTCCAATTTGCTTCAGATTCAGAAACTCCAAGGGAAAGCAAACTTTCTGAGGAGGTTCAGTCCAAATTACGCAGAACTTGCTAAAGGTTATACTCGTCTTTTGAAAAAGGATGTAGATTTTGTCAGGGATCAGGTGGCGCAAGCTTCTTTTGATGCTCTGAAAGATTCTCTAGTAAAAGCATCATTAATGTATGCCCCGGACTATCAAAGAGATTCTAACCTGTATCTGGCTGCAGTGGATACGACCATTGTGATGGTTTTAGTTCAAGAAGTCGATGGAATTGAACATCCAATATATTATTTAAGTAAAAACTTGAATGATACAGAAAGAAAATATTCTTACGTTGAAAATCTAGCACTTGTTGCTGTTCAAGCGATACAAAGATTTCGACATTATGTCCTCTTTCGGAAAACTACCATTCTATCATATTGTAACCCCATGACTTATATATTGTCGCGATAGTTGCTGGGGGGAAAATATTCAAAATGGATAGCGATCCTTCAAGAGTTTGATCTGGGATTTGTAAAATCCAAATCAAAGAAAGCTTTAGTCTTTGCAGAATTATTGTGCGATCTCCCATCATCGTCCAATGATGAAACATCCGAAGAATCAATCGTGGACGAAAGTTTGTTTCTGATATCTGCAAGAAATGAGTGGTATGGAGATATAATAATTTATCTACAAACCCAAAAATTCAGGCCTGACACCTCTCACTCAGAACAGAAACGTATACGATACCAAGCGAAAGACTACATGATCGTCGGTGATACGCTTTACCGTCGGGGTATCGATACCGTTCTGAGGAGGTGCCTCACTAATGAAGAGGCCGAAAAAACCCTGAATGAGTGTCGTTCAGGCGCGTGTGGGGGGCATCAATCTGGATATGCTACAGCATAGAAAATCTTACAAGCAGGATACTTCTGGCCAGCCATGTTCAAAGATTGCATAACCGCAGTCAGAAGCTGCCATGCTTGTCAAATTTTCGATAGCAAAACCAGAAGACCACCCGCACCTTTACAGCCAATAGTTGCTGTTGGGCCTTTCGCCAAATGGGGCATCGATTTCATGACATGTAACCCCACCTCGACGGGGGGCATGGGTATATTATAGTCGCCGTTGACTATTTTACCAAATGGGCCGAGGCGATGCCTACATTAGATAACACTGGTGAAATAGTTTCCCTTTTCTTTTTCAATCATGTAGTCGCCAGGTTCGACGTACCACAGGCTATAGTTACAGATCATGGATCACATTTTCGCAATCACATGATGGTTGAATTAGCTGCCAAGCTAGGGCTATCTCACAACAGCTCTAACCCGTATTATCCACAAGCCAACGGACAAGTTGAAGCAATCAACAAGTTCCTGAAGCGTATGTTGCAAAGGATGATCAGAGTTCACAAAAGAAGGTGGCATCTAATCCTGTACTCGGCCTTGTGGGCTTACTGAACATCGGTAAGGAATGCGACCGGGTTCACACCTTTCCAACTGGTGTATGGCCTGGAAGCAGTCTTGCCAATCTAGTGTGAAATCTCGCAATTGATCTCCTCCCCGGAACTTCGGAAGAAGAGGCTCGTTTCTTGGAATTAATCCAATTGGATGAAACCCGTCGTGATGCCGCTTTGGCTAACGAAGCCCATAAGAAACGAGTCAAGGCGCAGTTCGACAAAAATGTCAAACCCCGTGTCTTCTGAGAAGGTGACTTGGTCTTACTTTATGACCAAGAATCCGATAAATTGGGAGCAGGTAAATTTAATTCTTTATGGATGGGCCCCTATATTTTTAAACGAGTGTTAGCAAAAGGAGCCTACGAGTTAATGGATTATGACGGAATTCCACTGGCGCAACCCCGTAATGGGTTGTACTTTAACGTTACTATGCTTAAATAGTGACCAATATGCATGCACCTCAATTTGCATTATTATGCTGGGGGCATGCAAACTTATCGAGCAGTTTTAGCACACAGTTCATGCTCGTTAAAAAATAAACGCAAGATCCGAGCAGTTTTAACGCGGACTTCATGCTCGTTAAAAAATAAACATAAGCAATGAGCATGTGTTTCCACCAGCGTTTAAGCACATTTTAAATTAAAAAATGAACCACTACCCGGTAAATAACCACTGTGAATGTAACCTTATCAGCCATTAAAGCCTTGGGCGTGTTTGCACCGTCACCTCCACTTTTCATTTGGCCGATCGTTCACCTCCATATGATTGTTTACCCATTTTGAGGAACAACTGCGAAGAGTGATTTCACCTAGCCATCCTTGTGACACTACCGTGATTGGAAAATTCCAACCTGTACCTGGAATCAGCTGCTAACCCTGTTTATCACTCGTTCCTCAAACGACGAGTCTTCTTTAAGCTCTTTTCAACTGACTCATAAAATATGAAAAGATTTCTGAGTCCTTGGCCTTCCAGCTCGTTAAAGGGACAAGAAGTGCTATCCCTCCTCTAGATTTTAATCTTTTTGGACCTGAGGGATTATTGCACAAAAAGATCGAGCGCTTGTTTTATTCCTCTCGTTAAAACTATCAAAAACTCATCCCTTCTGTATTGTTTTATACTTTTTCGGACTTAAGGGATTAGATGACGAAAAAGGACTTTTGGAGTTAACTTTATGTACCTTTTCAGACTCTCTAAAAATGAAAAGGACCGAGTTATCCTTGTCGTTAGACTCGTTAAAATCATTAAATAGCGACAAACTTGTCTTTAGACGAGAACGAGTTTCACTATCGCTAGGCTCGTTAAAACATAGCGATGGGCTTGCCCGAAGGGCATGTTATAGAACAAGCATATGTTATCCTCCTCAAGCTTGACAAAAATAAAGAGGTACTGGTCAGCAATGATTGGGGAAAAATTGGGAGAAACTAAAGAAAACTTTGATGGTAGCAAGTCGCTCTTGAACATGACACTTTTCCTCCGTACCACAATTGGGTTGGGTTGTTTCATTCACCGGTCACATCCATGGTCTCGCCATACCATCCATATTTGGGGTAATGCTACCGATCCATCGCATCAGTGTCCCCATATGTTCAAGAGAAGTCATTCAGAAAAGTCAACCATGTCCCATCCACTACCGTACATTACCTTTCATCCTTTCATGACCGCCACCCTGAATCATATGTCACAGATCGTTTTCACCTCCATTAAAATCATTAGCTCCGTTCGATGTCACTGATGTGGGATTCATTAAGGCCCTCCTTTGATGGATCGCTTCTTGTCGACATCAGCTCATTATCCAAGAAGTTGATCTAGGAACAACCCCTTCAGTACTTTGAAGCTTGCATGCCTCAATGGCAAGTTTCTCACTTCCGGCGACAGGTATACATCAATGACCTTCGACCGAAAGATTTTGCGTGGTGTTCGATGCCAAGTCCTTTATTCACACCATGTGAATTGTACTGCAGTACCTTAAGGGTCATTATCATTATCGGTGATTCCTCTCGCACTTGTTAACGGTTTACCTCATTGACCGGTAATCAAGCGATGTCTTTCCACGTTCGACTTCAGAACATTTCTCACATGGATCGACTTGTACTTAGAGTGAAGATTGAACGAGTTTGAAGACCCCAGATCTAGTTTCATCCATCCGGGTTGTGATATATATTCAGGAAAGATAAAGACATTGACATGTACATCATTGTAGCAGATAATCATCCTACTCAAAGGATGATAATTTCATCAAAATTATCAGTCTACCATCAGACGATTGTCTGTTCTATGTACAGAAAAATGAATTTATAAAGCTGAGCATGGGAATGCCCGCCTCAGCTAGATCATGAAAGCAGTATGAAAAATAATGTAATGTATTGTATATTATTACAGGTCTCCTCCCAGCATTGGATGAACTTCGGATCCCCCTGATAAAGCATTTCACCCGATAAACGGCCTCATACTTTAGGGGGAAACTGTTATAGACATTTTTGTGCCTTACAGCATTGAGCATAAAATGTCCATAATCTAAGGGATCCAAAGTCCCTAAACATGTTGTTCCTACCCCTAGAGGAACAAGGCTAACAAACCACAACAATTCGCAGAAGTTCTCCACCAGAAACTGCTCAAAAACAAGTCAATTCAGGATCATTTCAGTGGCTACACTAGATGTCTGCGCTGAATGTCAAAGCCAACACTGGCTACCTGCGCTGAATGTCAAAGGCAACACTGGCTACCTACGCTGAGCGAGAGTGGACATGTGGCAAGTTCATTTCTCAAGGTGTCAAAACCCAGGAAGCTTCCAAAATGACACTTGCCTCAGGGAATTCGACTGGTGATGAGTAAGAGGTTCCAAATCTCCAAGTGGAAGCAAGAACCTCCAAGTGGAATTAAGAACTGACAGAGGGAGAGGACACTAGTCAGATCTCAAGCTGACTCATCCTCTCTCCAAACATCTATATATGGATCTCTCCCCCATGAGATCTGGAGGCTGGAATTTTGGTTATTGCAAAGAATTGTTGTTGGTTTGAGATTGGAATCATTGGGTGCTTAATGCTTTGAAGGGGGTGAAGATAGGAATTCCATTTGCTGGGAAGGAGATGCTGGATTGGAGCCCTCTAGGTTGTATCTCTTCCTAAACCTTTTTATTCATCAATAAAGCTATCTTGGTTTCTCCTATATACTGATGTATTTTTGATGTATGATTGCATTAGTATGTTTAGTTTATTTCTAATCCTTAACTAGTTATGAATATGAATCCATGTCTTGTGTAGTGTTCTCTTCTTGTGATCTTGCAGAAACCTTTTGAAGCTGGGCGAGCGAGAAGGCAAGAAGCTGGGAACTCACAAAGAGAAGAGAGACCGGATCGAGGGACAAACGGAAGACACCGATTAGTCCATCTATCTCTCTTCATTCTTAATTCATAAAGGAAGAATACTAGAATAGCTGTCTCTGTTTGTTGCTAAGGCACTTTCACACCTTAGGTGGATAGGATCGTCCTGCATAGGCATTTTTCCCCACAACAACGATTCTGTGATAAGCACGATCAAGCGACCCCGCGAAAACACATCTTAATGAAAAATGCGATAATGCGACATTGCGATGCTGTGATGCGAATCACAAAAACTTTCCATCGCAGATTTTCCCCGGCTCAACATTCAAGAAAAGTTGTCCATAAACCAAAAATTGGATACGCACTTTAATGATAATTAATGAATGATACGCCAAGTGTTAATGAAAAACAGTTTTGTGTTTTTCGAAGAGTCAGTCCACGTCAGGTGGTATGTTTTTGTACATCTGTAGAGCTTAGAGCTTTCTTGTTGATTTTTATTATCATTACTCTCTCCTCACGTGTGAACTGCAGGAACAAAAAACAGAAACAACGTGAAGAAATGTGCAGGAAGCCATGGGGGAAATGGGTAAAGCTCCAATGCTCAGAAATAGGGAAAAGATGCCCTCATGAACAGATATCGCATGCAGCAGAGCCACAGATTCGCAGAATGCTACTGAGCTTTCCATTACAGATCTTTCAGTCACAACCATGGTTGAATGAGTTGTTGAACAGTGCTGATATCAACAGGCGGTTTAACGCTCGAGGTCAAAGGCTCACGAAAGTGGTATGTTTACAAATTTTGAAGGCTATACCCGGTGAAGGAAAAGGCGCTAAAGGCGAAAAACGCATCAGAAAGGCCCGAATCAAAGAACGGAGGCAGTTTCCGATGCGCGATTAGCGCCTAGTGCTAATCGCACATCGCTAAGAAAATTGCTCAAAAAGCAAAGTCTCTAACTGCTCAATCACTCATAAGCCTCAAAAACGAAAGAAAGCAAAGGCAGAAGTAATTCGAGGATTAACCAATTGGAACTTGGATTATTACTGCGCATACACAGTTAAACCACATAGCTAGAGGATGATTCTCGAGTATATCATCAATTTTGCTGAAAAGTTGGTGACAGCTCTTAGCATTTCTATTTGCTTAGCTCAACCAAAAGTGGAAGACAGTCAGCTGACTCTACCCAGGCAAATATTGAATTCTCGCAACATGAAGGAGCAAATGAAGAAATAGTTAGATATTAGATTTAATTTTTATAAATAGTTTTGCTTAGAAAAAGGGTGGTCCTTTAAACCGTATCTTGAATTTGTGTAATTAAGTTATTTAGTTAGTAGTATTTAAACCCTTCTCATGCATTTAGAGAGCGGTCCAGAAATTAATAAAAAACTTGTCCTCAGAACATGCACTTTTGCACCCTCAGAGGAGGTTTTGGTGAATGAATGGATCAAGATTTGTTGATGTTTGCATTTGATATCTGCTACTGTTGTTGCACTTCTGTACTCTTAGTAGATGTTAGAGCAAGGAGAGATAAATCATTGTTGCTTGAAGCTTATGAGTAGGACCAGTCATAAATGGTACTTTTATCTCTTGACCATTTCTGCTTATATGTTAAAGTGATATACAGTTTTAGTTATTTATGTATTATTGCATGAATGCTTGAGTTATCATTTGGCACTTTTGTACAGTGGTAGCTATTTATTTACGTTTAATGTATGAATAGCTTATTATGTGATATGTTGTTCACAACTGTTTCGTCTAACTTTTTATGCAAAGTGGTTCATCTTAATTGATTTCCTTTATTATAATCGTTGAATGATCTTTATTACCAGTTGTTATTTGAAATCTCCTTAGATCACATAATAGAATAATTACATCCTGGGTTAGCATAGATTTAGATGTGTTGTTTATTAGATTACAATAGCATAGAATTAGATTAAAGTTTGAATTAGAATAGCTTAGATAGGAACTGTTAGATCAGCAACATCCAATTCTACACACACACACACTCATAGATTGGGAAATTGGTCCCATTATCCCCAGTTGGACCTGCTATACCAAACGGATAAGGAGTTGCCAACCAAGGTCCGGACCAGGCAGGTATCCCCCCTTGTTGTCGACCCGATTTTCGGGGCTTCAACATATTTGGCACTAGAAGAAGGGCCTGAAATATGAATGGAAAGTAAATCCAAATCTGAATACCATTTTTAGAGTAAATCGCCCTCATCATCTCCCCCAACTTCCCCATTACATTTAAATCCAGAGTCAGAAGTCGCTCAAGTAGCAACCGCTGCTACACACCCTGATATTTCAGAACAATCTACCGTTGAACTTCCTGAAGTCAAATCCCTGATTCAAAAACTTCAACGATTTTCCATTTCTCCTCAAAGGTCTGATAAATCTAAAGGCAGCGTGACTTTGTAGTACAACCCTGCTCATCCCCTGACTGGGCTAAAGAGCAAAAAGTTTGGCATTCAGCCAACCGAATTACCTCTTCCCACCAGGAAAGGAGCGAGGAAATCACCGCAAGAGTCTGACAGTGGGACTCTTTCGTCAGCATCGTCCATCTCAACTACTTCACTGCGAAGTCAACCATCCACACCTCCACTCCAGATCATCGTCCAACCATCCACTGGAACCCCCACAACCCCTCTTCAATCATCTACAATCGTAGTATCCTCATCCTCCCAGCCGCAGGGATCATCTTCTGCACTTTTCTCTCTTAGCAGTTCAACAATGGCCCAGTCTCCATGGAATAACCTTGGGGCAGTCTTAATGCCTTCACCCTTGAGTCAAATACTGGCCCATCTTGAGAAATGCTTGCCTAAATTCAATCCTGAGGCAAGCATGCTAGCAGAACAGCACATAAAAAGCTTCATTCTTTCCATTAATCTCAATGGAGTTACTAATGAAGATGTTGTTGTTCGGCTTTTTCCTTATACACTGCAAGGAACAACCAGGTCATGGTACTTTTCATTACCCTCTAGATCCATCACAAGTTGGGACATCTTCCAAGACCAATTCCTAACCAGGTTTGGTGATGACAGGTCGATGGCAACATTAATCAATGACCTATCCAATCTTAAAGCCGAAGCTAGAGAGCCTATCAAGGATTTCAATTTACGGTTCAACCAAATTTTCAACAAAATTCCTACTGCTTCCCAGCCCAGCGAAGAAGTACGATGTGAATGGTATATCATCGTTCTACCATTGAACATAACAATATTCGTGGACAGGGCAAATAAAATACCTTAGCTGATAACATGAAAGAGGTGATAGCAGTAGAGAAACGAATAATAGCCCTGGAAAAGAGATCTGTGATAGAGGAATGTAAGTCCAAAAAAGTCAACTTCAAGGAAGACTCCAAGAAGGAACAAGCAAAATATCCTTTTGATTTGGAAGGATTGCAGAAAGTTCTAAAGACCATGTCCAATGAGATGGTTGACATAAAAAAGAAAGTAGCAGAAACTTCTTTGAAAAAGCCTTACAGAGCTTTTAAAAGAGGTCCTTCAATGGATGCAAAGCCACCCAATGCCATTCCAAATGCTGAATCCGAGGAAGAGGAAGAGAAAATTGCCACTAAAGGGCAGACTGATGACGAAGAAGTTGTGGAATTACAAGGGATGTGGAATTTCATCGTCCCACAAGAAGAAGATCAAGAAGTATTTCCAGTTAGCACACAAAGCAAAAATCAGCTTGATCGTCCCCAAACTACCCCTAAGCCAAAGAGCGCAAGCTCTGCAACAAAGGATAAAGTCGCAACAAAGAAAACGACATCTAAAGCGACTCAAAATATCCCAGTCCAAGTAGATGAAACTACTCCATCTAAAACACTCATAGTGTCGGATGAAATGGAGTACAATATTATTGATGACATGAAGAAGACTAGGGCTAATATCACCCTTTACGAACTGAGCAAGTTCAAACATCAACAAAAGATAATGATGAAAGAATTACATGCCGTGCCAGTTACACCTTTGCCTGTCGTTGTACTTTCTCAAGCTTCCCATAACATGGGAAGACCTCCAACTAACGCAATCAATAAGATTGATCCAAATGACATCGCCTTAATTGGAGGAAGATCAAGGTCTCACACTCCCCGTTTCTCCTTACTTATGAAATCTTTAATAAAAATGTGCACAATTGTTTGGTAGATTCTGGTGCTTCATCGAATATTTTACCCAAATCTATATGTGCCAAGTTAAATGTTCAACCAAAGAAATCCGCAGTGCGCATAGTTCAGCTAGATCGATCTCAAGTCGAAGTGATTGGCGAACTAAATCAAGTAACCATAATATTGTCATCCAACCCGAAGGTATGTCAGGTTATTGCCATTCTAGTTGCCAATATCCCAGAATTCTATGGCTTAATTCTTAGCAGGGATTGGTCAAAAAAACTCCATGGATACTTCACAATAGACTCGTCGCACATGTGGCTGCCCTACAACGGTAAACCGAATCAAATAAAAGTTGAACGAGAGCTGCACCAAAAGTACATAGTAATGGAGTTAGAGGAAGAAAATGAACCAGTAGCGTATAATAGCAGCATTATTGGCAATTACTCGGTAGATTCTTTCCTCGGCAATTTCAATGCTCATGTGTCACCCTATGTAGAACACTCTGTTTTGTCCCAGGTCGAAAATTTTTCTCGAACTGATAGTTTGAAATGTATTAATTTTTTAGATAAACCTGTAAATAAATATTTGTTTTGGAAATTATTTTTTGATGGTTCTAGATCTAACGAAGGAGCAGGAGCAGGATGCGTTCTGATTAATCCAGAAGGAGATAAAATCATGCTCACATGCAGACTTGAATTCGGTTGCTCAAACAATAGAGCAGAATACGAGGCTTTGGTTGAAGGCCTATACAAAGCAATCAGGTTAGACGTCAAGTATCTTCAAGTTTTTGGAGACTCTCAGATTGTGGTTAAACAGGTACGTAACATTATACATTGCTTATCAGGTCATTTAAAACACTATCAATCCTTAGTACAAGATCTGACTGAATATTTCATAGCGTTTAATATTTCTTCAATCCCCAGGCTCCAAAACACAAGTGCAGACCTTCTGGCTAACGTAGCTTCTAAGCTTATTCCGTCTGAAGATTTTAGTACAGATAGATTCTCAATAGAATTAATCTTTAGACCATCCATTCCTGACAGCATCAAAAATTGGAGAGTATTCAATGACGATCCTGATATCATAAACTTCCTCACGTCTGAAGGATCCTACTCCAATCAAATAATTGATGAAGACCAGCACGATCAACAATTGCAACAAAATAGCACTAATAATGCTATACCTAAGTCGGTGGTCAAGTTAGAAGACTTATATGATTTGAAAGATCGGTTTAAGAGGTCTACCAATTCAAAACTCCAAAGTTCAACCTTGAACTATGAATTAGTAAACCTAGGGACCGATGCTAAACCACAAAACATTAATCTAGGCCTCGGCCTAGCCCCTGAAGAGAAACTAGTGTATATTCGTCTTTTGAGACAGTATAAAAATGTTTTTGTCTAGAATTATGATGCGCTGAAAACATACAACACTTCCATCATCCAGCATACTATTCTCATGATCGATAATGAAAAACCTGTCGAACAAAAGCTGAGAAAAATCCACCCCAATTTAGAAAATCAGATAAAAACTGAGCTCAATAAGTTATTGAAAGCCAGGATAATCTTTCCCGTCAGAAATTCCAAATGGGTCTCCAGTATGGTACCTGTTAGAAAGAAAAACAGAGATATTAGGATTTTCATTGACTTCTGGAACCTTAACGAAGCCTGTCAAAAAGATAATTTTCCTCCACCACCTATGGAACAGATACTCTAGGCAGCGGCAGGCTCAGAATTAATGTCTTTCTTGGATGGATTTTCAGGATACAATCAAGTGTTGGTACATCTTGATGATCATTTGAAAACCACATTCAGAACTAAATGGGGCACATATGCATATCGTAAGATTCCATTTGGTTTGATTAATGCTGGTGCCACATTTCAGAGAGCCATGGACATCACATTCAAAGGTTTAGTCAATAAATCTGTATTAATTTATTTGGATGATATAATAGTGTACTCGAAGAAGCGAAGCGACCATCTCAAAGACCTGAAACAAATCTTTCAACGGTGTTTAAGGTATGGAATTTCAATTAATCCAAAGAAATCTTTTTTCGCGCTAAGTGAAGGGAGACTTCTAGGATTCATAGTGTCAAAATCCAGTATTCACATTGATCCTGACAGAATCAAAGAAATTTCTGAAATATCCCTACCTCATAACAAAAAAGCCATGCAATCTTTCCTTGGTCAGATCAATTTTCTAAAGAGATTCATTCCAGATTTTTCACGAATCGTGTCTCCTTTGCAAACCATGATTAAAAAGAATTAAAATTTTAAATGGGGTCAAGATGAACATGAAGCATCCAACGTGATCAAGCAAGCTATTATTAATGCTCCATCTTTAGCAACCTCGAATTTTTCAGATCCTTTTATTTTATACACATTTGTCTCAGATAAGTCATATGCTGCGATTATAACTCAAGAAAATCAAGAAAAAGCGGAAGCTCCAATTGTGTTTTTTAGCTCAAATTTACAGGGTGCTGAACTAAATTATTCAGTCGTGGAGAAATAGGCTTATGCTATTTTCAAAGCGGTCAAATACTTCATATCTTTCTTACTTAAAACCCATACTACGATCATAGTACCGTTTCCAGTGGTAAGGAATATTCTAGTACAGAAAGATGTGGGTGAGAAAAGAGGTAATTGGGTTACTGCCTTATAGGAATATGACATTGAGATCAAACCAGCAAACATTGTAAGAGGTCAAGGCTTCTGCAAAATTCTGGCCATGTTATCACTCAGGTTGTCGCTTTTGACTCCTAAAGGGATACGGCCGAGGTAACCACAAACAAACTTTGGACTGCAGGTCCTAGCCTACCTGCAGTCAGAGAGGGCTCTCTCTTTGAGATTTAGCTTTGTTGAAAAGGGATGATTTTAGGCTAGATATGATGCACAGGGGTTTTGATTGAGTTTTGGTGGGAAAACTCACACTTTCAGGTAGAGAGGCAGAGTATAGTCTGAATCTTTCAAGCCATTGGGCGTGGAGTCGAGGAGGGGAACCGTTGGTGCGTTTTCTTAATAACAGTGAGGGAACATGGAGCAAGATAGCTGAGGTTGAAGCAAATTTCAAGTTTAAGGGATGAATTGAATGCTAAAGAAAGATAGGCAGTTAAGAATCTCTCCAACAGATTAGCAGATAAAATCACAGGGCGCTACCTAGGGGCAGTTAAGAATCCCTAGATAATTGGCCAACACAGGTGAATTGGGGTAAACATGAGCCGGAAGGAATTCAATGTTCATAACCAATTCTTTAGAGGAAAACATCAAGAAACAGCAGAAATTGAGCATAGAGAGTATTTAAACTAATTCTAGGCTATTCCTTTTTTCTGCTATTTAGATAATGGAAAACACATAAACAGAGATAAGAGGCACTTATTGCTTCAGACCGCAGCGCAGGAATTCCATCTTCAACTCTTCAAAACATTCATCAACAACAGACAGTTCGCTCTCCAAGCTTTAAGCAATCTTTGATTACAGAAAAGTTCAGGTATACACAGCGAGTCTCTAGTGAAAATTCTCAATTAACCAACCCTTAAAACTATACAGAGGGTGGTATATATAGGGAAAAAACTCTCTGGAGAGTTCCTTTATTACATCTTGACCTAATTAGGTCATAAAAAATGACTACTTGACCTAATCCTATCCTGAAATAAATACAAAAATATCTCGGGCCGTGCTCAGGGCCGATGTGTCAAAACTGAATAAATGAGGCTGTCCTTGGTGGCTTGCTGCAGTGTTTTCTACAATAAATGAGTATGGATTTCTGCTTCCTTACTGTCCTTGGTGCTTTGAATGCCTTGATGGTGATTTGAAGGCAAGGATGGGCTGATGCTTATTGATTTGACTTTCTAGGGGCTTCATCAATGTTCAGGTACCTCGAGCCCCGAAAAAATCATGACTGATTCTCTCTGGCGTCTTTTCTTCCACTGATACTCTCTGACAAAATCTGGACTGCTGACCTGATGTGCTGCGGGTCTATTCACCAGTAAATGGCCGTTGTTCGGCCTCTGTATCATCTGGAATTGTCTTCTGATCCTTTTGGTATGTTCTGTGAAGAAAACAGATCATTTTTGCGCCTTTTCGGGCTTCCTGGGGCCGCATGGTGAGAAGATTCCTTAAAGATTCCCTAAAGATTCTCCATTTCGGCATAAAAAATCCTACGATGAGCGATTTGCGCTAGGGCACAAATCACTCATCAAAAACTGCCTCAGAATTCGATTCCGGGGCTCCGAAGTGCGACTTTTGCGCCTCTACGTCCAAAAAAGGGTTGATGACATCAGCATGACGTCAGCATTGTACGGCGGGTGACGTTAGCATGACGTCAGCAAGGCGATGTGGCGGGATGACATCAGCATGACATCATCACGTATGGACGATGACGTGGTAGGTACGGTGGCGGGGACACGTGGCAGTGACGTGGCAGGAGGACACGCAGGCAGGTGACTCATCGGGTGACTCGACAGGGGGTGACGTGGGCGGTGACGATATAGGGGTGACGTAGGCTGTGACTGTGCAAGGGTGACGTAGGCAGTGACGTCACCTAGGTAGGAGGTGGTAAGCGGTATGTGGCGCACTGCTTTTCGGGGATGGAAGTTTCGGAGGGAGGGGCTCCGCCACAGCCCAGCACCTGACGCGTAGCGGGAGTACGGCAGTAAAACTGCCCATCTCCTAGACGTTAAAGGCCGGGCGGTTCGGGGATGGGGCGGCCCGCCCACCATCGATCTGCGGGGCTGTGGATCGGACAGCTGACGGCAGACACGAAGGGATGGCGGGTTAAGTGTGAGGTATATGTGGAGTATATTCGCTTTTTAATATTTGCGCGGGTGGGTTAAGAACTTAGGGAAATGGGTTTATGTGGGTTTTACAGGCGCGGGCTTAATACTTATGCACAGAAAATTTGGTTTAGGGGCGGAATATGGGTTTTTTGGTTTAGGGAAGAGGTTATTATTCTGACTAGATGTCAGAGTAATCCCTGGACACAGATGGGCTAAAAACAGTCCCAGATGGACTGTGATTTCCCTAACTTAGTAAAAATATGGCTATATTGCCAGGGGGGAATATTTACGTAAGGGGATTTATATACATGTTTTTAATAGGGGAAAGGGGAAAATTATCAGGGAGTTATATAATATGGGTGATGAGAAAAAGGGAGAGGTTAGTGAATTCCAGCTTGAGTACCTCCAACTGAAAAACTGCCTTAAACCGAAAAATGGATTGCTTATCAAAATTGGAACACAGCAGTGGTACTTAAATTAGCACATTCTTATGAACACTTCTCTGGCCATCTGTAGCAAATATGGAGCATTGCAGCATGCATAGTACGACATATTTGGCATGTAAAAAAGTCGATCATGAAAGATGATTAACCTGCTGCAGCAGGAGGCTAACAGTGGCTCCACTTGGGGATGGATTTTCCTTGTGAAAAGTCAAGAACAGTAGGTCAGACTGCCTTGTATTAAATTGTTGCTATGTTCTGCAAATTTCCCTTGGTTGGCTACCTTATTGATCCTACCTACCTACCTACCCTAAGCAGTACTTACTTTGCTTGTTAGGTGAAGTGAAATAGCCAATGCAGCCACTTAAGCAATAACAACATGAGTGGGCTTTACTGCTCATGCTTGCTAGTGAGACCAACTGAGATTTTGCAATTTGTTATGGCTTTGTCAATCTTTGAGAAGATCAGAAAGCTACTGACCTCCTTTGCGGTGTTTAAATACTGTACAAAACTGTCCTACAACATATATATACAATTTCTAGGCTGAATTAAAGAACTGTACAAAGGTTGAGGATCGCTACCATGCCTCGGAGTCAGGAGATCATCAAGAACTCTATACTGAGCCGTGCAGCCTGTTGATGGAGAAGAGCACAGATGTCTTTCATCATTCTTCCTGCCAGCGGATAGGTCATTTAGAACTTGTAGAGGTGCTTGTAATTTATTACAATCTGGCTCGAATAGGACTTCACTGCTCTGTGCAGGCTGCAGGTCTTCTTCCTCTTTGAACAACTCAGATGGCTGAAAACAAAGAGGCAGGGGATCCACTTGGATCATTTGGTCATATGCTGCTGCTTCTGGGTCCTCCTCAATCTAATATTCAATGGCTCTTTGGGGCTGCAAAGCTAGAGGCAATACCTTTGGAACAATATTTTGATTAACCTCCAGACGGTCACTAGCAACACGCGGTGACACTTGATCATATACAACATGATATTTATCCTTGATAAATTGAAAAGATTCAAAACAAAAGGGTAAAGTTCCTTCACTGAAATCAACACACTCTGTGTTTTCTTGCTTTTCTTCATAGCTGAGATGGGCATGTTGATCATTAGGTTCAGATTGCTGAATCTGAAGACTGCTTCCTGCCAAAATAGGATCTGATTCCTCTGCAAGGCTGATTTGGTCGTTAGGCTCATAATCATCATCATACAGATCATATTTGGGCAGACAATTGAAAGAAGAGAAGCTATTATATTCACTCAGTATATCCAGAGACTTCTCCATCATGTATGGCTGAATGAATATGTCATTTGTTTTGTGGCAGGTTTGTTCGTGAATTTCACTACTTTCCTGTTGTGAAACAGATCTGTTCTGGTGCTCTAAACATTCCACTTTCATTGTGATCAGCTGCATCATTTCCTCTGTCCTTTGTAACACACTATGGAATCTTTCTTCTTTCTCTACTTTGCGTTGTTCTTCCCTCCTTAGATTTGCCTCTATGTCCACAGCTATGTCCTGCATCTGTTTCAAAGTGGACGGGCATCTTTCTCTCAAACAGAATTCCATCTCTGTGTCAAATGCTCTAGGATATTGCAATAGGGCTAGATCAAGGGGAGGTCTTATATTTAAAGGCATGGACTGATACACTTGATTGAATCTGTCTGAAAACTGCTGAACATATTCATCTCGATTCCTTTCTAAATGATTGTATTCTTCGATGAGCACGAAGAGATTACCTATGATCATCCATCTATCAAGGAAAAGCTTGGCACACTGCTGAAACTTAGAGATGCTCGCCTCAGGCAACGCTTTAAACCAAGTCCTAGCTTTGCTTTGCAAAGAAAGGGAAATAGTCTAAGACTGACATCTTCATCTTCCACTTCAAATGTATTGAGGTAATCTTCAAAAGCCTGGATATGTTTCTGGGCAGTAATACCATTCTCTCCATCAAATCTAGGGAGGTATTCAGGATGATTTGCTGGCAGAGGACCAAGCACAAGAGGCAAAATGAGCGGCTTATATCTTTCAGGAACTTTACGAGGCACGGGAGTATGTACATGAACTAGAAGACTTGACTCTATTTTTGGTTCCTCCTTGGCTGTATGATGATTTTCAACAACATTTGAAAGCTGCTGCTCTGATGTGCAAGGAGGCTTTTCAACAACCTTTTCCAAAGGAAAAACATAAAAATCTGACACAAAATCGTTTTTAAAGTACAATATGCACAGCAAAATCTGGTGCAAGAGAAAGAACATGATCTCTTGGATGATAGTCCAGGTCAAGAGCCTGGTCTGCTTATATATTTCCTTCGGGTTCATTTCTCCAAAAGAGTCTTTATTATGAGTATGATGTGGAGTCGCCAGGTGGATGAATCAACCTTGAAGTGCCTGATCTCTGTCCACCGTCACAGATCAGAACCGAACATGAAAAACCCTGAAGAAAAGGAACACTTTCTCCAGAAAACGAGGCGAACTGGTCAAAATTGAGGATTTACACTAATAAACACATGATTCACTTCCCCGGTGGAGTCGCCATTATGTTATCACTCAGGTTGTCCCTTTTGACTCCTAAAGGGATACGGCCGAGGTAACCACAAACCAACTTTGGACTGCAGGTCCTAGCCTACCTTCAGTCAGAGAGGGCTCTCTCTTTGAGATTTAGCTTTGTTGAAAAGGGATGATTTTAGGCTAGATATGATGCACAGGGGTTTTGATTGAGTTTTGGTGGGAAAACTAACACTTTCAGGTAGAGAGGCAAAGTATAGTCTGAATCTTTCAAGCCATTGGGCGTGGAGTAGAGGAGGGGAACCGCTGGTGCGTTTTCTTAATAACAGTGAGGGAACATGGAGCAATATAGCTGAGGTTGAAGCAAATTTCAGGTTTAAGGGATGAATTGAATGCTAAATAAAGAGAGGCAATTAAGAATCTCTCCAACAGATTAGAAGAGAAAATCACAGGGCACTACCTAGGGGCAGTTAAGAATCCCTAGATAATTGGCCAACACAGGTGAAGTGGGGTAAACATGAGCCGGAAGGAATTCAATGTTCATAACCAATTCTTTAGAGGAAAACATCAAGAAATAGCAAAAATTGAGCATAGAGAGTATTTAAACTAATTCTAGGCTATTCCCTTTTTCTGCTATTTAGATAATGGCAAACACATAAACAGAGATAAGAGGCACTTATTGCTTCAGACCGCAGCGCAGGAATTCCATCTTCAACTCTTCAAAACATTCATCAACAACAAACAGTTCGCTCTCCAAGCTTTAAGAAATCTTTGATTACAGAAAAGTTCAGGTATACACAGCGAGTCTCTAGTGAAAATTCTCAATTAATCAACCCTTAAAACTATACAGAGGGTGGTATATATAGGGAAAAAACTCTTTGGAGAGTTTCTTTATTACATCTTGACCTAATTAGGTCATAAAAAATGACTACTTGACCTAATCCTATCCTGAAATAAATACAAAAATATCTCGGGCCATGCTCAGGGCCGATGTGTCAAAACTGGATAAATGAGGCTATCCTTGGTGGCTTGCTGCAGCGTTTTCTACAATAAATGAGTATGGATTTCTGCTTCCTTGTTGTCCTGGTGCTTTGAATGCCTTGATGGTGATTTGAAGGCAAGGATGGGATGATGCTTATTGATTTGACTTTCTGGGGGCTTCATCAATGTTCAGGTGCCTCGAGCGCCTAAAAAATCATGACTGATTCTCTCTGGCGTCTTTTCTTCCACTGATACTCTCTGAAAAAATCTGGACTATTGATCTGATGTCCTGAGGGTCTATTCACCAGTAAATGGTCATTGTTCGGCCTCTATATCATCTGGAATTGTCTTCTGATCCTTTTGGTATGTTTTGTGAAGAAAACAGATCATTTTTGCGCCTTTTTGGGCTTCCGGGGCCGCATGGTGAGAAGATTCCTTAAAGATTCCTTGAAGATTCTCCATTTCGGCCTAAAAAATCCTGCGATGAGCGATTTGCGCTAGGCACAAATCGCTCATCAAAAACTGCCTCAGAATTCGATTCCGGGGCTCCGAAGTGCGACTTTTGTGCCTCTCCGTCCAAAAAAGGGCTGATGACATCAGCATGACGTCAGCATTGTACGGTGGGTGATGTCAGCATGACGTCAGCAAGGCGACGTGGTGGGATGACCTCAGCATGACATCATCATGTATGGACGATGATGTGGCAGGTACGGTGGCGGGGACACGTGGCAGTGACGTGGCAAGAGGCCACGCAGGCAGGTGACTCATCAGGTGACTGGACAGGGGTGACGTGGGCGGTGACTGTGTAGGGGTGACGTAGGTAGTGACTGTGCAGGGGTGACGTAGGCGGTGACGTCACCTAGGTAGGAGGCAATAAGCGGTATGTGGCACACCTCTTTTCGGGGATGGCGATTTCGGAGGGAGGGGCTCCGCCACAGCCCAGCGCCTGACGTGTGGCGGGAGTACGGCGGCAAAACCGACCATCTCCTGGACATTAAAGGCCGGGCGGTTCGGGGATGGGGCGGCCCGCCCACCGTCGATCTGCGGGGCTGTGGATCGGACGGCTTGCGGTGGACACGAAGGGACGGCAGGTTAAGTGCGAGGTATATGCGGAGTATATTCGCTTTTTAATATTTGCGCGGGTGGGTTAAGAACTTAGGGAAATTGGTTTATGTGGGTTTCACAGGCGCGGTCTTAATACTTATGCACATAAACTTTGGGTTAGGGGCGGAATATGGGTCTTTTGGTTTAGGGAAGAGGTTATTATTCTGACCAGATGTCAGAGTAATCCCTGGACACGGATGGGCTAAAAACAGTCCCAGATGGACTGTGATTTCCCTAACTTAGTAAAAATATGGCTATATTGCCAGGGGGGAATATTTACATAAGGGGATTTATATACATGTTTTAAATAGGGGAAAGGGGAAAATTATCAGGTAGTTATATAATATGGGTGATGAGAAAAAGGGAGAGGTTAGTGAATTCCAGCCTGAGTACCTCCAACTGAAAAACTGCCTTAAACCGAAAAATGGATTGCTTATCAAAATTAGAACACAACAGTGGTACTTAGATTAGCACATTCTTATGGACACTTCTTTGGCCATCTGTAGCAAATATGGAGCATTGCAGCATGCATAGTACGACATATTTGGCATGTAAAAAATTCGATCATGAAAGATGATTAACCTGCTGCAGTAGGAGGCTAACAGGCCGGAGCATCGAAAATTTCTGAAATTACATCTGAAGAGGTACAAATGTGTGAGGTAAGCCTAAACGATGTAGAATCATTATATGTTGATGTCATTTATTATCTTAAGAATGAGTATGCTGCTTCACACCTTGATCATACTAAGAAAAGAGCCCTAAGGTTGAAAGCTAAGCAATATCTGCTCATAAATGATATTCTTTTTAGAAAAAATTATGATTTTGTTCTTCTTAGGTGTCTTGAGAAAGCTGAAGCTGAAAAAGTTTTGCAGGAACTCCACGATGGGCTAGCAGGCGGACACTATGCTGCAGATGCTACTGCACATAAAATCTTACGTGCATGATATTACTGGCCCATGCTATTCAAAGACTCGCACAGTTACGTGAGAAGATGTCAAGTCTGCCAAACTACTAGTGGAAGACAAAATAATCCATCCCTGCCACTACAACCGGTAAACATTGAGCAACCTTTTAGTCAGTGGGGCCTGGACATAATAGGTGAGATCGTTCCTCACTCTGCTAAGCAGCATAGATACATCCTCACAGCAACAGATTATTTTACTAAATGGGTAGAAGCAGTTCCGCTCAAGACAACTAATTCTGAAAATATCATTGAGTTCATAGATCAATTTATAATCACCAGGTTTGGATTGCCATCTGCTTTCATGTTTGATAATGCATCATACTTTTCTGGAAATGCAATGACTGAATTTTCACTTGAAAGAGGATTCAAACTTAAATATTCGGCAAATTACTACCCGCAAGGTAATGGGTTAGCTGAGTCAACAAATAAAAACCTAATCAGGATTATTAAAATAACAATTGACCAAAATCAAAAGAATTGGCACAAGTCTTTGATATATGCTTTATGGGCAGAACGGATAACGAAAAAAGCTTCTATCAGCACTTCTCCCTTTAATTTAATTTATGGGAAAGAAGTGGTTCTTCCGACTCACTTAGCCATTCCCTCTTTGTCTTTAGTACAATACATTGATGAAGTACCCACTTCCTCCTTACAGCTAAGACAAATGGAAATAATTAAATTAGAATAACAACAAGAACAAGCTAGGAAAACGCATGCTCATCATCAAGCACCAGTAAAATCCTCTTTTGATTCAAACATAATGACCAGAAAAGATTTTCAGATGGGAGATTTAGTTTTAAAGTGGGATAAGGCTCATGAAGAAAAGGGCAAACATACAAAATTTCAAAGGATGTGGCTTTTTCCTTTTCAGATTATTGAAGTAATAGGTCCATCAACATTTGTGTTACAGGATTTAGTAGGTAAGAGGGATCCTTTGCCTGTTAATGGAAAAATTCTCAAGAAATAATTTCCATAGAAGATTATTCTTCTATTTTTGTAGAATAGTTTTTATTTTTCATAATAAAACCCGTTGTGAATGGTTACATTAGGCATTTACGAAAAAGGCACCAATTCTCTTTCAGATTTTGAGCTTTTCGCTTGTATAAATAGCAAATCTTTTGGAAAACTGATCTTTATTTTTGACAGATACAGTTAAAAACTTTAGCCTAGATATGATACTAGTTTCAACTTCAAAGAATTTGATGAAAGCAACCTTTAGTGAAGAAATTGTTTTATCTCAGTACAATGAAAGGTATCAATAACAAAATAAAGATTCTCTATAGAACAATTGTTTCCAAAAACTCTATTATTGTCGTCCAGAGCTATCTTAAGGAAACAATGACTTCCTCCCTGTTAAGGAAATCGCCGCTTTCAGACGAATAACCCAAGGATACACTTTATCTTGAAGAATAAGAGGTCTCATCACGAGCCGGCTTATCATTATCACAGATATTATAACTTGCTGACTTTGCCAATACTGTACACCACAACAGGGCAATGACTCAAGATTATTGCAATCAAAAGACAAGGGGTCTCATCATGAGCCAGCTTGTTCAGCAAAGCTATAAATCAAGTGAATGACTGTGTCATAATTTGGCTACCAAACCAAGACATTGTTCTTTAAGAATAAAAAGAAAATCAAAGCAATAAGTGTGGATATGGATTTTTTCTTTGAAATTTGTAGGTCACCTTAAATTGGATACAGGATCATTGCTGGGTAACAGGTAACCCTGTTGAGGCTATAAATGCCTGCAGGCAGCAGAGGCTCTACCTATGAAAATTGAGCATATTTAAAATTGGTTTACAGAGGAGACTTTGTTTTATCTTTACAAGACCAAGTAATGGCTGATGTAAATACAAGGACTAGCCCGAGGAAGAAAATAATTAAAGTAGAAAGTGGTTGAAACAAAATATCATTGACAGTTTAGAGCGTAATGTACTTTATCTTTCCATAACAAAGTTTAATTTTCTGAAGAAAAAAAATTGTTTTTGAAGTTTGAAAAATTCAATAAAAAAACAGAGATAACTGGTTCTTCCAAGTGAATCGCCAATTGTTGTGGCCACCAACAAACCCCCTCCTTATATAGTATTAGCAATAACACTAGGTAAGTGGGGACCCTTAGTAAAAATTCAAGAAATTCAATTAAAACTGATGTATTTTACTCCTTAAGAAAACATCGCACCGCGCAAAGAATGAGAGGACATTTCCTTATGAGTAAAAATGCTAAATGGCGAGAATGTGACGCGAATTCCATCGCATCGCATGTATTAAGAAACACCCATATTGTAAAACCTTAAAAAATCGCCGATAGCCGATATGCGATATCGCATATCGCAATATCGCCAAAAAACACATAACCATTTAACGATTATAGCAATCTGCGATCTTGCGATAGCGCGATACAGTGATCTGTGATCCTGCGATCGCACGATACTGCGATCTGTGATTCTGCGATAAGTGCGATCGAGCGACCTCGCGATAACACATCTTAATGAAAAATGCGATAATGCGACATTGCAATGCTGCGATGTGAATCGCAGAAACCTTCCATCGCAGATTTTCCACGGCTCAACATTCAAGAAAAGCTGTCCATAAACCAAAAATTGGATACGTGCTTTAATGATAATTAATGAATGATATGCCAAGTGTTAATGAAAGAAAATTTTGTGTTTTTCAAAGAGTCAGTTCATGTCAGGTGGCATGTTTTTGTACATCCGTAGAGCTTAGAGATTTCTTGTCAATTTTTATTATCATTACTCTCTCCTCATGTGTGAACTGCAAGAACGAAAAACAGAAACAACACGAAGCAATGTGCAGGAAGCCATGGGGGAAAATGGTAAAGCTCCAATGCTCAGAAATAGCGAAAAGATGCCCTCATGAACGGATATCGTATGCAACAGAGCCACAGATTCGCAGAACACTACTAAGCTATCCATTACAGATCTTTCAGTCACAGCCATGGTTGAATGAGTAGTTGAACAGTGCTGATATGAACAAGCGGTTTAACGCTTGAGGTCAGAGGCTCACGAAAGAGGTATGTTTACAAATTTTGAAGCTTATACCTGGTGAAGGAAAAGGCGCTAAAGGTGAAAAAAGCATCAGAAAGGCGCGGATCAAATAATGGAGGCAGTTTTTGATGCGCAATTCGCTGAGAAAATTTCTCAAAAAGCAAAGCCTCTAACTGCTCAGTCACTCGTAAGCCTGGAAAACACAAGAAAGCAAAGGCAGAAGCAATTCAAGGATTAACCAATTGGAACTTGGATTATTACTACGCATACACAGTAAATCCACATAGCCAGAGGATGATTCTCGAGTATATCATCAATTTTGCTGAAAAGATGGTGCCAGCTCTTACCATTTCTGTTTGCTTAGCTCAACCAAAAGTGGAAGACAGTCAGCCGACTCTACCCAGGCAAATATTGAATGCTTGCAACATTAAGGAGCAAATGCAGAAATAATTAGATATTATATTTATTTTTTATAAATAGTTTTGCTTAGAAAAAGGGCGTTCATTTAAACCGTATCCTGAATCTGTGTAATTAAGTTATTTAGTTAGTAGTATTTAAACCCTTCTAATGCATTTAGAGAGGGGTCGAGAAATTTATCAAAAACTTGTCCTCAGAACATGCACTTTTAGACCCTCAGAGGAGGTTTTGGTGAATAAATGGATCAAGATTTGTTGATGTTTTCATTTGATATCTGCTACTGATGTTGCACTTCTGTACTCTTAGTAGATGTTAGAGCAAGGAGAGATAAATCATTGTTGCTTGAAGCTTTTGAGTAGGACCAGTCATAAATGGTACTTTTATCTCTTGACCATTTCTGCTTATATGTTAAAGTGATATATAGTTTTAGTTATTTATGTATTATTGCATGAATGCTTGAGTTATCATTTGGCACTTTTGTACGGTGGTAGCTATTTATTTATGTTTAATGTATGAATAGCTTATTATGGGATTTGTTGTTCACAACTGTTTCATCTAACTTTTTATGCGAAGAGGTTCATCTTAATTGATTTCCTTTCTTATAATCGCTGAATGATCTTTATTACCAGTTGTTATTTGAAATCTCTTTAGATCGCATAATAGAAGAATTACATCCAGGGTTAGCATAGATTTATATGTGTTTTTTATTAGATTACAATAGCATAGAATTAGATTAAAGTTTGAATTAGAATAGCTTAGATAGGAACTATTAGATCAGCAACATCCAATTCTACACACACACACTCATAGATTGGGAAACTGGTCCCATTATCCCCAGTCGGACCCGCTATACCAAATGGATAAGGAGCTGCCATCCAAGGTCTGGACCGGGCGGGTGTCCCCCCTTGTTGTCGACCCGATTTTCGGGGCTTCAACACCTTCTAGAAGCATTGTTTCATACGATTAATCACCCTAGCTTCCTTACTTAGCCTAGTTAAAGACATAGTCTCTTCTATTCCCCTTATCGAATTAGGCTTCTAGTCTCTTTTGGAAGTATTTTAGTTCATAATGATCAATTATGGTCTATCGTTTCAAGTTATTAAAGTTGTTCCATGCTTGTTTTTTAATTTTTTCTAAGTGTTCAAGTTCCTTTCTAAAGAAGACTCAAGTGTGTTATTTTGTTAGAAGCATCTCTGGAACAGATTTTAGAGGCACCTCCAAAGCATTATTTTTCATTAGATGATTCTATCTATCACAAGAACATGCATTGGACACACTCCCATGGCATACCACACCTTTCTATTTAAATTGACACTTGTGTCGTAAAGACTTGTTCCCTAACTCTTGCACTTGGAAATAAATGTTATTTTGTTTTTGTTTCCATGTATACATGTTGGTTTTGGGTACTATACATATTCTTGTTGTAAGGCTGATTGTATATGTGTGTTTGATCATGTTCACGACCTATCTAGCATTCTCTTTCTCTCCTCTTTGTTCCACTGGTCTCACACTCAGTGAATTTTGTAGTCTTCCCTTGTACTTAGAAGATGCATAAGGTATGAACCCATTTAAATAGCATCCAAGTGATGAGAACATTACACACTCTTAAATCTTAGTTGTTGGACTCTTATCTCTTAAACCTATTCATTGTTCCCATCCTAAGGTAATGTTCCTTCATTCTGGATTAAGAATCCCTAGAGAATAGTCACTCACCCCTTGTTTCTTACACTTTTCCACTGCACAAAGCCTTTGTTAGCCCTAAGTTATGTTGTGCATTTTGCACTCCTAGTTGATAGTAAGGTCGTCTCGACCACATTGTAATCGAAACATGTGATTAAATTAGAGGCTCGCTCTTAGTCATTGCACAATGCACATCCTCAGGCCTCAAGCTCCTAGTTACCGTCTCTTGGGATTTCCCTTCGAACCAAATTTTTTCCTCTCTCTCTTGCCACTACATAGTGTGCACTCCAACTACCTAAACCTACAATACTCCTTTGTCTCTTATCTCTATGTTTTATTCGTTGCATACTTCCCCATCACAACTGGAATCTTGCATGAGCAAACAATATAGAATGCGTAATTTGGGACGAAAATTGTCTTTTCATGATTGGACTTCATTTGCAAATGATCTCATCATAACATGGAAAGATGATGTTAATGGAGGTGATCAAGAAGGGGTTTAGAAAGGGAACTTGTGGAGATAAGACATAAATATGCTATCATGCAATATTAAAGGAATCTTGGACCACGATAGAGAGATGGAAACTCATGTTGACTTAGAATGTTCTAATACTTTTCGAAACCCTTTGGAGGGTGAAGATGAATCACATCTCATATCAATCATGAAAAATTGAATACATAGTAGAAAAGAGGAAAAGTTTTCAAAGATGCATTACAATGAAGTCTCATGTCATAGTCTCCATGTTGTAGCTTCTGAAAATGTGAACAAAAGAGTGTTATTTTGTTCTATGTATTTCTACCACATTATTGGTGGAATGTAATTATGTAATTTCAAAAATTGGAAAATGTAAAATGTGTGGAAGCCCAAAGGTCACACATGGAAAGTGAAAAGTCACTAGGAATTTCAAAGGTCGTGTACGAGCTCAAAAGTCATATGGTAGCTAATAAGTCATGAGGGAGATCAAGAGTGACATGGGAGGTGAAAGGTAACCCCATTTGTTATAAATAGGCCAGCATACCTCATAATAAAGGAATTTTAGCCTTTGATTATCAAGTTTGGCATAGGAGAGAAGCTCATTCTTTTGAGGATCAAGTGGTGGCTTCATGTTCCACTATTGGACTAGTTTTGCATCATTGTAATTGTGTATCTTGAACTTTCACTTAATATTTTGAAGCTCTTACAGTTCACACACTTTCATGCATGTATTGTGAATGTTGTAATATTATTCTTTCATATTTACCGTATATGTTTGCGTTCATATATACTAAGGAAAATGAACTATTTAGTTGGAATTGGTATACATGTTTGAATTGTGTGTCCTTACCTGCTTTCATTATTGTTGTTATTTTGTGAAATAATTCATAGATTAATTAACGATTCTTTATACATATGTGTATGTCTTTATTAGGATAGTACTGTTACTTTTCTGCTAAATTCTCACTCTCTCTTTTCCCATTCATGGAAGTACATTATACACATTTAAATTGTATGCTTCACAAGGATAACTTATATGTTTATCTCGAAAGTTGCATGTATGTTCTTATGTTGATAATTTCAACGAAGGAAAATATTTAAGATTGTTGTAATGGCATCTTGGCTGAATTTTTGGATGGGATCCTCTCCCAAACGGCGTGAGGTCTAGTTGGGACTTCATACTGAGGAGAATCCCTATTGTTGGCAGTATCCAACACTCTCAACATAATTGTAGAGAATAACTCCAATAAAAGTAGATAGCAGCTAAAATAGGCTCATAATTAGGATTGTTGGGTATCCATGCATAGGTGATGAAGGAAGCAATGAAATCACACAAAGAAGTGAAAATAAGAGGAAGAAAGAACATACTATAGATGGTAGTTGAACTAGGTGAAGGTCTAGTCAACTCGAGGAGATTCAGTGTCATCACACATGTCTTTCATGGCTCCATTAATGCCAACCCATGAAGATAATCTATTGGAATATGAGAAGCTTGAATACCCATGGTAAAAAAAGCCTCCTAAAATAAAATTGGAATGAAGAAAAATCCACACTCATAATGATCCAATAAATCAAAATTTGAGGAGATACCATGACCAACCTCACCAATACATGATGAAACAATCTCTAATGTATATGGACTCAATAAGCCTCATGCTAAATCATCATTTCGCAAGCCAATTTCCCACATGGGAATGTTAATTTCCCTGAATCTCTGAATAAATTGGGCGCGCAGGGGGTGGGGTGATTTGACTTAATTAAATCTATGGAGGAAAAATAAGGCGGCATATTGAATTTAGACATAGGTTTCTCTATGTTTCAAGAAACAAAAGATGTTGTAGGGTTTGTTAATATTAATAAAATAAATGGGATATACACCTAGAATAATAAGACAATAGAACAACACCAAATTGCTTCAAAAATGGATAGGTTCATTATAACTAGAACAATACTGGGAGGGGAGGGTGAATCAATATTATAGGAATTTTATAAACTTTATTTCACTTATAACAATATTAGGACACCATAAAAATATTTCAGAATCAACTCATTTGAGCATGACGTGAACCAACATGAATAGCACAAATAGCACACAAAGATTCTTCAAACTTTACTTCGATTTCCTAACAATGAAAGCTACAATTTGCTTTTACAAATTTCTCTGGCTAAAACCAGTAGGAAGCTACGATTCCCTGATTTATCAACTACAACTAAATGGAGAAACAAACCAAAAATATTTACCAACACCTACTAGAAGGAGCTATCATCCTTGATCTGCAAGCTACAACTTGCTTGACATCAATGATTCATCTTTCATTCATTTTAAAAATAAAACCATGAATACCAAATCTTTACAAAACAAAACAATTTGTCTCTTCACACACTCACTAAACCACCTTCAGTAATCTTTGATTACTAAGAAATACACTATCAACACCAACATCAATTTAAATCACACACACCATAATCCATCCACACTCTTTTCGAATAACTCAATCAATTCTTCTTACAAAGAAATTTGACTCATATTTTTAGCTTTTTTGTTTTTTATTTTATGTGCACATCAATCTTGGTATCAATCACTTATTTTTACCTTTTGGATGTTTCACTTTGTATTTTGGATGTGCTCTTCAAGTTACCAAGACTTGATTTGCGGTTTAGAACTTAATCTATGCATGTTTCTATTAATTTCATCTCAAACAATCAACTATGGCACTTTATAAGTGTTTAGCGAAGGTTTTATATTATTAGTGGGCTCTAAATTTTTCTTAACCTACAATTCCACCTCCTATTTTGTCTATGTCATTATATTTTCACCTTAAGCCCCTAGAACTTGTGCACTGACCTTTTTATTACAATGAGATAAAGGATCTATGACCAACAACTTAATTTTTAAGTGCTTAACCACAGGCCCTTTGAATTTTAAGCCTCGAGCTCTTATCTTCCTCCACATCATCGATCTTAGAATGAAGTCCTATCCCTTGTGCCTTAGCCCTGGTGCCTTTTTCCCGGTGATTTTACATTTTTCCCATAAATTCCTTCTAGTGTCATGCCATCGAGGAAACGTGTATCATGGGGTTGCTTCTTATCTTCTCTCACTGGATGTTGTTGCTCTGCTATAAATGTTGATGTTTCCCAACCCTATCACAACACTCATTCCCCTATGTACCTTTACTTTACCTTTAGGGTCTGCCTTCAGGGATGAGATGCCTCTGTCAATCCCTCACTACTGGGCCTACAACCAATCATCTATTTCTATGTTTCCCACTGCCAATTCATCTCGTAGCTCCTTTGTGTGCGCTCCTCAAGCTTTTCAAGATCCTATCTATGGGATGACATCATGTTGTCATCACTAATTCCACATGGTGCCTTATAAGTGGTGACACATGCAACCTAGAAATGACCCATTCAGGTCCCTAAAAATATCAAATCTACATGCCATGTGCCCTCTGGTCTGTACTTCCATATCACCAGTGTCGACATCTATCTCAACCAACCAAATGCTACTATGTCTCCTACTAGAGAGGACAGAGAAATGGTCATGGAGCCTTAATTTGTGCCAATTTTCTTTTACATAAATTTAAGGGTCCTGACCTTTTATTTAGCATTGCACTACCTCTTCTCCTTGTTCCATGCTTCCTGATATTGCTCCATTATTTTTAAAACTACTACTATACCCATTGTGACACAACTATTGTGTGGTTTATGGTATAGAGAGAGGGGGTGTCAGAATGAGCCTATCTTACTAATATGATGATCGGTGGTATGGGGAAAACTACCCATTCCAACCCCCTCCCATATGTCAGCGCTTGTGCTTTCTCACCCCTTGGAACTATATTTGATGAATCAATGAGATGTGCGGGGTGCAATCTGCTACTGGACATGCACTCTATTTATATTTGGCCACCTGTGAAGATTGTGCCATCTCACTTACATCATCGCAGTCCCTCTTCTGTGTACTCTTTGAGAACTGGTAGGACTAGCCCTACAGGATGAGATGTTTTTGGGCCTCCACCAACATCCTATAAAAATGCTTCTTACCACTACACTATTTGCTCCACATCTGCTCAGATCTTGTTTTGGTTGTTCCACTATTTTTTTTTACATTTGCAACAATGCAAAACTAATTATTTCCTGGTCCACCTCCATCAATCTAACTCTACAAATTTTGACTTTTGGTGTTGATGGATTTCACTAGACATATCTACTAATCATAAAGGCCATTTTCCATCATTCGCATACAACTTGAAGCCTATTTTGGAGCTCTTTCCATCTAAGTGGGCTTCACCTATGTTTGAGGTGATCTCTTGCACTAGAAATGACTTGGAAATCAAATCAATCAAGATCCTTAACCCCTTGTATTTACCCCTTTGCAAACCCTCAAGCATTGATTCTCCAAAGCGTCCAATAATTATGGGATTATCAGCTTCGAAACTCATTTCTAGCTCCAATGCACCCTACCTTTCAGCATGCCTAGATGGTTGCATGTTGCATAACTAATAATTTTCACTCACCAGTGCAAGTTGCTCTACTTTGCAAGGTAAATGGTTATATTATTTTGGTTAAAATAAAAAATATTTACGGAATTTCTCTTTCCAAAAGCTTTTGAGGTGGTTCTAACCATTTACCATGGGTAGAGATCTTGAATTCCTATATGATCCTACTTTAGTGGTCTTATCTCTTATCCCTAGATCTTATCCTCCCTCATATGTGAATCTCAATCCTATATTGGTAAATCTTAAACTACCACTTTCACTCTATAAATTTACTTCCTCCCATAGAGTCTAGGTTTGCTTCTCGATATTACTAATACCCTCATGCTACTACCTTAATATTAAGGAATCATGATATATTTATGCATTAGCTTTAAGTTTGTATGTTTTCTTTGTGGCAAGGAAGGAAAAGACAATTGGGAAGAAATCTACAAAGTCAACACCTATAAATGGTTGTATCTCCCTCTATTTATTAATAAAAAAACACTTTGTTTTCCTATACTTGTTTCATGTTGATGCTTATGTATTTAAATTCCATTTTGACTCATTGATTAGTGACATTAGTTTATGCTATGTGGATATTGTACTTCTCTTCCTTGTTCTAGTCATTATTGAAGGTTCCATTTATAGTGTGTGCACCTAGAGTTGGAGATTACAAGTAAGCAGAAGAGGAATTACTCCAAACTCCAGGTAAGTCTCTTTTCCATATTCTAATATCTCTAAGGAAAACATAGATCTTTTGGCCATATGTTGTTCTAGATTACACCACTAGATCTAGGGAGTTCATTTTTTTCCACAAAAAGAAATTTTTATATAACAATTGCACTTTATCCACTTATGTTGATATTCATTGTCATGCTTGTACCTCATCATCGATGGAATCATCATTAACACCTTTGACACCTTTTCGATCGATGAAAACATATTTCTAACATTCTCCCCTTTTTGAAGTGATGGAAACACCTTGATCAAACAAATCATCATCATGAGGAGAAACCAATTACTCTTGTGCTCAAATCTCTTTTTTGAATGTTGCTCCCCCTATGAAGCACTTCTTTTGTGTTGGGATTCTTCTATGAAGTGATTTTCAATCATAATTTCTCCAATACTTCTCCAAGACAACTTTAAGAATTCTTTCTTTCGTTTGATCCCAATTACATCTTGCCCTTTGATATAAATGGAAAAGACACTATGGACCCCCCTTGCAAGTTTACTCCCATTCTCAATACTATTCCCTTGTCTTGTTGATCTCGTGGACCTTGAATATTCATCTTAATATGTTGAAGGTATACCAGTTTCCTATCTTGCTATTGAAGGAAGATACTATGGAGGGAGGAAAGAGGAACAACTACTAGTCTATGCCTCAAATACTCAAATTTAGTTTTGGGGAGTGGTTCGATGAAGATATCAACAACCTATTCTTTTATGTGAACATACTCTAGCTTCACAATCAAATGGGAAACATTCTCTCTCAATAAATAGTACTCGATTGGAATATTTTTTGTCTTTAAGTGAAAAGCAATGTTCTTTTACATGTTGATGGCACTTGTGTCATCACAAATAACAAAAATAGGTTGATCATAAAAACACGTGCACATATTGCAAAGTATGCTTCATCCACAATAGTTGAGTACAAATAGAAGTTGTTGTAATATATTCTTCTTCATCCGTAGATAAACAAATGGGATCCTGATTCATTCTCAACCATGAAACTAGACATTCTCCCCGAAAGAATGTGACACCACTAGTTCTTTTTCGATCATCTACATCACCTACCCAATCAACATCAGTATAAATAGTTAGAAAAAAGTATTTACCTACTGGGTACCACAGTCCATAATCGATTTTGGTTGTGAGATATCTAAGAATCTTCGTGGTTACTAAAATTTGCATTTGTCTAGGTGTTATAGACATTTTTTGGCACTACAACCCCAAACATGAAATGTCCATAAAAGAAGGGCTCCTAAGTCCCTAAAAGTGTTGTTCTAACCCCTAAAAGAACAAGGTCAACTGATTACAGCTTCTCCTAGAAGTTCTCCACGAAAAATTGCTCTAAACTGGTCAAAACATGATCATTTCAGCTGCTCCATAGGCAAAGTGTGTTGCATCTCACCTAAATATACTGTGTGGGTGTGTTGCATTTCAAAAAGCCCTTCTATGGGGTGCTATGGGCGAGAAGTGATAAATGGCAGTGTCATTCCGCGAGGTGGAGAGGCATGGAAACTTCCAGAAACTTCTCCTGTGACACTTGCCTCTCTGAATTCGACCAAGGATGAGTAAGAGATCATCAATCTCCAAGTGGAAGAAAGAACTATCAGAGGGAAGACACTAATCAAATCACAGGCTGACTCATCTCCCTTACAGAAATCTATATATGGATCCCTCATCCCAGAGATCCAGAGGCTGGAATTTTGCATATTGTAAGGAATTGCTATTGGTTTCTTGAGACAACATCAGATTGTTGGGTGCTCTAAGCTTTGTATGAGGTGAAGAGGGGCTTCCTTGCTGAGAGGATGATGCTGGGTCAGAACAACTGGTTGTAACTCCCTTGGCTCTTTCTTGTTTATCAATAAAAGCTATTGAAGTTTTTCTCCATACTCTTGTGTCATTTATGTTTTATGCATTTGTATGGTAAATTTACATCTGATCCTAGATTGTTTATGATTATAGATCCATGTTCTTGTATACTGTTATGCTACTGTGATCTTACAGGTACTCTGTGAAGCTGGGCGTACAAGGGAGAAAGTAGCGAAAGACTATCAAGAGAGAGAGGAATCGCACTAGGAGATTAGCGCAAGACAGAGGTTGGTCTTCATTGTTCTTTTCTCATCTATATTTCATAAAGGAAAAACGAAAGTAGCTTTACTTTGTTTGTTTCTAAGGTAGCTACCAAACCTTAGTGGGATAAGCAGTTCTATGTAGACACTTTTCCCTGTAACAAAATGGCGACTCCGTTGGGGACGAATTAGTTTGTTTGTTTATCTTCCTTGTTGTCTATTTTATAAACTTACAGACGGAGCCTGAAGTCGAGCCAGGTATCTTTCGAACTGCATTTGCTATGCAAATACAAAGTAGATAAATGCCGCTTTAGTCAATCTCTGCGATTTTTTTATAACTTAAACAACTGATTCACAAACTCTCTGATTGCCCCTTGTGGTAGCTCTCAGAACCTCCTTAGATCTACCCCTAATTGGTGCATTACTGTTTACCATTTGCTCAGCCAAAACCCATGAACTGAACTGCAAACTGTGACCCGGAACCCAAGCAAAGTCTCGTCTCTGGTCAAGCGCAGGTACTGTTCTGTGAATCTGAAATTCAGTGCACTTCCAGAGTGTAGTAGGTGCGCTGCATTTCAAATTACCTGTGTTACAAGTTTGCTGATCAGACTAGGCATTGTTTAATTTTGGTTTCTCTGGTTCATTCTTTCCAGTTCTATTCATAAATTTTGTTGCCTGTAATCAGTATATCTCTGTTTGAAACCACTTTTCCTTGTTGTTATTCCGCCTCTGTTGTACAAAAGAACTGTAAATGTTTTTTTGTATTTGTTGAGTCATTTTCAGTTCTCCTTTGCAAAAAGTAATATAATCATACTATCGTCCTTTGATTTGAAAGTGTCGCAAGTGTCGTTTTCAGTCATAGGAAAGAGTTTGGTTGCTGTAGATAGTCAATTATCGTGTTACTATTGTATTCAGTCTAAATTCGTAGTTTTTCTAGTGTCAAAAACAAGTATTCATTTCCAAATCGTAAAATGTTGTGATTGTCTCCATTTTTTATTTTGAAAAGAAACTTGTTAATAATTGTCGCTTGAAAAGTAATTCAGATTTGTGCATTAGCTTTCTTTTTTACCATTCACATACTAAGAAACCAAAAAACAAATACATGCATGTGCATTTGCATTTAGACTGTTTGATTGGTTTGACTTAGGACTGTGCATTTAGTGTGTGCTCTTTTCTCTTTGTGAAAGAATAATTTCTCTCTTTCCTTAGTAGCTAGGATTTTCATTGCACAAAGAAGATAAAAGATTGTTTATCATCTTAGATTACATTTTAGGAATTATACATCTACATCTCGTGGTGAACCTGAAAGGAAAATTTCTTAAACAAGATCAACTATAAAAGTAAATTCAATGAATCTAACAACGCTTTGGAACCCAACGCACAACATCTAGAAGTCTAGGCTAGAGACGTATTCCAGCGTCGTACAGCCTGGTAACTGTTGTTCTCACTGATGGTTTGGTGATTCCTCCACTTTGAGACAATAAGTGCCAGTACGGACTTGTGCTCCCACGTACCATCGAGTATATTTTGGGAGACCACAATAGGCTTAATCCTTTATCCATAGGAAGCCATTTCTACCGCCCTATCGATCGCAATTCACTGAACACAGCATTGGGAAGATTGGTTGTCATACCGTAAAAAGTATTCTACAGTTTTGCGATTGGTTTGGTAATCCCTCTACCAAGATTTCCACAACAGTCCCTTTCGTTCCTTTTCAGACTCCTTAACGGAAAAGGTCCATCTGAGCACTTGTCACTTCAGGCTCTTTAAAAATCGAAGGCGACTAGAGTCATCTTTTGTTTTTTCTCAACTCTTAAAAATCGAAAAAACGAGTTGTGTCAAAGCGTCTAAAATTTATTTTAAATGGAATAATCATCACCTTTTCCTAAGTTGATCTTAGGTTGAGAAAATGGAACCCACCAACCAAGGAATTCCCCTTGGAGGAAATCCTATTCCCTTCTCCTCTTGGGGAGATGTTGGTGCACCCCATATCGCCACATTGTCACTTCCAAGATTGACAATCGGCTTGCCCGTATGGCTCTTCTCAACCTCTGTCGTTCAGAACACCGCAATTCCTGAATAGTCGAGTCAGCAACTAGACGAATCCAGAGTTACCCACCAACCTTATACTTCTTCCAATTCTTCCTCTCCTCCTTCTTCTTCGCTTGATTGGGTTGGTAAAGCCAAAAATCAAGTACCTGAGAAGAAGAAGGAGCCAAAAGCGAAGGGGGCAACCAAGCGTCGTCTAGCGAAAATCCACACACTGCACCGACCAGGCCTAAATTGCCATGTGTCATTTGCAAAGGAGACCGCTATAATAGAGATTGTCCTTGCATCCCTCGGATCTAAGGGACTGGTCTCCTCATTTGCACAACCCGGTGTCATCAACCTCTGATGATCATGGTGAAAGCACACCGTCGACTAGTGAAAGTGAAGCCCCAGGAAAAAAAGGAAAATATAGATTTCCTTGTAAAATGTGCGAAGGTGACCATGTCGTTCACCGTTGTCCCTTCTTAGATGAGGCTATAAGAGTTTTGGACGATCCTCCGGTCTCACCATTACGAATTCCTCCTGGATATAAAAAACTCTTACCGAGTCCGTCACTAGTTGAAAAGCTAGCTGACCCGCTCAGGTGGTCGGCTGAAGCATCTATTGTTGAAGACAAACCATCTGAACCCATGCCAGACGAAAGTCAAAAGTTCGAGGTGGCAGTTGACCTGGTCTTGCCTTCAGAGGTTCCATCTTCAGATGATACAGTCACAGACGAGAATAAGGATGACACCGTCCAAATTCTTTTCATAAGCACAAACTCCGATGAACATGGGGGCAATTTACTCGTTCCTTTACCGCAGGAAGGAAGTTCGTTAGAGTCGTACCCAGCCGTCTATTCGGTCCCACCTCCAAGCAACCTAGTTGTCTCTTTCGACTGGAATCAACTAGGCAGACCCCATTTACCAGCTAGTATACCATTCCGAATTATTGCTCAAATATATAGAATGGTTATGGCTGGTACCATCATAGATAAAGGGGCTTCTGTGAGTATCCTTTCCTCGACTACTTGGAAAGCGCTTGGTTCGCCATCGCTTTTTCCTGAGATGAGAAATCTAACAGGCTTTGACAAAGGAACCAGTCAACCGTTAGGGATCCTTCCTAATGTGCCCATAACATTGAGAGGGAAAACCGTTCACATGAACTTAATGGTAGTTCAAGGACCCCTAGATTATAATCTACTCCTTGGATGAGACTATATTTATTTCATGGGAGCCATTGTCTCATCACTCTTTAGAGTGATGTGTTTTCCGCACGAAGGAAGAGTGGTCAAGCTCGTGGACCAGCTTTCATTTCCTGAATCACACAGAACAAATAGTCATATGCCATCCCTGAATGGTCTTTTCACACAAGGAATGTCTCATCAATCTCCAGTTCGTCCACCCGATGACCGCGAGTGATTCGGGGAACATGACTGAAACCCAGGCGGCATGCACCCTGGTCTCCTTCGGCAGGAAAACTTCGGGTATAAGGTAGGTTTCCACGAGAGATATATGACCGGACTGTACTCTCATCCGTGATTGGAAGATGGGGTTAGACTGGAATAAGATTCTCTTGTCAAAGTTATGTGAGTAGATTGTCTCACCTTTGTCTATTTCAGTAGACATCTCCGAAGAAGTGTTTTGTTTACGCTGTGAATAAAACAATATTTGGTAACCTAAAAGGGGTAAGCCTTTCCTGATAAAACAAATGTTTTGTTGGAGATTTGAAAGGTGACCTTGAAACTCTGTTTTATACTTGGGGGCATGCAAACCTTTTGGCATGCAAGCGAAGAGCGACTATTTATTTTTTAAATTTGTAGGTCCTCTAACCCTTTAAACTCGTAGGATTGGTCATTTCCTAACTTGCATAAAGAAAGGATGTGGGGCAAAACTCTAAAAATTGCCATTTTTAAATGGGAAATTCTTATTATACGACTGGATTAATCGAGCAGTTTTAGCGCATAGTTCCAGCTCGTTAAAAAATAAACATAAGCCATGAGCAAATGTTTCCCCCCGCATTTAAGCTCATTAAAAAATGAACTATTTCCCAGTAAATAACCATCGTGAATGTAGTACTTTAGCCTTTAAAAGCCTTGGTCGTGTTCTCATCATCACCTCCACTCTGTATTGGCCGATCATTCACCTCCATTTGATTGTTTACCCCTTTTGAGGAACAGCTGCAAAGAGCGATCTCACTAGCCATCCTTGTAACCCTGCCATGATTGGAAAATTCCAGACCTTACCTGGAATCAGCTGCTACCCAATTTTATCACTCGTTACTCAAAAGATGAGTCTCCTTTAAGCTCTTTTCAACTGACTCGTAAAATATGAAAAGATTTCCGATCCATTGGCCTCTCCAGCTCGTTAAAGGGACCGAAAGTGCTATCCATCCTTTAGATTTTAATCTTTTTGGACCTGAGGGATTATTACACAAAAATATCGAGCGCTTGTTTTGTTCGGCTCGTTAAAAGTATCAAAAATTCATCCCTTCTGTATTGTTTTATACTTTTTTGGACTTAATGGATTAGATGACGAAAAAGGAATTTTGGAGTTTCCTTTACATTTCCTTTCAGACTCTCTAAAATTGAAAAGGACCGAGTTATCTTTGTCGTTAAACTCGCTAAAACTTAATAGCGACAAACTTGTCCATGGCAGACAAGAACGAGTTTCACTATCGCTAGGCTCATTAAAACATAGCAATGGGTTTTCCCGAAGGGAAAATTATAGAACAAGCATATGTTACCCTCCTCAAGCTTGACAAAAATAAAGAGGTACTGGTCAGCAATGACTGGGGAAAATTGGGAAGAAAACTTGAAGAAACTTTGTTGGTAGCAAGTCGCTCTTGAACATGACAATTTCACTCCGCATCCAAGTCGGGTTGGGTTGTTTCATTCACCGGTCACATCACCATGGTCCCATCACACCATCCACATTTGGGGTAATGCTACCAATCCATCATGGCAGTGCCACCGATTTGTTCAAGAGAAGTCATTCAGAGAATTCACCTGTGTCTTACCCGCTACAATACATTTACACTCCATTCTTTCATGACTGCCACCCTGAATCGTATGTCATCAGATCATTTTCACCTCCATTAAAATCATTTTCTCCGTTCCGTGTCATTGATGTGGGATTCATTAAGGCCCTCCTATGACGGATCACTTCTTGTCAACATCAGCTCATTATCCATGAAGTCGATCTAGGAACACCTCATTCAGTACTTTGAAGCTTGCATGCCTCAATGGCAAGTTTCTCACTTCCGGCGACAGGATTACATCAATGGCCTTCGACCAAAAGATTTTTCGTGGTGTTCGACACCAAGTTCTTTACTCACATCACGTGAATTGTACTGCCTTGAGGGTCATTATCATTATCGGTGATTCCTATCGCGCTTATTAACAACTTACATCATTGGCTGGTAATCAGGCGATGTCTTTCCATGTTCGACTCCAGAACATCTCTCACATGGATAGACTTGTACTTCAAGTGAAGATCGAAACAGATTGAAGACCCTGGATATAGTTTCATCCATCTGGGCTGCGATATATATTCAGGGAAATAAAGATATCAAATGTACATCATTGCTGCACAGATAATCATCCAATCAAAGGGATGATGACTCTACCAGAATCATCAGTCTACACTGAGATGATTGTCTGTCCTATGTACATGAAAATAAATTTATAAAGCTAAGCATGGGAATGCCCGCCTCAGCTAGATCATGAAAATATTATGAAGATAATGTATTGTATTGTATCTTATTACAGGTCCCCTCCCAGCTTGAAAGAACTTCATATCCTCATAATAAAGCATTTCACTCGACATCAAAAGATTAACGACCTCATGCTTTATGGGGAAACTGTTATAGACATTTTTGGGCACTACAACCCCAAGCATGAAATGTCCACAAACCAAGGGACCCTAAGTCCCTAAAAGTGTTGTTCTAACCCCTAAAGGAACAAGGTCAACTGATTACAGCTTCTCCCAGAAGTTCTCCATGAAAAACTGCTCAAAACTAGTCAAAACAGGATCATTTCAGCTGCTCCATAGGAAACGTGCATTGCATCTCACCTAAATACACTGTGTGGGTGCGTTGCATTTCAAAAAGCCCTTCTATGGGGTGCGATGGGTGAGAAGTGACAAATGGCAGTGTCATTCCACGAGGTGGAGAGGCATGGAAACTTCCAAAATCTTCTCCTGTGACACTTGCCTCTCTGAATTCGACCAAGGATGAGTAAGAAATCATCAATCTCCAAGTGGAAGCAAGAACTATTAGAGGGAAGACACTAATCAAATCACAGGCTGACTCATCTCCCTTACAGATATCTATATATGGATCCCTCATCCCAGAGATCCAGAGGCTGGAATTTTGCATATTGTAAGGAATTGTTGTTGGTTTCTTGAGACAACATCAGATTGTTGGGTGATCTAAGCTTTTTATGAGGTGAAGAGGGGCTTCCTTGCTAAGAGGATGATGTTGGGTCAGAACAACTGGTTATAACTCCCTTGGCTCTTTATTGTTTATCAATAAAAGCTATTCAAGTTTTCCTCCATACTCTTGTGTCATTTATGTTTTATGCATTTGTATGGTCAATTTACATCTGATCCTAGATTGTTTATGATTATAGATCCATGTTCTTGTATACTGTTATGCTACTGTGATCTTACAGGTACTCTGTGAAGCTGGGTGTACAAGGGAGAAAATAGCGAAAGACTATCAAGAGAGAGAGGAATCGCACTAGGAGATTAGCGCAAGACAGAGGTTGGTCTTCTTTGTTCTTTTCTCATCTATATTTCATAAAGGAAAAACAAAAGTAGCTTTACTTTGTTTGTTTCTAAGGTAGCTACCACACCTTAGTGGGATAAGTAGTTCTGTGTAGACACTTTTCCCTGTAACACTACGGACTTCTTGAAATCTTCCAACAATACCAACTACCTACATAATTTCTGGTCTTGAAGATATCAAATACAATAGGTTTCCAATGATAGATCTATATAAATTCTGATCAACTTTAGGTGATTCATCACGCTTGCTAAGTTTACAGCCTATAACGATTGGTGTGCTCACTAAAGAGAATTCCTCCATGCCAAACTTCATCAAAGCTTCCTTTAGATATTTACCTTATAAAATAAAAATCCCTTTCGTGTTTTTCGCAATCTAAAATCCAAGGAAATAACAAATCTCTCCAAACATAGACATCTCAAACTCAAACTTCATAACTTTTACAAATTGACATGTTAACAAATAAAAATCATTGGGAAAACTAATATCATCAACATACACAACCACCTCTATGATTTTTCCATAATTAAAATTGATATATAAATTCTTGCCTGTTTCACCTCTTTTGAAGCAACACTTGAGCATGTAATTTTCCAACTAGGAATATGTTGTAGTGGGTATAACCACCCTCCAAAATTTTTCATATGCTTCAATTTTGGAGCCTTTCTTCTTATCCACACAAGCTCATGTGACACTGATCCATGTATTCATGCTTCGAATCAAACTTATTTTCATTTGTTCTTGTGCTTACTTGCCTTCACACAACTCATCCTTCTAAGTCACAGACTAATCTCCCAAGTTGGACTCACAACAGTTCTATGGTTGCCTTCAAAAACTGTGTAATCCTTAAGGGAAAGTAGCCTTAATGATGGGAATTATGCAATTCTAACTAGAAGTCAACCTTGAGTTTAGAAACTTCACATCCATGGAAGGAATCCCAACGCTAAGATAAAAGACTATGCAAATTATCACTAAGCTCAGAAACTACGTAGTGCACTCATCCAGAAAGTTTCCAAGCTCGCCAGAACTACGCAGTATTTACCAGTAGTGTGCATGGTAAGTTTTCCCTGGGAAAAGAAAAAAAACTAAAAATCTAAAAAACTAGAAAGCATCCTTAAAAAATAGGGATCTATTTTTACTATCCCAAAGGGGGCACTTTCACTATTTTCAGAAACATTTTCCATGTGTTTTTTTTCCTTGATTTTAGGCATGCACGTCATAAACCCTAGTTCACTCAAATCTTTTTAATCGATGCCTCTATAGATCATTTCCACATTTTACATTGTAGCTCTAGCATTCCTGAGGAGATCAAGGAACCTTTGGTGAGGTCGTTGTTGGTTTTTTGGGTAAGTTTCTCTTTTGTCATCTTCTGCCACTCTTTGTTTTTCTTTTTGTCATTTCTCTTGTGTGAGTGTCATTTCACTTATTTCTCTTTACATTTGTTGGATTTTATTTTATTTTTAAATTGTAGAAGTGTTTTTTTAAGTTTTACTTTTACTTTCACAAGTGTCAATTTGTTTTTCCTATTTTTGCACCAGTGGTTGTCGGTGCGACAAATCCCCTCACAGAATTTATTTTCCTTTCATTTGATTATTTTTTTCACTCTATATACATTTTTTTACTCATACTTAGTCATATTTGTAGTTAATCTCCCATTATCTCTCATATCTACTAATTTTTCACTCTTCCCTTGGGTAGATTTGCACTTTCGTTCGTCGATTTTCATTTTTCCTAGCTAGGCAATGTGCAATCCTAAGGCACAAGCCACAAGCTTGGCCTCTAGAATTGCATTGTGTGCAATAAAAGCTAGCTCCAACTACACATAGCATAGTTCCAAGAGTCATTATGTCACCTTGGCCACATTGCGCAGACTCTCCTAGTCTCTTCCCAAGCTGGAACTATGCATTGCACAGTCTCAAGCCTCAATCTTCATCCTTGGTTTCTAGGACTATGCAGTGCATAGTTCCCACATGTAGTCGGTCCTCCTTGTCAATGAGAATTTTCTAATTCTACCCGTGAGATGCTCGGTTTGTTCTTTGAACATTCCTTGGAAGTAGATTTGCTAAATACTAATGTTTACTTTCCATGAGTGTATTTTCTATCCCATAGGTACAACAGTTGTTGAGCACTTCTCGAGTAGTCACTATTACCATGGCACCTAAAAGAGATGCTTCAAAATAAACCACTTAAAGTAGTATAGGGGAAGGATTTGAGCAAGAACCAACAGACTTTTTAGTGTATGCAGATACTCATGTGTTTATAGAAAATGGATCATCACTTACATGGAAGTAGGTTAAAGATTCTTTTGCAAAGGACTTTGAGGTAGACTTATAAGACCAACAGGTGTATCTCAACATCTGGAAATCATGACTATACAACGTTTCATGCAAGTATCTAGAATTCACATTTGCATATTTCATCAGTTGGATTATCTCACACATTGATCACAAGACGATGACCTTCAGTAGTGCCATGAGAAAGAAAATTTCCACCTTCTGGGAAAAATACTATTAGTGCATGTATCACTTTCTTGACATAGTAGAGTGCATGGACTCATACCCACAGAGATGTGAACACAAGACACATTTTGAAAGGTTGTGTGAAAGAGCCATTGAAGATTTGAAAAACAACCACCCATTTATACAAGACAAAGTCCCTCAGGAACCCCTACCAACTCTTCATTATCTTAGCTTGTATGATCCATGGTCAAAAGAGCACAAACACCTTTCCTGAATCCTATTCAGTCTTATTGGAAGAGTTGGTGAATGAGGGTAAGTCATTCAACTCATTATATATGTTGGCTTGAAATTTGAGGGCCCATGTAGCATAGACTCAGAGTTCTCCTGATGATAAACGAGCGAGGTTTTATATTTCTGCATATTTAGTGGATGTGATCTGTGCACAACAATCGTTCCCTGGGATGAGTTCGACATGGCTACCATGAGAACCTACCATGCACATCTATTGCAAGTTTCTTTCGGATTGTAATTATTGAGGAGTCATGGAATAGCTAAATGACCACTTCATTATCCTATTGTACAATATCATCTTTGGAGAGGATCCACCTTGCATGTCATGAGGAGCAATCAAGATGATAACAAACATCGCAATTTGGTATGCCTCACTAGGTGGCAGCTTCCTTAGTTTGTTTGGCAGAGAGAAGCCTCTACATCTTTTACCACCATATGACACCAAAAAAATTGTCATGTAAGAATTGTGGTATCATCTCACCATAGGGTTGTTCACAGCATTGGAGAGGAAGAACAAAGAACCATGGACCACTCTTCCTTTGCGAATTGGATTATACGAGATAAAGAAATTGAAATTTGCAGATGCCGAGGGGAAGGAGATAATGAATTTTGAATTTTCCACTTGGTATTTTAATCAGTATGATCCCCATGGTATTTGTAAATAGAATTATGTGAGATTTTACTTTCAGTGGATCGACAGGGAATTCCATTGGTGAGAGGAGGATAAATGGATGTATTGCTTCAATGCTTCCAGACTCCATGAACCGGTTAGTTTAGTAGGAATTTCATAAGTTTCTCCATAGATGGTAGAAGATCTGGAAGAAACAACAAAAGAAGGTAGAAATCCCATGCAAGGCAAGGGAAAGAGAAATATTGCTGACAATCAAGAGGGATGAAAAATATGAAAGATGAAAGAAGATTATATTATCATGAAATAAAAATTTGGGAGCATAAGCAAAGAGGAAGCAGAGGATAGAGAGAGTAGAGTGGAGGAAGGGAGAAAAGAAGAGGTTGTAGGAAAGAGAACTAAAGTTGTAGAAGACAGAGAATAAGATGAAGGAAGAATAATAGTTGAGGAGGAGATAACATGAAGACAACCAGAAGTAGGAAGAATAACAAAGGCAAGGCATAATGACAGTGGAAACAACACCGATACAGGTTGAATATTAGGAGTAGAATCAACCAATAGTTGAGTAGGAAGGCATACATATGTAGGATTGGGAGCTTTCTTAGTAGATTGAGCACTTGATTGAAGTGATAGACATGGAGATGGAATAAGAGTTGCAAAATGAAGATTTTGATTTGATGTTGAGCACACCACAGTTCATACCTTAGTCTCCACCACCTATAGAAGTAGAGCCAACCCCAAGCTAGGAAGGGGGAGTTGTTCCCTTTGATGATCATCTGGTAATGGATGTGTACAACTTGCCATTCGATGTGCTCAAAAATGGGATTTTACAAGGATAGAGAAATCATTTTTCAGATGATCACGCATCACTTGCATTCATTAGAGAAAGGGTGATACTATCAAACACCATGAAGCATCCAAATTTCATTCCCAAAACCAACTTGGCCTATGAAGGAGAAACAAGATCAAACATTCAATATTGCAGAGCGAAGAATGAATAAGTGGCATAGATCTTGTAGGTTACTAGGAAAGAGGTAAAATAATTTCGCACAACAACACATAATACAATTTCCACACAGGTTTACTGAAAGGAGATGAGAGAAGTGATACTTGTTGAGGATTCAACACTTCGAGAGACCATGTAGAAACTCCATGAGCAGTTTGTCACTGTACAAAAATAAGTTTTATGTTTACTTGTCTTAGAACAACAAAGCAAAGAGTTTGTTAAAAATATCAAGAATATAGAAGCTGCCATTTCCTATGTCCAAGAGTGGACAATGAAACACAAAGGGGCGCTGCTTGACTTAGTGAAGAAAAATGAAGACAAAGGGAGAGCTAGAGAAAGTAAAAGTTTGGATTTTGATTCATAAAAGCAATCATCACACCTAATTTACTTGTAGCATTCAAGCCTCATATGTGCAGTTTTCTAGTCGTTTTGATGTCTTCGTGAGAAAACAATGAATCCCATCAGTCGGTTCACTTACAAAAACCAAATCCAGGAACCAAGTCTAGTAGGAGATGGAAGAGTACTTGGAGCAGCTAAGACATATTTCCACAAATAATGATTTAGGTCCGAACAAATAGAACATGATGAAGTACATCAGTTGTCATGTCCAAGTCAAAAGAATGTTGCTCATGCTTCAGAATGAATTTGAAACAAGTTCCAAGAAATTGTACCTGAATGGCATGGAGGAAAAAGTCTGCTTCCAACCAAAAAACATCACACAGTTTGGGGACATCATCACACAATATTAATCTTGGCACATAATGAGAAGCAACAAGTGGAGGTTGTTGAGCTAGATTTTTCCCAAACTCAAGAATCATAGTGTTGTGTCTTGTTAGGCTAACAAGTTGTCTTGACCCTATTTTTTCTTATATGGGTACAAGTGTAAAATGTAAGATTATTTGTAGCTATTTTTTAAGTGAAATTATAAGTGTCAATATTAGAATATGAAGAGTCATCACGTAACGTAATGAGTCATTTTTATAACGAGGTTGAAGAGTCATGAGGGTAATTGAAAGGTCACAAAGGGGAGTTGAAGAGTCACCCCCTCTTGTTATAAATAGAATCTCATAACCCATGTAAGGGACTTTTGGGGGCAAGTCTTTTGGCTAGGCTTAGGCTTAGAAAGCGTTTGGGAATATTATGAATAGTCTTGGCTTCTCCATAGCCTAAAGTGATTATACATATTTGGAGGAGCAGGTGTTCTTGACTTTAATATTCTACTATTAGGTCTAGTGGTTCGTCAGCAGTGTATGTACGAATGAAACTTTCACTTATAATAATAAAATTAGAGCCAACATGACTTCATGCATATGTTGTGAATATAGTAGGAATATTCTTGTTTATTTTCAATGTATGTTATCTAGCTTATGCTTATGCTTATGAACTATTTCATTTTCATTTGTATGAATCTTGTTGAATGTGTGTTGTTGTATTAATTCATCACTTTAACTTGTGGACTATTCTACATCTTATCCTATGATGTCATTATGCTCGTGTGTTCCTTCCAAGATGCATACTATTACCGAATTCTAAGGGCACACTTCCTTTCCCCTTTTTCACTTTGAACCTTCATGCATCACACTTGAATCTCTACAGGGTCACACACTTGCTCTCACCCAAAGTTATCATACTTCATTATGTGTGTTTTCACAGTCAAGGCATAACATTACCACCCACTCTTGGGACTCCTACTCTAAATGTGGGCAAGTCTAGCATTGTCGACATTTTTGGGGCTAGAAGGATGGCTAGATGACAAGATGAGCCCTTCAAGTTTGCTTTGAATTTCTGCACTCATTTAAAGACTCCTTCCACAATCTTAACCCCAACATTTTTTTCCTAAAACTAAAGACTACAAGTGTTGGTGAACATTATATATGACTTGCCAACTCTCAGATTTGATGGCGAGGATCAGACATCCTTACTTGAGCATACCACATATTTTATTGATTTCTACACAGAGAATAACATCCACTGTGAGGATGTTGGTTGTAGGTTTTTCATTCTCACGTTTGAAGGGTGCGTAAGGGAATGGTGTCACCCATTTCTTGATGCCTCCATACACGCTTTCGAAAATCTTGTCACATAACTATTTCACACTTTTCATATGTATGATTGTAAACATTTGTGCAAGAAAATTTTGGAATTGTGAAATCACTTGATGAATCACTGTGTCATTTTCATAATTGTTTCATGCATTTGTGTTTTGAATTTCTGAAATATGAAGTTTATTGGAAATTCTTGACTAGAATATTTCAATATCTTCTTCACATTTCAAAAAATCCATATGAACTTGAAAATTTTGAACCTCTCCCAACGTATCTCAGTGTTAGTGATTCTAAATATGTGATAGATGAGGTTGTTGTTCCAAGTGACCCTTCGTCCCCTTCTCATAAAACAAATCTAGTCCCACAAGATGAGGCAGGAGAATTTGAGAGTTCATCTATTGATCTACCACCATCTTTCCCACCTCCACTCCCAGAATTTCAGCATAGGTTTGGACTGACACTCTGATGGTTGTGATGAAGTGTTATCACCTCATCCTCCATCTTCAGTACCTTTGGTCCTTCAGATTGTGATGTGTTTTGTTCATCACATTCGAAACTCCCATTTGATGTTCATGAGGATCAAGTTCTAGATGGAGTTTGTGTTGAACTATCAATCTGTGGTATCATTTTCGATGATTATGTGTGGGAGATTGAAAGAATCTATAGTGGGGGATGACCTCCTTTTGTTCACACCTCTCCCACATTACCCTAACATTTTCCACGATTATGCCATTCATGTTGAATCCTATGAAAGTTTAGTTTTTATGGATGTTACCAGTTTCGATCATTCTCATAACACGTGGAATGCCATTTTTTCATCTGAGCGCAAACAGGGCAAATGTATTATGTATGAACCTCAAAATCTCTCATCTTATCTTTCTGGAAATATAGAGGGTGACATATCTCGTCTTTCGTCATCCCCTCTTTATGATTCACCAGATCATGAGGATACCTCTGTTTGTAATATTGAACTTTCTAATCATGGCTACCATAATCTTTTCACTGATTCATTTTATCACGATTCAGATTTCCCACTGTTTATATTTCTAAGCCACCAGTCTTTGACAATCCATTTTCTGATGAATTAGAGCTTCCCCAAGCTGTCGAGGCACTTTAGCCTAAGTTGATGGTTATGTTAGGTCCTCATAGTCTTGAGTTTAGCTCTCCTTCTAATCAAAAATGTGTTGAATTTTTATAGGCTCCTCATCACTCTCTTGTAGAAATGGAGTATCAATATATTTTACAATTTTGGAATCCCCCATCTGTATCACATGATCCTATAACTTAGTCATTGGAGGAGTCATACATGGCGAGCATGGTCACAAAGAGAAAAACTTTGTCTTTCTTCATGTTTTCTTATCTTTCAGGTTCAAAAGTTTGTGCTTTCATGTCTTTGAATTGCAGTGTGCTTAAAAACCATGATACATCTACATAGTGTCTTTCATGCCCTTTTAATTTTTATTTTTTTGTGTCTTCATTCAAACTTTGAACATTTTGGTTTGTATTATCTTATCTTTCTTGTTTTCAATTATGTTTGTATATATTTCTTCACATGCATTCCATTGCCTAGACAAGTATACCAATGCATCAGTGGATGTATTGGAAGTATCCATTTATGTAAGTTTGGACTATGCCATGTTTAGCTTAGGAGTAGGAAGTAGTTTTGCGTTTGTTTCCTTTGATTTTATTTAATTTATTTTTCTTTCACTCTCCTTATTTCCTTTTGTTTTTTTTTCCTTTCTATCATAGGACGACTTCTGCATGAGACCATGTTTGGATACTCAAACAATTTCAAAGAAATATAAGAGGAATTTGTATTGCTATCAACAATTCGTTATCTGTCTATTCCCTCCCTTTATGTGAATATTCCATTCCTTTTAGTCGATGATACTCTAATGGAAAATATGTTCCTTTCAAAGAGAGTTATAGTGAAATTGTGATGCTTTTAGTTTTAACTAGAACTGGCTACTCTAATCAGTCTTCTATTTTTTATTAATCCTTGTCAACTAAGTTGAGTAGAGTAAGGAGGGGAAGAGAAAATTAACAAGAATGTAAAAGTTATATATAAATATCCTTTTCTGAAGGGAAAGACTCTTCTCCTATCAATAAGTTGGGATCCCTTTTCTTCCCTATGAAATAAAGAAGTGTCGATGGCCATTTATTTGAAAAAAAAAAATGAAAAAATGAAATAAAGGAAAAACGAATAGAAGGGCTTCCTACATAGAGAGGTGAAGCAAGAAAATCCAACAAGGTATTGTCTAGGCTTGCTGGTAGTGGAGAAATGCTTGTGTTTTTGAAGTGAATCCATTGGGGCACTACCCAGGCCTGATGGTAGTGAAGAAACACCAAATATGAAAACTAAGACTATGAAAATCTCTTTTACTTGTGCATTTATATAGTCCTCATCCCCAATCGAAACAACTCAGTTTGACTTACCTTGGTACGTGTGTTGCTGATGAAGAGAATGGTAGGGACTATATATTTAACTCAAACTAAGTGAATAAGTTGTGATAATCATTGAACTGAACAATACATCCAAAAGAGTTAGACTTGTTTTGCATGAGACAAAATCCAAACAAAGAGCTAGAGTTCTACCAGTGTGTCTCCAGTGTTGTATCAGCTACAAACACCCTCCAAAATGTTTCCTATGCTTCAATTTCGGATCCTTCCTTCATATCCAGAGGAGGTCATCTTGCACTAATCTAGGTATTCATGCTTCGATTGAGACTTATATTTTCATTTTTACTTCTACTTTCTTGCTTTCACACTTAGCTGATCCTTCTAAGTCACAAGTTGAGCTCCTAACTTGGTCTCATAGCAATTCTTGGCTTGCCTTCAGAAACTATGCTATCCTTGAGGTCATGCAACCTTGATGATGGGAACTGCACAGTTCTAACAGGCAGTCAACCTTGAGCTCATAAATTATGCATTCATGGAATGTAGCCCAGCACTGAGCGAAAAAGTTTCCTAGTTCCGAGGAACTGTGCAGTCTTTCGTGAGAATGTGCATGAATTTCCCCCCAGAAAAAGAAAAATAAAGCATAAAGATAAAAAAAGAAAAAATTCCATAAAAAATACGGATATATTTTTATTATACCAAAGGAAGCACTTTCTCTATTTTTAGAAACTTTTGCCAAGTGTTTCTTTTCCCTTGATTTTAGGCATGCACGTCATAAAGCTTGATTCACTCAAATATATTTAATCGATGCCTCTAGTACTAATTTTGACATTCAATATTGGAGCTCTATCATTCCCGAGGAGATCAAGAAAACTTCAGTGTGATCATCATCACTTTTCTGGGTGAGTTTTTCTTTTGTTGTCTTTTATCGCTTTTTCTGTCATTTTTTTTTCATTTCACTTGTATCAATGTTGTTTTACTTATTTCTCTTCACAATTGCTAGCTTTCAACTTGTTTTAAATTGTATACATTATTTTTTTTTTTTTTAGTTTGCCTTTCACAAGTGTCACAGTCGTTTTCCTATTTTTACATCAATGGTCATTGTTGCAACGACTCCCCTCACATACTTGATTTTAATTCTATTTGAATAATTTTTTCACTTTATTTACATGGTTTTACTCATACTTAGTCAGATCTAAAATCAAGGTCTCAGTATCTCTCATATCTACTCGTTTTTCACACTTACCTGTGGATATCTTCACTTTACTTGGCTGATTTTGACTTTACCCAGCAGGGAAATGCGTAATCCTAAGACTCAACCCACACTCTTGGACTCTAGAGTTACATAGTATGAAATAAAATCTGGCTCCAACTATGCACTAGGAAATTCCATGAGCCAACCTATCACTTTGGCCATTGAGACTGCACAATGCACAATGTCTCCTAGCCTCTGCCTATGTTGGGATTGCGCATTGCATAGTCCCAAGCCTCATGCTTCATGCTTGGTTGTTGGGACTACATAGTGCACAGTTCCCATAGGAATATAGTCTCTCTTATCAATGAGAATTGCAAAATCCTCCCCATCATATACCTAATTTGTTGCTCGAACATGCCTTGAAATTAGATTTTCTAAAGACTAATGTTTGATTCCCATGAGTGTATTTTCTTCCCAAAAGGTACAACAATTGTTGAGCAACTCTCTTGCAGTCACTGTTACCATGGCATCTAAGAGAACTAATTCAAAAGAAACCAGTAAAATCAGTACTGGGAAAGTAGTTAAGCAAGCACTAGTAGAATTTCCAATGTATGCAGATACTCATTTTTTTATAGAAAAGGGATCATCAATGACATGGTAGCATGTTAGATATGGTTTTTCAAAAGACTTTGAGGAAACTTAGAGGACTGAAATGTGTATCTTACCATCTGGAAGTTGTGACTATAAAAGGTTGCATGCAGGTATCTATCATTCTCATGTGCAGATGTCATCGTCTAGATTGTCTCACACATTGATGATAAGATGATCACATTGAGTAATACCATTGGGCAAAAAATTTCCACCTTTCGAAAAGATGACAATCAGTACACGTGTCACTTTCCCGAGTCATTAGAGTGAAGGGACTCACATTTCTATTCCACCCACACCTATTTGAACAAAACATACATTATCAAAGGTTGGGTGAAAGAGGCATCATAGTTTCGACACACACCCACCCATGTATAGAAGACAAAGTCCCTTAGGAAGGCCTATTAGCCCTTCATTATCTTAGCTTACAAGATCCATGATCAACAGAGCAAAAAACGTTTTTTGAAGGGTGGGAAGTCTTATTGGACTAGTTGGTGAATGACGGGAAGTCATTTGACTAGTCAGATATGTTGGCTTGATAGTTGAGGGCCCATGTAGCACAGGCTCGGAATCCTCCCAAGCTTGAGGGGGAAAGGATTTATATGTCTGCATATTTACTAGATGTGATATTTTCACAACAGTATCTCCCTAGCATGAGCTAGACATTGACACCACAAGAAGTTGTCATGCACATCTATTGCAAGTTGCTTTCGAATTGCAGTTATCAAGGAGTAATGGCATAGCTCACTAACCACTTCATTATCCCGCTGTAAAGAAGATCCACCTTGCATGTCATGAGGAGTAATGGAGGTGATAACAGACATCATAGATTGGTATTCCTCACCAGGTGGCACATTCTTTAAAGTGTTTGCTAAAGAAAATCCTCAGCATATTTTACCAATGTATTCTATCGACAAACTTTTCATGCAAGAAGTTTCATATCGTCTTGCCACAGGGTTGTCAATAGCACTGCACAGGAAGAGGAAAGCAACATTGATATGAAAATGAGATCTTAGACTAAGATTAAGGTATTAGAGACTCATATGCATGGATTTGCCTATAATACTTAGTGCAATGGATCGATAAGATTGCAAATAATATAGACAATGAATCAGTTAAAGAAACATAACAGATACGCACATAACACAAAAAATAATCAAGGAGTTCACCAAAAATTCTTGGGCTACGTCTCCTGGTCCAGCCTTCAGTGGTGACCTCTTTATTATGTCTTTAAGAGTATATTTTTACAAAGTGAGCTCAATTTGAGTCTCAACACAATAGATACAAAACAGGTGGAGTTTACTTGAATCCCTCAAGTCTCTCCGAGTACAAAAGCTTTCCCTTTCTCTTTTTGTCTCTATATTCTCTATATCTTAGCATTGCCTACCTCTGTCTCTACCATTCTCTGGCTTTTAAACCAATCGGCACTAGTCTGTTCATTTTCCCTTTCGGGCTTTCTGGCTTCCGGCCTCTATCCACTCAAATCCCCTTTGAGCGTTAAACAATCACTGTTAAACATATTTGGGTATGGTGGCCACCTATTTTGTAACAAAAGGGACCATCAGTGCCTTTGAAATCCCCAAAAGAGTCGTTCTCTGTTTACATAGAGAAATACACAAAAGCATGGGAAAATCTGCCAAACAGCCATTTATCGGACCTGAAATATCATTAATTCTGCTACATAATCCTTTGAGATCCATCTCCAGCTGCTATCGCAAGTGATCGTTGATCCAACGGTTTCTATTGATTTTGGGTGGCTTATGCGCATAGAGATTACCCGCCTGAAAAGGTAGTTTTCTCTCTGTGGCACCGAGCAATGTGTCAGCCATTGTGTGGGCTTGGGCAGAGCTCGGCCAATACCACTTACTGCCTAAGGCCCACCTGAAATACCACTCCTTATGAAACTAAAAATATATGCTGCTGCATGTATAAACCCTTTCAGGTTCATTCTATCGCGCCATTCGCATTTCCTTCGATTTTCATCTATTTAATGAAAATGTGACTTTACATATAAAAACCCCTTTTAATGGAACTCAAAAGATATATATTTCTACCCCTAAGACCCGTTGGGTCTGGCTTTATTGCAAGTCGCATATGTATCAGCCTTGCTCCTTTGTATCACTCTGATGTGATAATGCGATGTGACATATCACAATCACATATCGCATAGTCCCCGAACCGTTGGTAAGCACTCCTTTGTATTTTGTCGATGCAATATTGCAAGTTAACCTGGGTCGTCGATCTGCGTGCTTGATCAACGGTCCTCGTTGACTCACACTGATCTCTAATTCAACTTACATAGGGATGCCTTCAATAACTTCTGCTTGCCACCACCGATTGTAATATGCCGATCGGATCTAAACCGTTGATCGCCCAGATCTGACGGCTCTTGTGCATCATTCCTTTGACCTAAGTTAGGCTCTGTTTTCTCTTTTTATTCATGTTTTTCTCTCTTGATAGTGTATTCTACTATTTTTAGAGGTTCATCCTTTGTGATAGTTTCTGATTTTTGAATACTTGGAGGCTTCTTTTGGATCCATTTTGGATCACAGCTTTCCACTGAAAAATATTTTGGACCCCCAAAAGTTGGTTTTTAAGCATCAATCAAGTGAGGATACAACTTCCTCACTTGTCCAATATCTATCCATTGTGCACTACATGGTTTTGAACCTTTGAGTCTGATTCTCAGGTACTCAACATCCCCTCTGCGTGTAGTTCTCACCTTCCTCTCTAGAATTGTGTCTTCCTACAACTCATTGTGATATTCAGGAAACAGATCATTAATAGAAGTAAACTGACATTACTCTTCGGGATCTTTAATCAATGAAGGTTGATACAGTCTCAAGTTTTCTACATTAACGACTGAATAGATATGCATATAACCTGGCAAATCAAGGTGAAAAGTGTTTTCACCAATTTTCTCAAGTATCTTGAAAGGCCCATACCTTATTGGCTTCAACTTATTACCTTCACCTTGCATTATGTCTTTTCTGATGTACAGCTAGACTTGATCACCAACTTGGAAGCTATTCTCAATTCAATGCTTGTCATGCCTTGCCTTGTACTTGGCCTAGATTCTTTCCAGTTGTTCCTGCACTTCTTGGTGAATTTCTTGGATCTATTCAATGAACTTGGTTGCTTTGTCCACATCATTGTGACCATCAACTACTATGTCTTTACCAAAGAAAAAATCCAAGGGAAACTTTGGTGTAAAACCAAAACAAGTCTTAAAAGGATATCTCTAAGTAGAAGAGTGCTTGGCACGGTTGTAGGCATGTTTCACATAACACAAATGTTCATCCCAAAGCTTGGGATGCTTGCTGGAATAGCCTCTGAGAAACTGGATCACTGTCCTGTTGACCACCTCTGTTTGACCATCAGTTTGTGGATGAAATGTTATGCTTTTCTTCAATCTGGTGCCCATCAACTCCCATAGACTTGATCAAAACTTCCCAACAAATCGGGAATCTCGATTAGATAAAATGGAAGTGGTTAACCCAAAATGAACCCATACGTGTTGAAAGAGAAACTTCATTGTTTCTTCAGATGTAATCTGCTTGTTACAAGGTATTAAAATACACATTTTGCTGAACCTATCCACAATAACATATAAATAATCAAGACCTTTTCTAGGTTTTTCTAATCCCCCAACGAAGTCCATGGAAACAGTTTCTGAAGGAAGAGAAGGAACTGGAAGTGGAGTGTACAGGCCTAATTTTCTATTACTGGGCTTCTTTTTAGCACACATAGTACACCCTTTAATATATCTAGAAACTGTTTCATGCATTCTTGGCCAATAACAGAACCTTTGTAGCTGTGCAACTATTTTACTTACCCCAAAATGACCTGACATAAGAGAAGTATGTGCTTCTTGTATTATGTTAACTCTTTCAGTTTGTGGAATGCATAACTTTCCCAAATGATACAAGAGTTGGTCCTTAACATAATAATCCAATTCTTCTACTCGTTTGTCATGACCTAAAGTTGCATATACATCTTTAAAATCTACATCATGAGCATATTGTTCAATGTAGCTTTCATGCATTACTGAGTTATGCTTAAGTATAGAAGATGCATTTATGATTGGTCTTGATAGCATATATGAAACCTTATTGTGTATGCCTTTCTTATATCTTATGACAAGATGAAATTGTTGTAGGAAACCCATCCACCTATAATGTCTTGATTGCTTCAATTTAGTTTGTGAGTGAAAATATTGAAATGGCTAATGATCTGTATGTATAATTGTTTCTTTTCCCATTAGGTAATGTTTCCACTTTTTCACTCTTTGCACTAATGCATACAATTCTTTATCATATGTGGGATAATTTACTACTGCGGAATTAAATGTCTCAGAATGATAGATTATGGGTTTACCTTGTTGCATCAACATTGCTCCCATGGCATAGTCACTGGCAACTATTTCAATCTCAAATGGTCATTGAAGATCTGGCAATGCTAGTGTTAGATACCTATACCAATAGGTTTCATATTTCATGATTGGCAAAGAAAGTTCCAAATATGCTCTGCTTTGGTGATGCAAAGATCCCATATTTCTAAGAGAATGCAATATGTGTACATAGCTTGATGTTGACTGAATTTTGGATGGATGGTCCAACAGCCTAATCTGGATCATGCCATGTTTCAATTTCTTGTCATTAGAATAGAGAAAGAAGCCTGTCCAAACTGCTTAATCTTGGCAGGCCAGTAGTTAGGTAGAGAATTAAGGTTCCCAACTGCTTAATCTGGGGCCTTGGAGGTAATAAGGTTAGTTGTAGATAGAAAAGCAAAGAAAAAAGCAAAAAGAAAAGAAAAGAAAAAGTGAGGGTTTGCTAGTCCAAGTGCACCCTCTATGAAGAAACAAAAAATGCTAGGCAAGTAGATGGGTAGGTAGATGGGGTTGCAGAAGTGTCAACTCTTTTCAATTTCGTTGGTCTAAAGCAAGAAAACTTCATTGGATAGAGAAGCTCCTCTTCTCTATCATTTTTGTAGCATCACCATGGAGCATGTCTAACTTCCCAAGTTTCCCTATCTGAAAATCTTGCTAACATCCTATGTTTACTTGTATATATGCCATTTCCACATTTCTTGTGTAAAAATTATTTTCATTTTGATCTACTTCCTAAACTAAGTTGATTTCATATAAAACTTAGTGTTTTTCCCCCCTCATCCACCTTTTCCACTCATACTAACTGATAATCTATCACTATTTAACTCCCTATACCCCATATTCCCCCTATTACTATGTAAATTATGCAGAAAACCAAAAAAAAAAGAAGAAAATCTATATATCCCCTCCCCGAGCATTATAGCTCTATGATTGGCGATTAAATTTTTTCAATCGCTAAGACATTGAGCGCGACCCAAAGAGCGCTGAAAAATTAATCTTGGGGTTAATCCGAGATCTACTTGGATTAATAACATAAACCCTCTTTGTAAATAAGCCTTTGAAAATCCCAAACGACCCCTTTTTAACCCGTAACACTGTTAAAACCCGCAAAACCCACTTTTTCTAATGTTCCGCCGGGCGCATATTTCAACAAATAATAATATTTTATTTGCCCCGCCTGACCGTATCGCCTTGACAAATTGCCCTCCCGCCAGCTGTCGGATCTGGGCTTTCCCATCCGACAGCCCTCATCAATTTCGGAACGGCCCCGATGTACTGCCATTAGCGCCCGAAATTTGACGTCCGCTGACGTATGGGCAGGGACATGCGCCGCTATCTCACTGGATCGGGTGGCCCTCTGACATTCCCGCTTCCGTATGAAGGGTGGTCCGATATCATACCGCTTACCGCTTCCAGTTTTCCGCTGTCCAGTCATGCCAACGTCACGCCACCTCACCGCCGCATCAGCGCCCCCGCCCGCCATCGCTCCGAGCTGTCACGCCACCTATGCAGTCCCCGTGGACCACTCACAAGCCGCAACGTCACCGTACGACGTCATGCTGATGTCACCCGACCCTGACCCCACCTGATGATGTCATGCTGACGTCATCCAAATTTTCGCGCCAAGGCCAAAAAGTCCATATTTGGCCGAATTTTGCCATTTTTGCACATTTTTCTGCTCTGCCTCCTGGATGCATTTTCATGTCCTTTGCTGCCGCACCTTGCCAAGACCATTCAGAGCTGCTGCCGCCCAGAATTCGACTACAACCAAGCTCAAATACCGCCATTAAACCAGGTATTCGTCAATTCCCAAACTGCGCGCTCTGTTTCGTCCTGCGTTATTAAAAAACCATTAAAATTGACCATTTTTCCTGGAGAAATAGGCCTGCTATGCCTTAAAACCAATTCCATCATCTTTTAACGGGCCAATTGTGCCCAATTACACCCCTGTTGCTCTGAAACAGGCTGTAATTCAGCAAATTACTCAACCTACCATGCAGGACGGTGTTTCTCCCAAAAAAGTTGAAATTTAACCCAAGTTCGCTTGTAAAACATGGATACACCAGTAGCATCTGTTGCCCTGAATATTGCTCCATTGAATGCCCCTTATTGTGGGGAAAAATGCCTATGCAGGACGATCCTATCCACCTAAGGTGTGACAGTGCCTTAGCAACAAACAGATATAGCTACACTGGTTTCTTCCTTTATGAAATGTGAAAGAGGGGAGATCGATAGACTTACCGTTGTCTTCCGTTTGTCCCTCGATCTAGATCCTCTTCTCTTTGGGTGTTCACAGCTACTTGCCTCCTCGCTCTCTTAATAGAACAGCTACTTTATTTCCACGAGATCACAAGAGAACAGCTACCTGTGACAAGAGAACAGCTACTTGTGACAAGAGAAGAACACAACACAAAGGGAAATATTCATATTCATAAATGATTCAGGATTAGAAGTAAATCAAATACACTAATTCAATCATACAAATACACCAGCATATAGGAAAGAACCAAGATAGCTTTATTGATTGATAACAAGCTTCAGGAAGAGATACAACCCAGAGGGCTCCAATCCAGCATCTCCTTCCCAGCAGAATGGAATTCCTTCTTCAGCTCCCTTCAAAGCATTAAGCACCCAATGTTTCCAGTCTCAAACCAACAACAATTCTTTGCAATAACAAAATTCCAGCCTCTAGATCTCATGGAGGAGAGATCTATATATAGTTATTTTGGAGAGAGGATGAGTCAGCTTGAGATCTGACTAGTTGTTACACTAAAAAATGTCACCATGACTATTTACAGTTGGTATGGCTCTATCAACAGTCATGCTATCCTCCTGGGCAAGTCTCATGCCTCTGCTCTCCATGTCAAACTTCAAGAAAGAGAGAAAGTCTTTGTAAATATGTTTATCTCTGGGTACGCAGGTTCTCTCGACCTTACCTGAGGATACGCATCTAATGTTCACAAAGGCTGCGTACTTGTACGCTCTGTATGTAAAGGGGCAGGTGCGTACCCTTGTAAAGGTCAAAATGCGCAAGTTTCATCTTTAAAAAGTTACTTGTGGTCATTTCTAGAGCATTCTAGAAGGTTGTTCGACGTGTATTGAGCGCCTCCAGATGGTTCATGTACCCCTACCAAAGAGGAACTTATCCCATCAATAAGGGAGCTATCCCACCCAAAGAGGGGATTATCCCATTGATGGTGGACCTGATTAACTTCCTCTTGAGCACTATAAATACAGGCATTGGTCCAGAAGGAGGAGAGGTTGGAAGCTAAACATTTCTAAGGGTAGATGCTACTGGAATTAGGACTCCCATTTAGAAGCTTGTGAGGAGAGATTGCCATCTTCGCTTGTTCTATTTGGAAGTGGGTGAGCTTTGTCAAAGTAAAGGAGAACTCTTGATGGACCATGGGAGGGACTTGCACAACACCAAGTCTCAGGTTGTGATTGTTCCTTTTGTTTCCTATTAATGCAAATGAGTCCATTCTTCTCAATAACTTGTTATTTATGAGTTGTTTCATGTACTCCTTGGTCTATGCGTTAAATATGTTTTATTTTATGAGATTATCAAGTGCTATTTAATCATTTGATTGTTAGTGAATGCAGGTTTCGAAGTGAAGGAGGAGCTCATCCGGATCAGTGAGACTGGACTGCTAACACAGCGTTGGACTACATGTAGGATCTAAACACTTGATTTCTTATATGGTAAATGCATGTTTAGAGAAGGGTTGCTCTTGTTTGTCTTTTTTGTCACTAGAGAGTCTTAGGCTCCTAGGGAGGTTGGTTGTGTCCGCACTATCGACTCTTTCCGCTTGAGAGAATCTCTGGTCTGCGAAACCAGAGATTCTGGGTTCGATCCCCAGTGGAGTCGCCATTTTGTCAAGCAGAAAGAGTCGATAGTGTGGACACAACCAACCTCCCTAGGAGCCTAAGACTTTCTAGTGACAAACAAGACAAACAAGAGAAATCCTTCTCTAAACATGCATTTACCATATAAGAAATCAAGTGTTTAGATCCTACCTGTAGTCCAACGCTGTTGTAGCAGTCCAGCCTCGCTGATCCGAATGAGCTCCTCCTTCACTTCGAAACCTGCATTCACTAACAATCAAACGATTAAATAGCACTTGATAATCTCATAAAATAAAACATATTTAACACATAGACCAAGGAGTACATGAAACAACTCATAAATAACAAGTTATTGAGAAGAATGGACTCATTTTCATTAATAGGAAACAAAAGGAACAATTACAACCTGAGCCTTGGTGTTGTGCAAGTCCCTCCCAGGGTCCATCAAGAGTTCTCCTTTACTTTGACAAAGCTCACCCACTTCCAAATAGAACAAGCGAAGATGGCAATCTCTCCTCACAAGCTTCTAAATGGGAGTCCTAATTCCAGCAGCATCTACCCTTAGAAATGTTTAGCTTCCAACCTCCTCTCCTTCTGGCCCAATGCCTATATTTATAGTGCTCAAGAGGAAGTTAATCAGGTCCACCATCAATGGGATAATCCCCTCTTTGGATGGGATAGCTCCCTTATTGATGGGATAAGTTCCTCTTTGGTAGGGATACATGAACCATCTAGAGGCGCTTCATACACGTCAAACATACTTCTAGAAACCTCTAGAAATCACCACAAGTAACTTTTTTGGAGTAAAACCTGCGCCTTTTGACCTTTACGGGGGTATGCACCTGCCCCTTTACATACAGAGCGTACAAGTACGCAGTTTTTGTGAACATTAGGTGCGTATACGCAGGTAAGGCCGAGAGAATCTGCGTACCCAGAGATAAACACATTTACTAAGACTTTCTCTCTTTTTGGAGTTTGACATGGAGAGCAGAGGCATAAGACTTGCCCAGGAGGATAGCATGACTGTTGATAGAGCCATACTAACTGTAAATAGCTGTGGTGACATTTTTTAGTGTAACAGATTGCCCCCTAAAGTGCGAAGCCTGTAGTAGATTAGGGTTTTGTATTATCTAGGAAGGGTGAAGTGCTTTATCATTTCAAGGATTATCTCGTGGAGAGCCTGGTCAGAACCTGCAATTTTCAACACAAAATACATGTATAAGATTATATCATCGCTGAGGTAGGCATTCCCATACTCAGATCAAAACTTTAACTAACAGACTAACTACTCTGATACAGGAATGATTTTGCAGTACATCATAATCATAGACTTGCATAGACACAGTATGGGCGCAGCCATCTGTTTATAATTGGTCTACTATATAATGAATACAAAACTCCTAGCAGCCTGGATGGTGGGAACTAGATCCAGGGTCTTCATTTCTACTTCCCGAATTGGTACGATTCTAGCCATGCGAATAAATGAGTTGATGTCGAGCATGGTAGAAACCACTTGATTACCAGTCAATGATGTAAACCGTTAACAAGTGTGAGAGAGACCACCAGTGATGTCAATGGTTCTCAAAGTACCCAGTACAATCCATGAAATGTGAATGAATGAATTGATGTCGAACACGTCACGGAGTCCTCTGATCGAAAGTCAATGATGTAAATTGTCGTCAAAGGCGAGAAACCTGCCATTGATGCATGCAGACTTCAAGGTACTGACGATTTCTAAGTCATCTCTCTAGATAATGTGTTGATGTCGATAGAAAGCGACCCGTTGCAGGCAAGCCCACAACACAAAATCATTGTTCAAGTTGAAGAAATGTTGCTGTAAGGACTGACTCAGGGATGGTCAAATGGATGACAAGTATTTTGCAGATGAAAGTTTATTTGCAGACCTCTTGAACACATAACGACACAACAGATTGCTTGGTGACGAATGACTCAAAGTTAATCCCCGGAACCTGGCTGAAGACTTTCAATGTGGTTTGATCAACTGTGAGGTAAAGGATTTCCCAACCCAGGTGAATGAAAAGTGTCGTGTTCAAGAGTGGTAATAAGGTTTCTTCTGAGACAAAGGATAACAAATAGGCTCATTCTTCTCTCTTTTCCCCCACCATTTCTGGCAAGTACCTCTTTATTTTTAACAAGCTTGAGGAGGATAACATATGCTTGATTATAAGCTCATCCTTCGGATGAGTCCAACTTAGTTTAGATTCGGACCCTAAGAAGGAGTGGTCCGTTCCTGTTTGTAATCGAACAGGTCCTTTACTGTGAAATTTTAACGAGTCCAATATAGGAGAAAATCGGTGTTTTTCATTTTTAGAGAATCTGAAAAAACTAAAGAAGACTCCACAGTGAACTTTTTCATAAATTTGTGTCTCCCAAGCCCGAAAAAGTATAAAATAATACCTGAGAGAACCGCTTGATCTCGCGACCAAGGAGTACTTTCATGATTAGTGTCTCTGATCTGAAAAGTAAAAAGCGATCAAGCACACGTTGTTTCATTTCCGTATCGAGTTTGAAACGACAAAAACCCGGCAATCTTTTCCTGTTTTTACGGTCAGAAAAGAGCTATAAGGGGACTGTCTTTTAATTCCGTTTTAACGAGTGTAAAAGAAATGCTCGGCAATATTTTCATATTTTAGGAGTTTGAAAAGGGCTTAAAAGAGAACTCCAAGGTTTCACTTTTTCGTAGGTTTTAACGAGTTCAAAAAAATGATAAAAATGTACTCATGGTTTTCATTTTTTCGTAATTTTTAATGAGTTCGAAAAAATGATAAAAATGTACTCATATGGCTGACTTTCAATTTAATTTACGAGCAGGAAAAGATGGAAAGAACTCGGCATTTTCATTTGTTTTACGATAATGAAAGATAGCAAAAATAATCTCGGGATTTTCATGAGTTTAACGAGTCTTGAAAATAACTGAAATTGACTCGAGATAGGTTTCATTTTTACAAAAGCTTGAAACAGTGAAAAACTATGCTTCAAAGTAGTTTCATTTTTACACAAGCTTGAAACAGAGAGAAAACTGTGCTTGATGCCCCTTAAGCGTAACTACTAGAGTGCATGCCCCCCAGCTTCATTTCATTCAACTAAGTACAAGCTTGATGGAATGAAGCCTCGTGTACGAGATCATTTGAAAGACTCGACCTAAAACTGTAAGAAAATTATGCAAATACTGAAATAACTAACCTAAACATACAACCTAACATCTATGAGGTCTAGTCAAACTCTCGACTCAAGTAGAGGAGGATTTGTTTCATTTTTTAACGAGCTTGACATAGGAAAAGAACTATGCTCGGATTCAGTTGCATGTTTACGCAAGCTTGAAACGAAAAACTATGCTTGTTATAAGTTCACATGCCCCCAGCATAATGACGCAAAACGAGGTACATGCCCCCCAAGCTTCATTGCATTCAATGAGGTGGATTGAATGAAGCTTACTTTCAAGATCTTGGAAAGACTTGTCGGAGTTGTTTCATTTTTTAGTGAGGTTGACACAGGAAAAGAACTATCCTCAAAACCCTTGTTTCATTTTTTAAACGAGCTTGACACAAGATAAGGAACTATGCTCATAACTACTCTCTACAATCTACCTAACAAAAACTCTATTCTAAAAACCTTGATTCATTGTTTAACGAGCTTGACACAAGACAAGGAACTATGCTCTAAAATCAAGTGTTTGTCACTAGAGAGTCTTAGGCTCCTAGGGAGGTTGGTTGTGTCCGCACTATCGACTCTTTCCGCTTGACAAACTGGTGACTCCACTGGGGATCGAACTCAGAATCTCTGGTTTCGCAGACCATAGATTCTCTCAAGCGGAAAGAGTCGATAGTGCGGACACAACCAACCTCCCTAGGAGCCTAAGACTCTCTAGTGACAAAAATGACAAACAAGAGCAATCCTTCTCTAAACATGCATTTACCATATAAGAAATCAAGTGTTTAGATCCTACCTGTAGTCCAACGCTGTTGTAGCAGTCCAGCCTCGCTGATCCGGATGAGCTCCTCCTTCACTTCGAAACCTGCATTCACTAACAATCAAACGATTAAATAGCACTTGATAATCTCATAAAATAAAACATATTTAACACATAGACCAAGGAGTACATGAAACAACTCATAAATAACAATTTATTGAGAAGAATGGACTCATTTGCATTAATAGGAAACAAAAGGAACAATTACAACCTGAGCCTTGGAGTTGTGCAAGTCCCTCCCAGGGTCCATCAAGAGTTCTCGTTTACTTTGACAAAGCTCACCCACTTCCAAATAGAACAAGCGAAGATGGAAATCTCTCCTCACAAGCTTCTAAATGGGAGTCCTAATTCCAGCAGCATCTACCCTTAGAAATGTTTAGCTTCCAACCTCTCCTCCGTCTGGCCCAATGCCTGTATTTATAGTGCTCAAGAGGAAGTTAATCAGGTCCACCATCAATGGGATAATCCCCTCTTTGGGTGGGATAGCTCCCTTATTGATGGGATAAGTTCCTCTTTGGTAGGGGTACATGAACCATCTGTTACACTAAAAAATGTCACCATGACTATTTACAGTTGGTATGGCTCTATCAACAATCATGCTATCCTCCTGGGCAAGTCTCATGCCTCTGCTCTCCATGTCAAACTTCAAGAAAGAGAGAAAGTCTTTGTAAATATGTTTATCTCTGGGTACGCAGGTTCTCTCGACCTTACCTGCGGATACGCATCTAATGTTCACAAAAGCTGCGTACTTGTACGCTCTGTATGTAAAGGGGCAGGTGCGTACCCCTGTAAAGGTCAAAATGCGCAAGTTTCATCTTTAAAAAGTTACTTGTGGTCATTTCTAGAGCATTCTAGAAGGTTGTTCAACGTGTATTGAGCGCCTCCAGATGGTTCATGTACCCCTACCAAAGAGGAACTTATCCCATCAATAAGGGAGCTATCCCACCCAAAGAGGGGATTATCCCATTGATGGTGGACCTGAATAACTTCCTCTAGAGCACTATAAATACAGGCATTGGGCCAGAAGGAGGGGAGGTTGGAAGCTAAACATTTCTAAGGGTAGATGCTACTGGAATTAGGACTCCCATTTAGAAGCTTGTGAGGAGAGATTGCCATCTTTGCTTGTTCTATTTGGAAGTGGGTGAGCTTTGTCAAAGTAAAGGAGAACTCTTGATGGACCCTGGGAGGGACTTGCACAACACCAAGGCTCAGGTTGTAATTGTTCCTTTTGTTTCCTATTAATGCAAATGAGTCCATTCTTCTCAATAACTTGTTATTTATGAGTTGTTTCATGTACTCCTTGGTCTATGTGTTAAATATGTTTTATTTTATGAGATTATCAAGTGCTATTTGATCGTTTGATTGTTAGTGAATGCAGGTTTCGAAGTGAAGGAGGAGCTCATCCGGATCAGCGAGGCTGGACTGCTACAACAGCGTTGGACTACATGTAGGATCTAAACACTTGATTTCTTATATGGTAAATGCATGTTTAGAGAACGATTGCTCTTGTTTGTCTTGTTTGTCACTAGAGAGTCTTAGGTTCCTAGGGAGGTTGGTTGTGTCCGCACTATCGACTCTTTCCGCCTGACAAAATGGCGACTCCGCTGGGGACTCCATTGATGTGAAAGTCTTTTCCTTTGTATGCAACTTTGATCTGAGAAAAGTCATTTATTTTCTGGTTTTTGGCTCTGTGACTTTGTATTTGGGTGGGTTAGCTTAGGGTTATATTGAATTTAGTTTTTCTTGGTTTTTTCAGTAGTACGCACCCTCTGAGTATTGCACAGTGCATACTTGTACGCACTGTTGCTGTGTGCACAGAGCGGGCCCGCACCTGGCTTAACAGGTTGCCTGCGTACCCTGCTAAAAATTAAGAAATTTCCATTTTTTGCATTTTTCCTCTTAGATTTTGCTTTTTCTTAGTTTTTACTACCCGGATCTATTAGCCTCTTGTCAAAGATCTTCACCTGAACTTGTTTCGATAGCATTGAGTGTTTTAGTGGATTTCATAGAAGTTTAAGCCCTAGGGTTTGATTTTTGAGTAGGTCCTGTAGTGACTTTGGCGGTAGAAGTTGTCAAGCCTTAGATCTCTCTGGTTTTGTCAGCCTTCTTAGAAGTCGGACCTCTCATAAAGTCTACCTGTGAGAGAAACTTACCTTTGAGTTGTCTCTTTGGCAAATTTCGATGTACTTGTTGATTGAGTATTGAATTCCATTTTACAAAAAGAATAAAAAGATTTGACTTTTGTTTTGACTGGTCTTTTGATTTTGCATTAGCTGGTCCTTGGCTTGATTTTGGTCAAGTAAAACAACCTAGAATCATCCTTGTAGGCTTTTGCCTCGTTAGGTTTGCTTAGAGTAAATTTCTTTTTGATTTGCTTGTGAGTCAGTTTTTCATAGATTTTATAACTTTTGAGATTGATTTTCGTTAAAATAGATTTATATGCTTTATTAAATAAGAGAAAATACAAAAACATCTCCTTTGAAAAGTTTTGTTTCAAGTAGCTTTGAGGCATTTTGAAAGAAAAAAAATTTTTCGTGCACGTAAGGAGTGGTCATGTTTGTATGCTTGAAAAGATAAAGAGAATTGTTTCTTTGATTGTCTTTACTAAGAAAGTTGTTTTCTATAAAATTTACATTTTCCAACTCTCTTAGTTAGGAGTTTCATTGAAAGAGAAAAGTAGCATAAATCATCTTAGGTGCATCTTTGTAGTGGTTTGAGTCGAGTCTACACACCATTGGTTTCATTTCCGCTACCTTTTGTCTTTAAGAAAAACAATAAAATTAACGCTTAAAGTAAAATCAACGTAGTAACTTTTATTTACTAGGGCTCTGAAACACCAATTTAGATCAGGCTAGTGTCTTGGAGTAGGAGATTAATTAACTCTCCAAGACAACAAAACCAAACAAGTAGCTTATCTTGTGATAGAATAAATCCAATTGTCTCATTTGTACTCTGGGAAAGCTCCTCTTAAAGGAGAAGCACGAGCTCGTGCCCTAACCAGTGAGGGGATCAATCCTCCCTCGTTGGGAACAACGCCAGACATGCACATATTACAAACGGTAAACCTCGGATTAACCATTGTCGAGGAGCCAGGGGTCACTTGTCGGTAAACCTTGGATTATTGTCAAGGAACCGGCAAGGGGATTGAGCTTCATACTCTGCCCTTGCGTGCTGTCGGAGTGTAGACTGTTCCCCCAGGTGCATTTGTTGCGGTTGGTAACCTTAGTGACTATTATCTTTAGGATTCTACCGAGGTGATGGTGGAGGGAAGATTCCACTGTACCTGGAGCAGACGTCGGCTAGACTCACTTGGATTTTCCGGGGGGTTCACTTCACTCGAGACGGTTAAAGTGGAGGAACTTGTGCCAGTCTATTCATTAAGCAGGTTGCTGGGGTAACTGTTCCACCCGCCACTTCTGTACTGAATCCAGCGATGTTGGGTTTCATCTCCAACTAGCGTTTTCGGTCTGGAAGGCTACTCTTTGTGCTTGGTTTGACGCCCTAGATTCTTTAGGCGTGTGATTCAAATTTGTTTGGTTCTTTAGAGACTTTAGGTGGTTTGATTTGAGATTTTACTTTGTTTTCGTGTGTAGTAGTTAAAAGTTTTTAGCTGTGGCAGAATTACCGAGACAGTCCCGTAGACTTCGGGGCCAGTCTCCTAAAGTTGTTTCTGTGGCCGAATTGTTGAGGAGATCCCGTAGACTTCGGGGTGAACCTCCTCGAGACGACCGCAGTAATCTAGAAGGTTTGAAGGTCCTTGTAACTCCTCCTAGCGGCAGTAGAGTAGGTTCACCAGAAGAAGGAGAATCTTCCTTGGTAGTCCATCCAGATTACCAAAGTCTAGAGATAGGTTATAATCCTGAAGCTGTTACAGTTTCTGAGATTGCTGGTAGTTTTTCGTCTACTAGTGATATAGGCGAAGAACCTGAAATATCTGAACCTGTTACTCCGACTTCTAGTGTTCCAGATTCAGCAAGAGTAGAACGAGTTATCACCGAAAATCTTCCTACTGGTCTGATTACTATCGAAGAACTTGCTCCAGAGGAAGAAATAGGCGTCTCTAACCTTGAAGATCAACTTACTATTGAGCTCAGGGAGCGTGAATCTATCTTTTACAGTCCTCCTAGAAGTACTACCTGGTACCTTTCGTTAACCAATTATTTAGACAACTCAGGGGTAGGTTTTTCTACACCTCGTACTCCCTTTCCACCTGGAGGTATTTATACTCCTGTAAATATGTCTAGTCAGTCGTCCGTGTTTACTCAAACTCCTGAATATTTCTTACACGGCGGTCCTTCTGTTCCCACCGGGTATCAATCACTTTCTGGTACCTTTGCGGGGGCATCTCCTCAACCCATTGATCATGGGTTATTAGCTGGAAACAATGGTAATATACCATTGGGTGTAGGAGACATTTACATGATGTCAGGTTCAATTCCCGTTTCCCAACCTCAAGGTGGCCAATTACCGCCTAGGGGGCAGCCTCAGTTAATGCATGGGGGGCAACCTCAAGGTACACAAATCGTGTCTGGGGGGCAACCTCAAGGTCAGTATGTACCTATGGTGCAATACATGCCTCAAGGTCAACCCCAGCCTCAATATGTACCCCAGGGTCAACCTCAGTATCAATATTTACCTCAAGGGTATCAACCCCAAGGGTATCAACCCCAAGGGTATCAACCTCAAGGGTATCAACCTCAAGGTCAAGGTCAACCCCAGTATCCGTATTTACCTCAAGGTTATCAACCTCAAGGTCAAGGTCAACCCCAGTATCCGTATTTACCTCAAGGTTATCAACCTCAAGGTCAATACTCGAGTCAAGGTTATCAACCACCTCAAGGTCAGTCATATGTTCAAGGTATGGGAACTGTACCTTTCAATTAGCAATCCTATCCTCAATCCGGTTATGGATCTCAGTATCCTCAACCTGTTACGGGTCAATACCCCGGAATGATAGTGTGGGATCCATCACAGGGTCAACAGGTGTTGCAGCCAAGTATACAGTTGGTACCTCAAGCTGGACAACCCGTAGTTTCTGGTCCACCCCAGCAACCGCAACCTGTCCAGTCAAATGTTCAAACTTCTGTAACTTCGGTAGTTACTCAGCCGCCAATTGCACCTAGTACTCCATCTCAAACGGCTGCTGCAACTACCGCTACATCTGCCGCACTTACTTCTGGAGTATCGACAGCTCCGGTTTCTACTGTCTCTGCAACCACTCCTCAGACATCTTTACCATTGTCTGGATCTACGATTCAAACCACGGTCCAGATGCCTATAGGTCAGCCTGGTATAAGTACGGTTGTCACTACTCAACCTCAATTTGTTCATCAACCGTACCAGGGACAGTAGCAACATGGGCAAGCTGTCCAACAGCCGGTTTACCAGTATCAACCGTATCCTGGGTACACTTATCAACAACCTCAACAACCCCAGTACGGTCCGGTTAATCCTGGTTTTCCAGGAGGCTATAATATCCCTAATGCGACTCCTGTTCCTAGTTATCCTGGATATCCTCCTCCTGGGACTGGTCTTCTGACCCAAAGTGTTAGAGATCCTAACCGGCAATTACCGTTTATCGCAACTTTGGATTTACCAGACTTGACGCGCCTAACAAACGATCCAATTCAATATCTTCCGTTCTGGCCGACAATGCCAAATAAGTTGCCCAGTGATATACCCAAGTTCGAAGGTAAGTCTGGAGAGGATCCGTCCAATCATGTGATGACTTACCATCTCTGGTGTACTTCGAATTCTATCTCGGATGATTCGATCCGCTTACGTCTTTTCCAGCGTACACTCATTGGTCTCGCAGCCAAGTGGTACATTGAGTTACCACGGGCCTCTTTTTACAATTTTAGCCAGTTAGCTACCTCGTTCTTAACTCACATTCAGTTGTCGGTCAGATACGATAACGACACGGAGTTATTAACTTCACTAAAACAATCAACATCCACGTATATTTCTGATCACATTCATGAGTGGAGACGTCGAAGAAGGTTAGTGAAAGTTTTTATTCCGGACCAAATCTTAGCTGAATGGTTTGTTAAATCATTATTACCTAAGATTACTGAAGATGTAGCTAAGGCCAGAGTAGTTACTGAGGAGCAAGTCATTGCTCAGGCGCAGTACCTTGACTTAGTTTATACTCAGTCAGGTACGTTACACGAGAAGATTCCAGATCTTCCAGAATCGAATCAAATCGCTGCTGCTCCTTCGGGATCTCATGCCGCTGATGGTATGATTGGCATCGTGAATACAAAGAGTAAGAAGAAGTCTTCCAAGGCTTCTACTACTCCTATAATCACTTTGCCCGATTCCCCGACAGGAGAGTCTTCTCCTGAACTTTCCGCCGATATTCACGCTGTAGAGTCATCTACGGCCAAATCAAAAAATGGTGGAAAGAAGAAAGGAAAGAAGAAGGCTAAAGCAGATAAGGCTCCAAAGGAGAAAATGGAAAAGTCGGAAACCAATGACGAAAAGCGTGAACCTCGATATCCTTGTCTTATTTGTGAAGAGGATCATTTCACAAGAGATTGCCCTCATCGGGCCGAGGTTGTGAAAATAGTCAAAGGTTCTCCCACTCCTGCTGTGTTAAAAGATCCATTTCCAAAGCAAGAGAGTAAGATGATAGGTTCTTCCTCGACTGCCAGTGAAGAACCCATTTTGATGATGTCTCACGTGAGGATTGCGACTCGATCGCAAGATTATGGTAGTAAGAATCCTGTCGATGGTAAGGAAGCAGAATCTTCTCATTCTAATCCATCAACCGCAGCTCCTGGTTCCGATCCACTACAGATCGAAAAACCTAACCCAGACTTAGTAATCAAACCGCCCGCCAAGGGTGTACTTCGAAGGTCCGCTTTCAATCCACATGCGAGAGCAGCCCAGAATTACAACATTGTTGAGGACTTAGCTGTTTCACCCTCAGAAATGTCGGCTTTAGAAGTGCTGCAATCATGCCCAGCACAACGAAAATTACTTTTGTCGGCTATCAGAGTTGTTGATGTTCAGGACCCGAATTTTATAATCTTCGATCTAGAAAATAGTACACCGCATCTACCCCATCAAATGGCTTTCCCAATTCCAGTGATAGTCAAAAACAGGCCTATTCATCGGACTGTGATTGATGAGGGAGCTTCTACATGTATTATGTCAATTCAATGTTGGAGATCGCTTGGTTCTCCTTCATTGAACCAATCCCCAACCATCCTTAAGGCCTTTGATGGCCGTGGGTTCCGTCCGTTTGGTATTCTACAGGAATTGCCTATAGGGGTAGAAGGTAAAACCGTTAGTCTGGATGTGGAAGTGGTTGATGCCCCTCTAGACTACAACCTTCTTTTGGGTCGAAGTTGGTCATATGCTATGACAGCAGTCGTTTCATCGGTATTCAGAGTAATAAAGTTTCCACATAACGGTAAGATCGTGACAATTGATCAGCTGACATACTTTTCATCCGACCCAGCCTCTTCAGAGAGTATCCAGCATGTCGGTAAGACGACAATCCCTTATAGGGACGTTGGCATAGGTTTAGTTAAAGATTCCGGTTTACTGGGAACTTTTCCTTTCCCTCCAATCAACGCAGACCCTTCATTTGCATCAATTCATATGATTACATCAGACAACATTATTTATGATGATCCTTGGATTGTCCCATCTGAATCTGAGATAGACTCATTCGGTGATGCTATGCCTTTGAGTCCATATGAAATTGCTTATGAAGCCATCATGTCTTTTACCGACTCGCGTTCAACCCAAATCGACCAAATGAATGTGGTCAGTGAAGAATCACTTTTCACATCAACCTTAGAACGGATAGCATTTCCCGTAGTCGTGTCATCTGACGAGCAACTTCGCGAAATCCTAAGTGTAGACGATCTACCATGGGAAGATCTCCATCATAGATCTTCGTTTTTACCTAAGGATGATGCTTTTGAAAATGATTTTTCATCTATCTTTACCGCTGAATATGTCAAAAATGCTCAGAATCCCATGAACCATTCTGATTCAGAGCTAAATTTAGGGAATATTTCTCGCACTATTCCCATTGATATTTCAATGAAGCCCGGAATTGAGGAAAACATTCATATAGGTGCCTCATGTACAGAACATGAAATCCAAACTTACAAGGCCCTGTTCCAAGAATTCCGCGATGTGTTTGCCTGGTCTTATGAGGAAATGCCGGGAATCAATCCTGCCATTGTTGTTCATGAAATAAAGACCTACCCGGACGCTAAACCCATCCGGCAACGATTGCGTCAGATTCACCCTCGGAAAGCAGCTGCGATTAAAGCAGAAGTCGAAAAGCTGTTGAAAGCAGGTTTCATTTATCCAATCCCGTTAACGGATTGGGTATCGAATATTGTTCCAGTCAACAAGAAACAAGGAAAAATAAGAATCTGTATCGACTATAGGGATATAAATCGAGCTTGTCCAAAAGACAACTATCCTACGCCTTATATCGATCAAATTATTGATGATTGTGCCGGAAGTGAAATGTTTTCCTTCTTGGATGGTTTTTTGGGCTATAATCAAATCAATATTCTACCTGCCAACCAACCAAAAACGGCATTCATTTGTCCATGGGGGACATTTGCTTATTGCAAATTACCTTTTGGGCTTAAGAATGCCGGGGCCACTTTTCAACGGGCGATGTCTTACGCATTTCATGACATCAAGCACATTGTGCAACCGTACCTCGATGATTTGCCTGCTCATTCTTTACATTGAGCTGATCACCTTGTATTCTGTATAGAGACGGGTCGATTGTTGGGATTTTTTGTTTCAAAAGCCAGCATTCGCGTCGATCCCTCGAAGGTTGAAGCTATCATCAAATTGCCTCCTCCTTCGAGTTTGCGCTAACTCCAAAGTTTGCAAGGGAAAGCGAACTTTTTACGCCGATTCATTCCAAACTACGCCGAGGTCACTAAAGGTTTTACACGGTTGTTGAAATAGAACGCTCAATTCTTTTGGGATGAGATTGCCCAACAATATTTTGATGCACTTAAACACGTGTTGACCCATGCACCGTTGTTGCATCCTCCCAACTACAACCAGGACTACTTCTTATACCTCGCAGCTTCACATTCCACTATTGGAATGGTTTTAGTTCAAGAAGATGAATTCGGAGCGGAACATGTGATATATTATCTTAGTAGGACATTAAACCCCACTGAGCTAAAATATTCGCATGTGGAGAAATTGGCCCTGGCAGCCGTTCAAGCTATCCAGCGTTTTCGTGACTACATTCTTCTCCGTAAAACTACAGTCATTTCGGATTGCAACCCTATGATTTATATTTTGACAAAACAATTGCTAGGGGGCAAGTACTCTAAATGGATCGTTATCCTGCAAGAGTTCGACTTGGAGTTTGAAAAATCCAAGTCTAAGAAATCCTTAGTTTTTGCGGAATTGATGTGTGATTTCCCGCGTGCTGACACAGAAACAGTGGCAGAGGAGTCCATTGCGGACGAATCTTTGTTTCTTATCAGTACTTTAGATCCGTGGTACGGGGATATAATCATCTATCTCCAGACCCAAACCTTTCGGCCTGAAGCTTCAAAGGCAGAACGTCGAAAAATTCGGTTTCAATCCCAGCAATACAAGATTATTGGAGATACACTTTATCGCCGGGGGGTAGACTTCGTTTTTCGACGTTGCTTAACTCACGAAGAGGCTGAGAGGGTTTTGAATGATTGTCACTCTGGAGCATGTGGCGGTCATATGTCTAGGTATGCCACAGCTCAGAAGGTGTTGTGCGCTGGATATTTCTGGCCATCCATGTTTAAAGATTGTATCATTGCGGTCCGAAAATGCCACAACTGTCAAGTGTTTGATCGCAAGATGCGTGCACCACCTGCTCCTCTCCATCCTATAATTGCCATTGGTCCTTTCACCAAATTGGGTATCGATTTTATTACTTGTAACCCTCACTCGACCGGGGGGCATGCATATATCATCCTCGCGGTTGATTATTTTACCAAATGGGCCGAGGCGATGCCTACATTCGACGCAAGCGGCAAAACAGCTGCAGTTTTCGTATTCAATCATATTATAACTAGGTTTGGTGTCCCACAAGCAATCATCACTGACCATGGGAGCCATTTTCGAAACATCATGATGACTGAGCTTACAAGCCAGCTTGGTTTGCGCCACGATAGCTCTACTCCTTATTATCCACAAGCCAATGGTTTGGTTGAGTCTATCAACAAAGTTCTGGTTATCATGATCCAATGAATCATTGGTATTCATTGGTCGAATTGGCACAACATGTTATTTTCAGCTCTATGGGCATACCGAACTTCAGTGAAAACTTCAACAGGGTTCACTCCTTTCCAGCTAGTTTATGGCTTGGAAGCTGTGTTACCCATTGAATGTGAGATCCCATCACTTCAAATGGCTGTCGAATTACTCCTAGCCACTTCTGAAGAGGAGAAACGTTTATTATACTTAGCTCAGTTAGATGAGACTCGACGTGATGCTGCATTGGCAATCGAGACTCACGCGAAGCGAATGAAAGCTCAGTATGATAGAAATGTGACCCCTCGAAGTTTTTCGGAGGGAGACCTAGTGCTATTATATGATCAAGCTAACGATAAGCTAGGTTCTGGAAAATTCATTCCTATGTGGCATGGACCCTACATTGTAAAGCGAAAACTAGCAAAAGGGGCCTATGAGCTGGTAGATTTTGATGGGGACTCTTTGGGTAAACCCAGAAATGGACTTTACCTAAAGAGGTATTATGCTTAAATGGTGGGTATGGAGAATTTTTAGTTAGGTTAGGTTTTCTTTCTAGCTAGTATGTTTGTTAGTTTAGTTAGTATGCTTAGCTTAGAAAGTGTGTTTTTCGTCGTTATTCTGGCTTATCTTGGTTTTACTCTTGATATTGCAGATGTCGACGCCTCTCCAAACGTACATTGGATTTGCCGATGGTGCTTGTCGTAGTACACGGAATATCTCTTCCGCAGCTTGGCTTATTTATTCGCCCTCTGACGAGTTAGTTTCTATGCATGGGGTGAGCCTCGGTCAAACGACGAACAACATTGCAGAATACAGTGCAGTGGTTGAATTATTGTCTGAATCTATTTCATTTGGAATTCGACGTTTGATAGTGAGGTGAGATTCTGAACTCGTTGTATTACAACTTAATAAAGTATATGCCATTAGAAATCCTGTGTTATTAAGGTTGTTTTTGAGAGTGCGTCTCCTGGAACGTGAATTTGATTACATTGAATATCAGCATATTCCAAGGTCTTTAAATACATTAGCAGATGCAATTGCTTCTCGAATGTTGGACAGACATTTGCGATAATCATACAAGTAAATTTAAAAACATTTCATCACATATGTTAAACAAGATAATCCGGGAATAATGATATATATATATAGATAGGAGTGTGTCAAAAATATACATCGTCTTCGATCATAGGTTGAAAAACACCTTATGATCGGCAAAAATGATAAGTACAAAAAGCCAAAATGTCATATGTGTCTACAAAATTGACTAGTCAATCACTGGTGGTGCTCTCTATACGAGACCACTGCCCGCGCTACCCTACACAAGAACCTCCTAAAAGGTCCTGGGACTGCGACCACATAGCGCTGAAGTCGAATGGGAATGTCATCTATGGTGGTCTCTGGTATGTCCGCCGTCAGACGCTCTAGATCCTGTTCCAGCTCGGCTAAGGTCTCTGCGGCCGCATCCTGTGGGGCTGGCGCTGGTACAGCTGGTACTCTCCTCTCAAAAGCCCGGAGGTTGGCTGGACGCCGTGGACCTACATCTGCATTTTGAAAATTTGTGCTGTCAGTTTTGAGGCGATATATAAAAAGAAAAAAAAAATATATATATACATAATTTGAAAACTCATGGAAAATGAAATACCTCTGTCGTCCCATTGTTCTCCCTGTTGAAGATCCATGTCCGGATCATTCCGAAAATCCATTCCGGCATAAGGAAAGTCCTGAATAGCAAAGACCTGGCTCTCTAGCCAGTGAAAGTAACCATCAGGAAATCGAACAACTGCTGCGCCCTCATCAGGATGCCGGGCCATTACCGCAACCCATCTCGTCAACTTAGGCTCCCGAGGCGCCCCAACTGGAACTGTAAGATGCTGGGGGACCAGCATTGGAACTCTCTCTAGGGCAAAGCTCACGACTATAGGCCCATATCCAAAGGTCTTCAGTTGTCCTCTCTTTGCCCTGGTTAGTTGGCCCTTCAAATTAGCCAACACAACATCACACCAGTTGAAAATGGTGCCATGGAAACAGTCTATAGCCATCCGCATTTGGGACCCGGTGGCTTGGTGCAAAGCGGCCGCGCCGCAAAGTCTGGTAACAGTAAAGGCTATCACCATAAGTTCAGGTCGAGATATGTACTTGATTTCTATCCCCTTCTCATGGTTTTGGTTGTTGCACCACTCTAGTCGGAGACTAGCAAGGGATTGGCCACCCGGCCTAGTCCCGAATAGAGAAAGTTGCTCGCCCCTGTTAGGCAAGCCAGTGAGAAAATATATGTCGGAGGGCTCTATCTCGAGCTGGTGCTCTCCGATGTAGAAACATTGCTCCTGAATGTTCCACCTTTCAACCAGCCACTCAAGAAACGACACTTGGCCCCTCATGCCAGGTATGGCCCAGTATTTGTATAGTCCGCATGCTTTTAATGCATCAATGGAAGGTTGATGACCTATCGCGGCCAAATCAACATCCTTGTGCTCTCTTTCACGCCAATCAAGCATGGTGTGCTCCCTGCACATCATAAAACATCAGTTAGAATCCATAAAATTTAAAAATTTTGGTCTATTTTGGAGATATAAGGGTTTCAATTTATGTTTTGCGGGGTACGCACCCCGGCATTTAGGGACAGAGCGCCCGGACACAGCTTCCCTTAAGGCCGGGTGCATACACCCCGTAATTTTCCCATTTGGAAAATATCGGGGTACGCAGGTCAGCAGTGCATGACCTGTGTACCCCGAAGGGCACATTTTGAAACCCCAATGCCCCCAAAAAATCAAATAAAAGCTTAAAAATGAATTCTAAACGGATGGAAAACAAGAGAGGGGTGTTGTAGAATACCTGGTGAAACGGCGTTCGATTCTGACGGTCGGATTCTCCGCAATCTCCACGGGAAGTTTCTTGTCAAAAGCCCTTTTCTCAACCTCAACAGTAAAATGGTAAAAATGACATGGTAAGAAGTCTTTTTATAGGTTTTTTGGATAAATAAATGCTAGATAAATTGTTTATTTTTCACCATGAAAGGACATTTTCGATGAATTTTTTCCCATCTTAAACAGGTATGAGTAATTTGTTGTTTCTGTGCAGGACAAAGGGACTTTAGGGTAAATTATCATCTTTCACGTCAGAGTCATCTTTTAAGCTCTTTTATGACTCCTAAAATATGAAAAGATCGCCGAGCGTTTCTTTTACACTCGTTAAAACGGAATTAAAAGACGGTCCCCTTATAGCTCTTTTCTGACCGTAAAATCAGGAAAAGATTGCCGGGTTTTTGTCGTTTCAAACTCGATATGGAAATAAAACGACGTGTCCTTGACCGCTTTTTACTTTTCAGGTCAAAGACACTAATCATGAAAGTACTCCTTGGTCGCAAGATCAAGCGGTTCTCCCAGGTATTATTTTATACTTTTTCAGGCTTGGGGGACACAAATTTACGAAAAAGTTCAACCTGGAGTCTTCTTAAGTTTTTCAGACTCTCTAAAAATTAAAAACGCCGAGTTTCTCCTATACTGGGCTCGTTAAAATTTCACAGTAAAGGACCTGTTCAATTACAAACAGGAACGAACCACTCCTTCCTAGGGTTCGAACCAAAACTAGGTTGGACTCATCCGAAGGATGAGCTTATAATCAAGCATATGTTATCCTCCTCAAGCTTGTTAAAAATAAAGAGGTACTTGCCCGAAATGGTGGGGGAAAAGAGAGAAGAATGAGCGTATTTGTTATCTTTTGTCTCAGAAGAAACTTTATTACCACTCTTGGACACGACACTTTTCATTCACCTGGGTTGGGAAATCCTTTACCTCACAGTTGATCAAACCACATTGAAAGTCTTCAGCCGGGTTCCGGGGATTAACTTTGAGTCGTTTATCACCAAGCCATCTGTTGTGTCGTTATGTGTTCAAGAGGTCTGCAAGAAAAACTTTCATCTGCAAAATACTTGTCATCCATTTGACCATCCCTGAGTCAGTCCTTGCAGCAACATTTCTTCAACTTGAACAATGATTTCGTGTTGTGGGCTTACCTGCGACGGGTCGCTTTCTATCGACATTAGCACATTATCTAGAGATATGACTTAGAAATCATCAGTACCTTGAAGTCTGCATGCATCAATGGCAGGTTTCTCGCCTTTGACGTCAGTTTACATCATTGACTTTCGATCAAAGGATTCCGTGAAATGTTCGACATCAACTCATTCATTCACATCTCATGGATTGTACTCGATACTTTGAGAACCATTGACATTACTGGTGGTCTCTCTCACACTTGTTAACAGTTTACATCATCGACTGGTAATCAAGTGGTTTCTACCATGTTCGACATCAACTCATTTATTCGCATGGCTAGAGTCGTACCAATTCGGGAAGTAGAAATGAAGAACCTGGATCTAGTTTCCACCATCCAGGCTGCGAGGAGTTTTGTATTCATTATCTAAGTAGACTAATCATAAACAAATGGCTGCGCCCATACTGTGTCTACAAAATTCTATGATTATGATGTACTGCAAGATCATTCCTGTATCAGTCTAGTTAGTCTGTTAGTTAAAGTTTTGATCTGAGTATGGGAATGCCTACCTCAGCGATAATATAATATTATACATGTATTTTGTGTTGAAAATTGCAGGTTCTGACCAGGCTCTCCACGAGATAATCCTTGAAATGATAAAGCGCTTCACCCTTCCTAGATAATACAAAACCCTAATCTACTACAGGCTTTGCACTTTAGGGGGCAATATGTTACACTAAAAAATGTCACCATGACTATTTACAGTTGGTATGGCTCTATCAACAGTCATGCTATCCTCCTGGGCAAGTCTCATGCCTCTGCTCTCCATGTCAAACTTCAAGAAAGAGAGAAATTCTTTGTAAATATGTTTATCTCTGGGTACGCAGGTTCTCTCGACCTTACCTGCGGATACGCATCTAATGTTCACAAAAGCTGCGTAATTGTACGCTCTGTATGTAAAGGGGCAGGTGCGTACCCCTGTAAAGGTCAAAATGCGCAAGTTTCATCTTTAAAAAGTTACTTGTGGTCATTTCTAGAGCATTCTAGAAGGTTTTTCGACGTGTATTGAGCGCCTCCAGATGGTTCATGTACCCCTACCAAAGAGGAACTTATCCCGTCAATAAGGGAGCTATCCCACCCAAAGAGGGGATTATCCCATTGATGGTGGACCTGAATAACTTCCTCTAGAGCACTATAAATACAGGCATTGGGCCAGAAGGAGGGGAGGTTGGAAGCTAAACATTTCTAAGGGTAGATGCTGCTGGAATTAGGACTCCCATTTAGAAGCTTGTGAGGAGAGATTGCCATCTTTGCTTGTTCTATTTGGAAGTGGGTGAGCTTTGTCAAAGTAAAGGAGAACTCTTGATGGACCCTGGGAGGGACTTGCACAACACCAAGGCTGAGGTTGTAATTGTTCCTTTTGTTTCCTATTAATGCAAATGAGTCCATTCTTCTCAATAACTTGTTATTTATGAGTTGTTTCATGTACTCCTTGCTCTATGTGTTAAATATGTTTTATTTTATGAGATTATCAAGTGCTATTTGATCATTTAATTGTTAGTGAATGCAGGTTTTGAAGTGAAGGAGGAGCTCATCCGGATCAGCGAGGCTGGACTGCTACAACAGCGTTGGACTACAGGTAGGATCTAAACACTTGATTTCTTATATGGTAAATGCATGTTTAGAGAAGGATTTCTCTTGTTTGTCTTGTTTGTCACTAGAGAGTCTTAGGCTCCTAGGGAGGTTGGTTGTGTCCGCACTATCGACTCTTTCCGCCTGACACTAGTGTCCTCTCCCTCTCTCAGTTCTTGAGTCCACTTGGAGGTTCTTACTTCCACTTGGATATTTGGAACCTCTTACTCATCACCAGTCGAATTCCCTAAGGCAAGTGTCATTTTGGAAGCTTCCTGGGCATTGACACATTGAGGAATGAGCCTGCCACTTGTCCAAACTCACTCAGCGCAGGTAGCCTTTGTTGGAGTTGACATTCAACGCAGGTAGACAGTGGAGCAGTTGACATTCAGCGCAGATGCTCAGTGGAGCAGTTGACATGACCCTGAATTGACTTGTTTTTGAGTGGTTTCAGGTGGAGAATTTCTGTGAATTGTTGTGGTTAGTTAGCCTTGTTCCTCTAGGGGTAGGAAAAACATGTTTAGGGACTTTGGACCCCTTAGATTATGGACATTTCATGCTCAAAGCTGTAAGGCACAAAAATGTCTATAACAGTTGCCCCCTAAAGTATGAGGCCGTTTATCGGGTGAAATGCTTTATCCAGGAGGGTCCGAAGATCATCCATTTGCTGGGAGGAGACCTGTAATAAGATACAATACAATACATTATGATTCATACTGCTTTCATGATCTAGCTGAGGCGGGCATTCCCATGCTCAGCTTTATAAATTCATTTTTGTACATAGAACAGACGATCGTCTGATGGTAGACTGATAATTTTGGCGAAATTATCATCCTTTGAGTAGGATGATCATCTGCTACAATGATGTACATGTCAAATGTCTTTATCTTTCCTGAACATATATCGCAGCCCGGATGGATGAAACTAGATCCGGGGTCTTCAAACTCGTTCGATCTTCACTCTAAGTACAAGTCGATCCATGTGAGAAATGCGCTGAAGTCGAACATGGAAAGACATCGCTTGATTACCGGTCAATGATGTAAACCGTTAACAAGCGTGAGAGGAATCACCGATAAGGATAATGACCCTCAAGGTACTGCAGTACAATTCACGTGGTGTGAATAAAGGACTTGGCGTCGAACACCACGCAAAATCTTCTGGTCGAAGGTCATTGATGTATACCTGTCGCCGGAAGTGAGAAACTTGCCATTGAGGCATGAAAGCTTCAAAGTACTTAAGGGGTTGTTCCTAGATCAACTTCTTGGATAATGAGCTGATGTCAACAAGAAGCGATCCGTCAAAGGAGGGCCTTGATGAATCCCACATCAGTGACACGAAATAGAGCTAATGATTTTAATGGAGGTGAAAACGATCTGTGACATATGATTCAGGGTGGCGGTCATGAATGGATGAAGGATAATGTATGGTAGTGGATGGGACCCGGTTGACTCTTTCTGAACGAATTCTCTTGAACATATGGCGACACTGATGTGATGGATTTGTAGCATTACCCCAAATATGGATGGTATGGCAAGGCCATGGTGATGTGACCGGTGAATGAGACAACCCAACCCGATTGTGGTACGGAGGAAAAGTGTCATGTTCAAGAGCGACCTACTACCATCAAAGTTTTCTCGATTTTCTCCAAATTTTTCCCCAGTCATTGTTGACCAGTACCTCTTTATTTTCGTCAAGCTTGAGGAGGATAACATATGCTTGTTCTATAACCTGCCCTTCGGGCAAGCCTATCGCTATGTTTTAACGAGCCTAGCGATAGTGAAACTCGTTCTCGTCTAAAGACAAGTTTGTCGCTATTTAATAATTTTAACGAGTCTAACGACAAGGATAACTCGTTCCTTTTCATTTTTAGAGAGTCTGAAAAGGTACATAAAGTCAACTCCAAAATTCCTTTTTCGTCATCTAATCCCTTAAGTCCGAAAAAGTATAAAACAATATAGAAGGGATGAGTTGTCGATAGCTTTAACGAGCCGAACAAAACAAGCGCTCGATCTTTTTGTGCAATAATCCCTCAGGTCCAAAAGGATTAAAATCTAGAGGAGGGATGGCTCTTCCCGTCCTTTAACGAGCTAGAAGGCCAAAACTCGGCAATCTTTTCATATTTTACGAGTCAGTTGAAAAGAGCTTAAAGAAGACTCATCTTTTGAGGAACGAGTGATAAATAGGGTTAGCAGCAGATTCCAGGTACATGTTGGAATTTTCCAATCACGGCAGTGTCACAAGGATGGCTAGGTGAAATCACTCTTCGCAGCTATTCCTCAAAATGGGTAAACAATCATATGGAGGTGAATGATCGGCCAAATGAAAAGTGGAGGTGGCAGGTGCAAACACGACCAAGGCTTTTATGGCTAATAAATTTATGATCACAGTGGTTATTTACCGATTCATTTTTTCTGGATGAGCTTGAACTCTAGGGGAAAGCTTGCTCACAATCGCTTTTCTATTTTTTAATGAGCATAAATTCCGCGTTAAAACTACTCGAATCTTATGTTTATTTTTTAACGAGCATGAACTATGTGCTAAAACTGCTCGGTTCTTGCGTTTATTTTTTAACGAGCATGAACTTTATGCTAAAACTGCTCGATTTACCCAGTCATATGATAAGAGTGTCTCATCAAGATTCTATTTTTTATGGAGCTTCATCTCACTAAGCTTTGCTCCGGATCCTTTCTTTATGCAAGTTTGGAAACGACTAATCCTACGAGTTTAAAGGGTTAGAGGTCCTAAAAATTTAAAAAATAAATAGCCGCCCCTTGCTTGCACTCCGAAAGGTTTGCATGCCCCCAGGTATAAAGTACGACTTCAAGGTTACCCCTCAATTTGCAGATAAAACATTTGTTTTACCGGGAGAGGCCTACCTCTTTCAGGTTACCCAAAGATTGTCTCGTTAATCTTTCAAACAAAACACTTCCTCGACAATGTCTACCGAAATAAACAAAGGTGAGTGACGACCCCCGTCCTCTCACATAACTTTGACAAGAGAATCTTATTCCAGAACAACCCCTCTTCCAACCACGGACGGGGTATGGAATAGTCATATTCTCCCGCGGAAACCTACCCTATACCCAAAGTTTTCCTGCCGAAGCAGGCTAGGACGCATGCCCCCTGGGTTCCAGTCATATCCTCTCGGATTACTCGCGCTCATCAGGAGGACGGACCGTGGGTTGAGACACTTCTTGCATGAATAGACCATTTAGGGATGGTACATGACTATTTGTGATGCGTGATCCGGGGAATGAAAGTTGGTCTACAAGCTTGACCATTCTTCCTTCATGCGGAAAACACATTACTCTAAAGAGTGAGGAGACTATAGCTCCCATGCAGTATATATAGTCTCGTCCAAGGAGTAGGTTATAATCCAAGGGTCCTTGAACGACCATCACGTTCATTTGAACGATCTTCCCTTTCAATGTTATAGGCACATTGGGGAGGATCCCTAAAGGTTGACTGGTTCCTTTATCAAAGCCCGATAGACTTCTCATCTCAGTAAAAAGCGCTGGCGAACCAAGCGCTTTCCAAGCAATAGAGGAAAGGATACTCACAGATGCCCCCTCATCAATGATAGTGCCATCCATTACCATTTTGTATATTTGACAAATAATTCTGAACGGTATACTGGCTGGCAACCGGGGTCTGCCTAGTTGGTTCCAATCAAAGGACACAACCAGGTTGCTTGGTGGTGGGACCGAATAAACGGCCGGATATCGCTCTGACAAACTTCCTTCCTGCGATAAAGGAATGGTGGCATTGCCCCCTTGATCATCAGAGTCAGTGCTGATGAAGAGAATTTGGACGGTGTCGTCTTTATTCTCTTCTGTGATGGTGTCATTCGAAGACGGAGCCTCTGAAGGCAAAACCGGGTCAACTGCCGTATCAACCTTTTGACTTTCGTCAGGCATGGATCCAGACGGTTCATCTTCAATGACAGGTGCTTCTGCTGACCACTTGGGCGGGTCAGCCGGGTTCTCAACTTGTGAGGGACTTGGCAGGAGTCTTTGATATCTAGGAGGGAGATGCGCTCGTAAAATCGGGCGATCTTCTAGAACTCTTTTTGCCTCGTCTACGAAGGGACAACGGTGGATGGCAGGATTGCCTTCACACAGTCTGCAGGGAAATTTAGCTCTCCCGCTCTATCCTGGGGCTTCACTCCCACTAGTTGAAGGTGAGCAGTCGACATGGCTATGAGAGGTCAATGCTACCGAATTGTGCAAACGGGGGGACCAGTCTCTTAGTATCCGGGGGATACAGGGACAATCTCTATGGAAGTGGTCTCCCTTGCATATGACGCATGGCGATTTAGGCCTTACAAGTGCTGTGTGTGGATTTTTGTTAGATGACACTTGTTTGCCCCCAGTCGCCTTAGGCTCCTTCTTCTTCTTTCCTTTCTTCTTCTTCTCCTTCTTCTCCTTAGGAACCCGGTTTTTTGTTCGACCAGTTCCGTCAAGCGAAGAGGAAGGAGGGGAGGAAGATGAAGTGGAAGGTTGGGAGGTAACTCTTGTCTGATCTAACTGTTGACTCGACTGTTCAGGAATGGTGGTATTCTGAACGACATTGGTTGAAAAGAGTCAGACTAGTAGGCCAATTGTCAGTCCTGGAAGCGACAATGTGGCCATGTGGGGCGCACCAACATCTCCCCAAGAGGAGAAGGGACTAGGATTTCCACCAAGAGGAATTCCTTGGTTGGTGTGCTCCATCGTTTCAACCTAAAGATCAACGCAGGATTAAAAGGGTGATTGTTCCATTTAAAATAAATTGTTAACGACGCTTTAGACACAACTTGCTTTTTCACTTTTAAAGAGTCGAGAAAAAGCTAAAGATGACTCTAGTCTCCTTCTATGTTTTAACGAGCCCGAAGTGACAAATGCTCGGATGGACTTTTTCTGTTATAGAGTCTGAAAAAGCCCAAAAGAAACTGCTCTGGAGTTCTAGGCAGAGGGTGTGCCAAACTTTTCGCAAAACCGCAGAATACTTTTTAGGGTACGGGCGGTCGATCTTCGTGAATGCTGTGTTCACTGCATTGCGATCAGTAGGGCGGCCGACACGGCTTCCTAAGGATAAAGGATATATGCCTATAGGGGTCTCCCAATATATACGCGACGGTACGTGGGAGCACAATCCGTACTAGCGCTATCGTCCTTCAGGAGGGATCACCCACCTTCCACGAGATCGACAGTCACTAGGCTTAACGACGCCGGAACACATCTCTAGCCTAGACCTCTATGTTGTGCGTTATGTTACAAAGCGTTGTTAGGTTCATTCAGTTTATTTTAGGTTGATCTTTTTAAAGTTTGCCTTTCAAGGTTCACCATGAGATGTATGATACAAATTCCTAAATGCAGTCTAAGATGATAAGCAAGCTTTATTATCTTTTCAACTTTGAAAATCCTAGCTACTAAGGGAAAAGAAAAACACTATCTTTTCTCAAAGAGCAATCAGCACACTCTAATGCACTTTCCCTAAATCCAACATGCAAACTATCAAATGCAAAATTCACAATGCAGGTGTTTGTTTTCCACTTTCTTAGTATGAATGCCTACAAAGAAAGCTTTTTGTACAACTTTGAATTTGCTTTTAAAATGATCAATACAAACAAGTTCACTTTTTCAAAATCAGAGAAGATAGAAGAGATTACAACACTTAACGATTTTCGAAATAAAGACTTGTTTTGACACTTCAAAAGAGACTAATTCAAACCAATAAGCAAAAGTAAATCTATAATCAATCTGCAAACAGCCGATGAACTCTCTTCTAAGATCACAATCAATCAGATCTGAATCAAAGGCTACAGGATGACTACTTTACTAATGCAAAGGAAAATTGTAAATGACGCCACAAACACATAAAAACATTCACAGTCTTTTTGTACAAAAAGAGGTGGAATCTAAGCAAAGAAAAGGAGTTATCTGACTGGTACCTATGCTGGTTAAAGGCTGCAAAAAACAGAGATCAAAACAGGGCAACAGATAGCAGAGAACCCCAGCTGCACAAGGCTAAACTAGTTCAGCGCAAGTCCAACATTGTGGAGTTGACATTCAGCGCAGGTAGCCTTCACGGGACCTGCGTTGAAATGTAGACTTCCTTCACAGTGTCTGCGCTGAAGGAGAAACTCTCGTTTCCCTTGGGTTCTGGGTCATAAAATGCTCAAAAATCAACTGTTTCAGGCCAAATCAGAAACACAAGCAAGGTATAAACAGAGGGATGCTTTGAGAGGGTACTAAAGACTATCACAAGGATCATTAAATCATTTGTGGATCCATTTATTTAGATCATAGAGAAGTCCAACAACTGGATCAAATCAACAACTTTCTACTTTGCATCCGGGAAAGATGCAGTTCGATAGTTGCTGTCAAGTCTATGAAGTAAACACATAACAGAAACACAAATGAAATGAATAAACAAATTCTCCCCAGCGGAGTCGCCAATTTGTTGTGGGGAAAAATGCCTATGCAGGACGATCCTATCCACCTAAGGTGTGACAGTGCCTTAGCAACAAACAGATACAGCTACACTGGTTTCTTCCTTTATGAAATGTGAAAGAGGGGAGATCGATAGACTTACCGGTGTCTTCCGTTTGTCCCTCGATCTAGATCCTCTTCTCTTTGGGTGTTCACAGCTACTTGCCTCCTCGCTTGCTCAAGAGAACAGCTACTTGATTTCCACGAGATCACAAGAGAACAACTACCTGTGACAAGAGAACAGCTACTTACGACAAGAGAAGAACACAACACAAAGGCAAATATTCATATTCATAAACGATTCAGGATTAGAAGTAAATCAAATACACTAATGCAATCATACAAATACACCAGCATATAGGAAAGAACCAAGATAGCTTTATTGATTAATAACAAGGTTCAGGAAGAGATACAACCCAGAGGGCTCCAATCCAGCATCTCCTTCCCAGCAGAATGGAATTCCTTCTTCAGCTCCCTTCAAAGCATTAAGCACCCAATGTTTCCAGTCTCAAACCAACAGCAATTCTTTGCAATAACAAAATTCTAGCCTCTAGATCTCATGGAGGAGAGATCTATATATAGTTATTTTGGAGAGAGGATGAGTCAGCTTGAGATCTGACTAGTGTCCTCTCCCTCTTTCAGTTCTTGAGTCCACTTGGAGGTTCTTGCTTCCACTTGGAGATTTGGAACCTCTTACTCATCACCAGTCGAATTCCCTAAGGCAAGTGTCATTTTGGAAGCTTCCTGGGCATTGACACATTGAGGAATGAGCCTGCCACTTGTCCAAACTTGCTCAGCGCAGGTAGCCTTTGTTGGAGTTGACATTCAACGCAGGTAGACAGTGGAGCAGTTGACATTCAGCGCAGATGCTCAGTGGAGCAGTTGACATGACCCTGAATTGACTTGTTTTTGAGTGGTTTCAGGTGGAGAACTTCTGTGAATTGCTGTGGTTAGTTAGCCTTGTTCCTCTAGGGGTAGGAACAACATGTTTAGGGACTTTGGACCCCTTAGATTATGGACATTTCATGCTCAAAGCTGTAAGGCACAAAAATGTCTATAACACCCCTTAGAGAGAGTTGGAGTGGAAACCATTAGCAGATAGAGATTACGAAATATCAGAGGAAATGCTGATGAATAGCAAGTATCACATTCACTTGCTAAGTGAATTGAAAATTAAGCATAATAGTGGAACTGATATATTGGGAATTTGGGACTCTTTCCTCCCCATCTTTAAGCTCCCTCAGGTCAATATGTTTCCTAACCTAATCCACCGGTGTGTTGCCTGCTATGACCCCACTCAGAGGGCTGTGCTTGACCCTTCAAGCTCAGTTGTTTTTTATGTCACCCCTACAGCCATTAGAGAGATGCTAAACTTCAAGACTGATAAGAAATTAGTTCCTTTATCACTAATGGATCTGATAAAACAGGGAGTTAAACTGAAATATGCTCAAATCACCAAGATAAATCAATTGTTCATTGATTCAACCTCTGAGACCATGAAGTACCCTCCCATCCATCATGTATACCTAAATCAATTGGGCATAGACCTTGCAGACATGATTACTCCCATATTGGGCTATAATTCAATAGAAATTATTGATGAAACTGTGCTGGCGATAATGGCCATGTTTTCCCCTGGTAAGCCCCCAATCTGTTATGACTATGCCACTTACATCTCCAACAAAATACATGAGCAATTGATAGACTTGGAAAGAGAGAGGGTGTTCAGATACACCTCCTATATCTATCATTTGATCCTATACTATCAGCATGAGAAATTTCCTTTTTCTGTGAAAAGAATGGATGCACAAGGCAATCCAAGGTCAGTGGTCTATTGGTCCTCTGTTTTCCACGATAGGTCTTGTTCCCCTTACACTTATTGTGAGTTTATAGACCTCTTCATCCACCCAGCTATGTCTCTGCTTCTGAGCTCACCTCCTCCAAGACTAACTGATGATATGCAGAGAATTCTTCAGTTGTCCAAGGTATACAACATTGGGGATTGGTATTTTTACCAAAACCACACAGTTATCAGAATATATGGGTGTGAATTGTCCCCATACAGATTGCCCAGGTATGTGCCTATGAGATTATTTGCCCTTGAGTATTTCAGGCAATTTGGGAATGCTGATGTACTTCATTTTTCAAGCAAGGGCAAGAAAGCACAGCTTAAAGTCAGAAACCAATTAGGCCCCTTCATCTACAATAAAAGGGAGGAAGCTTGGAAAGAGGCAAATAGAATGCTAAATGGACTTGGCTTACAGACCAGCTTCCTTTGGATACCATATGACCCCACTCATTTCATAAGCTTAAGAAGGGTCAGATATAGGCTGGCCAGTTATGATCACGTAAGGTTGCCTCACATAGAAAAATATGCAAATCAACTAGAATGGAGGGAAGGCACCTTAGAAGAGGCTACTACACAAGAAGAATTAGCTCAAAGAGGAATAAGAAATCTCCAAAAGTTGGTTGACTTAGAGCTTTGTTCACAGGTATTTCCTCTTCCAGGCACTCAAGTGGGAGCAGCTGCCTCATCATCCACAGCTCCACAAAAAGCAGCCCAAGCCCCAATTATAGCAGAGAATTCAGCCAAGGATAAAGGCAAGGAAACAGAACAGCAAGAGGCCCCTCAAGCGCAGCAATCAGCCCAAGAAGAACAGCTTGAAAATCATCCTGAACAGCAGGAAGAAATGGCACAGGCTCCTAGTCCTAATGATGAGAAAATTCAAGAAAAGGAGGCCCCAATACATAATGTTACAGCGGAGACTTCGGTGCTCCAAACCCCTATCAATGAAGAGAGGGGTAAGAAGGGAGATAGAGAGGAACAAACCCCCCTTAGTACCGCAACATTACAGCAAGGGGAAAAGAGACAAAGGCTCAATCCTTTTTCAGAGGAGGAGATGCCTTTTGGTAAAACATAGATGGGTCCCCCCAGCACAGAGGTATCAGCTAGCTCATTAGATCAAGAGCATCAAAGAATACTTGAAGGAGAGGTCAGCTTCTCGGGGCAACAAAGAAAGGGTGAGTCTAGCATAAAGAAACAATTCATAGACATCAAGGCCAGAAATGAGCCAGTGAGGTTACAGATGTACAATCACTTGTTGAAAATGGCTCCTACAAACCAGCAAAGGTTGATGTCTGCATATGATGTGCAAGAGGCAAAAATGAAAATGAGCCATTTCATGCCCACAGCGCTGAAGCTACAGTTTGCAGCTGATTATATAAGAACAAACCTGGAGATCTTGTCCAAGGACATCCACCCAATGGATCAAATTGAATTGCACAAGCAAACGGGTGAGATGGTGTATGCCACTCTTGCAGATGAAACATTGATAAATTATAGATTGCAGAATTCTTTGAATAAGACCACTGCACAGTTGGAGTTAGAAAAGGCATCCTCCCAGGATAAAGACAACAGGTTCAGGTCTCTGGAGGAAATAATTATAGATCTCGGGCATGACCCAAAGGATCCCAAAGCTGTGCAGGTACTGCTAAAAGAAAGAGATGCAGATATTGCAGCTTTGAGAAAGATGGTCAAGATCCCAGCAACCCTTCACCCCCAAACAGAAGAGGTTGCTCAGCAGAGGAAAGACCAGGATACAGTAGCCATGCTGATAACACTACATCAGCAACTGGTCCAAACAGAAGGTAAATTGGTAGAAACAAAAGGAAAATTGGTAGAAATAGAGGGTGCACTGCAGGAGGCACTAAAGCAGAAAGAGGGAGGCCAGCCATCTCAACCCCCTCAGCAAGTCATAAACCTTGAGGAGTCCCCTCAAACTACTGCTCCTCCCACAGGGCAGACAGCCCAAACAGCTCCATCAACATCAGCACCAGCACCAGCGCCAGAACAGGCTCCAAGCCTAGACATGTAGAAGATGATGAAGGAGATACAAATCCTAGAAGTTAAGATGGCAGAGCTGAATGAAGCCAAGGAGAAATTGGCCACACTCAATGAGAAACATGATAAATCTAAGCAACAGGTGGCAGAAAAGACAACGGAAGTAAGGACCTTGGAAAGAAAAATCAAAGAGCTAGAGAAAGAGATGGCCATGGGAAAAGCAATAACAGAGCTCAAGAAAATCTTATGGGTAAAGATTGGTCAATCAATCACAGACCAATGGCAATATATAGAGACCATCCATGAGCAAATGGATTTGCTGGGCAAGGCTTATGCAGAAAGTCAAAAAGCCAGAGCTTCTCTAGGAAGTATGCCAGAGGTAGCTACTAGAATGATCAATGTGTTGAACAACAGAACTGGCATACAGTTAGCAAAAATGGGTATCAGAGATAGAACTGATACAATTTTACTGATCAAAAGGGTACTCACCCTCAGAAACTATGTACAGGCACTAGAAAGAAAATGTCAGGACATTCAAGCAAAGGTAAATACTTTTGGTGCCAAGATCACAACATTATATGACAGGGGACTCCCCATGTTACTAAACATCGCAGGAAGGCTATCTTCTCATGAGCAATATGCAAAAAGAGTCAACAACTACATCACTGATCAGTTGACTACCTCATCTAGCACTTCGTAAGAAATTGGGCCGCCCACAGGACAAGAGCTGTATGATAAACTAGAAAATCTGTTTTTTATAGAACATGAAATCAATCATCTGTTTGAAGTCCCCCCTAATTATTACAAATATAAAGATGCTGATGAAACATTGCACAAGATGCAAAGGCATCAGATTCCCACTGATCAATGGTGGACAGATATGATAAGGACTTTGCTGTGATTTGATAAAATAATTTAATCAAATGCATTTTGCAGCAAGCAGAGAATCAATAAAGAAGTCACAGATCAGCAACCACAGGTCAAAGATCACAGGTCAGCACCCCAAAAAGCATCAGAGCTGCAACATGTCATCTACAGCCGCCGTCGTCAGCAGGAGCCGTCCAATAATTAACGCAGCTGGCCCTTGGGCCCAAAAGTCATCATCAACTGACAAACAGCAAACAGCTGTTATGTACCTTTACTACAGGCTTTAAATTTTGTAAATAACTTCACTGTACAAAGTTGGTATAGATAGTTATTGCTCAATAACTATCATTCTAGATATTTAACTTGATATTTTTGTATAAAATCTCCCCCACGCAGTTCATTTCAGGGGTTGTTGTTTTCTTGTTACAAAGGAGAACTCGGCTGTAATCTCTGGAGAAATAATAGAAAAAGGCTTTGGGTTTGCAGAAATTGGTCTTACTGATGCTTGCTGTCTTGGAACTACTGAATGATGCAGGATTCTAGTGCTGTGTCTTGATATAATAAGTTTTCTCTATCTCTTTTCATGTTTATTATCAGTTCAAACTCATATCTTTCACATTTTAATCTAAACTTAGGAAGAAAGAAAAAGAATAGCTCAGGATTTGTCCATGGAGACACCCTAATTACAATCTGTCTTTGCTATAAATGTTTTCTCTAAACTCAGCTATTTAATTGGAATTCTTAACTGCTCCAATAAACCCTGAATCTTTCACAGTTTCTATTTAGTAATTCATGTATGCTACTAATTAGAAATTGTTGTTCAATTTGTTATCATACTGTCTGTAATCCATCTCTCGCTGTTTCGCTCACTAATCAGAATTTATATCAAGAATAGTCATCTAGCCTTGCAGCAAAACTTTCCCATTACAGGCACCAGGACTGTCCCAAATCTCTGACTCCATATGCCCAATGGACTAACATCTCCCAAACATTTCATGCCCTTCTCACAACAACATTTCACAACCAAAACTTTAAACATAAAAATAAACTCATAACTAGCCTAAAATCTTTACAAAACAAAGCTAAAATTTAAAGAGAGAGCCCTCTCTGATTTCAGGCAGGCTAGGGCCTGTAATCCAAAGATTGGTTAGTGGTTACCCCTGCCGTATTCCCTTGGGAGTCATAGGGAACAACCTGGGTGTTAACAGCTAGTGTTGTTGTTGTACTAATTTTTTCTTTCAAGGTGCTGAAGGCTTTATGTTGTTTGGCTCCCCAATGAAACACCTTGTTCGATTCTGTTAAAGCATGTAAGGGAGTTGCAATCAAGGAAAAGTTAGCAATAAACTTTCTCCAATATTGTGTTGCTCCTAGGAAACTCCTAAGTTCTGTAGCAGATTTGGGTTTAGGCCAGTTCACAATGACTTCAACCTTAGAGGGATCTATCTTCACTTCACCACCCCCTACAATATGAACCAAATAATTTAAATATGTTTTTCCAAATTCACATTTTGATAACTTCACATAGAGATTTTCGCTTTTAAAAACATCTAAATTCTACTTTACATGCTTCAAAAGTTCTTCCCATGTTTTACTGAAAACAAGAATGTTATCTAAATATAAAATTACAAAATCATCAATAAAATGCCTGAGTACATCATTCATAACTCTCATGAACGTGGCAGGAGCATTAGTTAAGCCGAAAGGCATAACCAGCCATTCATACAACCCTTTCTTTGTCTTGAAAGCGGTATTCCAGGCACCTTGTTCTGCAAATCTGACCTGATGATAGCAACGATGCAAGTCCAAATTGGAAAAGTAAACTTCTTCTTTCAACTGGTCTAATAGATCATCAATGCAAGGAAGAGGATAATGATTCTTGAACCCTTTATCGAGCAACTCCTATACCTACTTCTTGATCTCTTCATTCTCTAAAGCAGATAACCTTTTATACCTATGGTTGTGACTGTTGTTTCATCACCTGAGTCTGACCCCAAGTCCTTCCGAATAGCAGCAATAGTCTTCTTCTTCTTACCACCGAACTTCTTAGGTTTCAGCTCCAGATGCAAAGACTAGCAGTGTCCATCATCGTGCCCATCCTTCTTGCAGTGAGTGCATGAAGATTTGTCTTTTTGTACAACATTTTTCTTCCTCTCCTTCCATTTTAGCTTCTTCTTTTCCTTGTTCTTGCTTGTATAGGGCTTTGATGATCCCCCAATATTTGGGTTCACATTCTTGCCTCTAGCCTCTAGATGTGTAGCCTGAACTGATACATCATTTAGGCTAGTGGGATTAAACATGATTATGGTGTGCTTAAAATAGCTATGCAAAACACCTATATACTTCAACAAAGTTTCAGGTGAGTCTAGAGATATGCCTAGTGTTAAAGCTCTTTTTCTAAATTCTTGGGTATAACTTTGTACACTTTGGCCCTTTAATTAGAAAAGAGTTTTCCAAATCATCATTGCTTGCTGCATATAAGCTAGTGGATAGAATTTTTTTTAATGGTAGAAACAAATTCATTCCAGGTAGAAAGAATTTTACCATGTCTCTTTAGATCAATTTGTGTCTTGCCTTCCCACAACACTAGTGCAGTTCCTCCAAGGCGAAGGCTAGCCAGTTGAATCTTTCTCCTCTCTGAATCAATGTTATTCACCTTGCAATATACATCAAAATGTATAATCTAGCTATCTAGATTTTCTGCATTTAATTCTCCATCATAAATTGGAAAATCAAACTTTACATCTAATTTAATCAAAGATGTTTTCTTCTTCTTCTTTTCAGGGCTAGTTTTATGTGACGAAAATGATGAGGATGGTGATGATGGAGTAGATGGTGGAGAAGGCCTCTCTTCTTTTCCTTTTCCTTTTGGATGGGCAACTAGAAGAGGTTCCTCTTCTCCTTTATCTGGTTGAGGTGTTGAAGTGCTTTCACCTCGAACTTTCTTAAACTCCCGATACATCTCTTCCACCATGGCTCTCATGGCCATAAAACTTTCCATGAATTGGGCTTCTGATTCTCGTAGAGTTTCTTCTACCATTCTCCTCTGAGAATAGACCCTCCCAATCTCTGGATTAGCCTGAACAAGTTCTCCTTTTTCCAGTTTGAGCTTTGACCTAGTTATCATACAAATATCCAACACAAGCTTGTCTAATCTTAGCATACCTAAAGCTCTGATACCACTTCATTTGAAAATGAAATCTTACACTAAGATTAATGTATTACAGACTCATGTGCATGGATTTTCCTATATTACTTAGTGCAATGGATCGATAAGATTACAAATAATATAGACAACGAAGCAGTTAAAGAAACATAATAGATACACACATAACACAACAAATAATCAAGGAGTTCACCCAAAACTCTTGGGATATGTCTCCTAGTCCAGCCTTCAATGGTGACCTCTCTATCATGTTTTCAAGAGCATATTTTTACAAAGTGAGCTCAATTTGAGTCTCAACACAATAGATACAAAATAGTAGGAGTTTACTTGAATCCCTCAAGTCTCTCCAAGTACGCAGGCTCTTCCTCTCACTTTTTGTCTCTGTCTTCTCTCTGTCTCAGCACTGCCTACCTCTATCTCTATCATTATGTAGTTTTTAAACCAATCGACACTGGTCTACTCATTTTCCCTTTCGGGCTCTCTGGCTTCCAACCTCTGTCCGCTCAAATCCCCTATGAGCGTTAAACAATTATTGTTAAACATCTTTGGGTATGGTGGCCACCTGTTTTGTAATGGAAGGGACCATTAACGCCTTTGAAATCCCCAATATATTCATTCTCTGTTTACACAAAGAAATACACAAAAACATAGGAAAATATGCCAAACTTCCATCTATCGAGCCTGAAATATCATTAATTTTCCTCTATAATCCTTTCAGATCCATCTTCGGGCTCTATTGTAAGTGATCTTTGATCCAACAGTTTCTATTGATTTTGGGTGGCTTATGCACTTGAAGATTACCCGCACGAAAAGGTGGTTTTCTCTCTCTGGTGCCTAGCCATGTGTCAACCAGTGTATGGCCCCAGGCGGAGCCCGGCCAATACCACTTACCACCTAAGGCTCGCCTGAAATCCCGCTTGTTACATAACTCAATATATATGCCACTACATGTATAAACCCTTTTATGTCCGTTCTATCACTCCATTCACATTTCCTTTGATTTTCATTTATTTAACGAAAATGCGACTTTACATATAAAAACCCATTTTTACGGAACTCAAAAGATATATATCTCTACCCCTAAGACTTGTTGGGTCTAGCTTTATCGCAAGTCACATATGTATTGGCCTCAATCCTTTGTATTTCTCCAATGTGATAATGTGATGCACCATGTCGCAATCGCATATCGCATAGCCCCAGGTGTTATAGACATTTTTTTGCCTTACAGCATTGAGTATGAAATGTCCATAATCTAAGGGATCCAAAGTCCCTAAACATGTTGTTCCTACCCCTAGAGGAACAAGGCTAACAAACCACAGCAATTCACAGAAGTTCTCCACCAAAAACTGCTCGAAAACAAGTCAATTCATGATCATTTCAGTGGCTACACTAGTTGTCTGCGCTGAATGTCAAAGTCAACACTGGCTACCTGCGCTGAATGTCAAAGGCAACACTGGCTACCTGCACTGAGCGAGAGTGGACATGTGGCAAGTTCATTTCTCAAGGTGTCAGAACCCAGGAAGCTTCCAAAATGACACTTGCCTCAGGGAATTCGACTGGTGATGAGTAAGAGGTTCCAAATATCCAAGTGGAAGCAAGAACCTCCAAGTGGAATCAAGAACCGATAGAGGGAGAGGACACTAGTCAGATCTCAAGCTGACTCATCCTCTCTCCAAACATCTATATATGGATCTCTCCTCCATGAGATCTAGAGGCTGGATTTTGTTATTGCAAAGAATTGCTATTGGTTTGAGATTGGAATCATTGGGTGCTTAATGCTTTGAAGGGGGTGAAGATAGGAATTCCATTTGCTAGGAAGGAGATGCTGGATTGGAGCCCTCTGGGTTGTATCTCTTCCTGAACCTTGTTATTCATCAATAAAGCTATCTTGGTTTCTCCTATATACTGATGTATTTTTGATGTATGATTGCATTAGTATGTTTAGTTTATTTCTAATCCTGAACTAGTTATGAATATGAATCCATGTCTTCCGTAGTGTTCTCTTCTTGTGATCTTGCAGAAACCTCTTGAAGCTGGGCGAGCGAAAAGGCAAGTAGCTGGGAACTCTCCAAGAGAATAGAAACCAGATCGAGGGACAAACGGAAGACACTGGTTAGTCCATCCATCTCTCTTCATTCTTAATTCATAAAGGAAGAATACTAGAATAGCTGTCTCTGTTTGTTGCTAAGGCACTGTCACACCTTAGGTGGATAGGATCATCCTGCATAGGCATTTTTCCCCACAACAAATTGGCGACTCTGCTGGGGAGATCTGTTTAGTCATTTTATTTGTGTTTCTATCATTGTTTGTTTCATAGACTCGACAACAAAAATCGAATTGCATCTGCTATTCCCGGATGCAAAGTAGACAGTTGTTGCTTTGATCCAATCACTGGACTTGTCTATGATCTGAACAATGGACTCACAAATGATTTGATGATCCTTTGTGATAGATCTTAGTACTCCCTTAAAGCATCCCTTTGATTGTACCTTTCTTGTTGCTTTTATTTGGCCTGAAACAGTAGATTAAATAGCAATCTGTGACCCAGAACCTGTGGGAAACGAGAGTTTCTCCTTCAGCGCAGACCCAGTGAAGGGATTCTGCATTTCAACGCAAGTCCCATGAAGGCTACTTGCGCTGAATGTCAAAACCCCTGTGTTGAGGTTGCGCTGAACCAGTTTGCCCTTGTGCAGCTGGGGTTCTCTGCTCTATTTTGCCTTGTTTTCATCTCTGATTTTTGCAGCCTGTAACCAGCATAGGTACCAGTCTGATAACTCCTTTTCTCTGCTTAGATTCCGCCTCCTTTTGTACAAAAATACTGTGAGTGTTTTTATGTGTTTGTGGCATCATTCGCAGTTTTCCTTTGCATGAGTGAAATAATCATCCTGTAGCCCTTGATTCAGATCTGTTGATTGTGATCTTAGGAGAGAGTTCATTGGCTGTTTGCAGTTGATTATACATTTACTTTTGCATTTGGTTTGAGTTTGTCTCTTTTAAGTGTCAAAACAAGTATTCATTTCGAAAATCGTTAAGTGTTGTAATATCTTCTACCCTCTCTGATTTCGAAAAAGTAAACTTGTTTGTACTTGTCATCTAAAAGCAAATTCAAAGTTGTACAAAAAGCTCTCTTTGTAGGCATCAACACTAAGAAAGCGGAAAACAAACACCTGCATTGTGCATTTGCATCTTGATAGTTTGCATGTTTGATTTAGGAAAAGTGCATTAGAGTGTGCTGATTGCTCTTTGAGAAAAGATGGTGTCTTTCTTTTCCCTTAGTAGCTAGGATTTTCAAAGTTGAAAAGATATAAAGCTTGCTTATCATCTTTAGACTACATTTAGGAATTGTATCATACATCTCGTGGTGAACCTTGAAAGGAAAACTTCTAAAAAGACCAACTTAAAATAAATTGAATGAACTTAACAACGCTTTGCAACATAACGCACAACATAGAGGTCTAGGTTAGAGACGTGTTTCAGCGTCGTTAAGCCCGGTGACTGTCGATCTCGTGGATGGTGGATGATTCCTCCTGAGGGACGATAGCGCTAGTACGGATTGTGCTCCCACGTACCGTCGTGTATATATTGGGAGACCCCTATAGGCATAAAACCTTTATCCTTAGGAAGCCGCGTCGGCCGCCCTACTGATCGCAATCCACTGAACACAGCATTCAGGAAGATCGATCGCCCGTACCCTAAAAAGTATTCTGCGGTTTTGCGAAAATTTTGGCACACCCTCTGCCTAGAACTCTAGAGCAGTTCCTTTTGGCCTTTTTCAGACTCTATAACGGAAAAAGTCCATCCGAGCATATGTCACTTCGGGCTCGTTAAAACATCGAAGGAGACTAGAGTCATCTTTAGCTTTTTCTCGACTCCTTAAAACTAAAAAAACAAGTTGTGTATAAAGCGTCGTTAAAATTTATTTTAAACGGAACAATCACCCCTTATTCCTACGCTGATCTTTAGGTTGAAAAGATGGAGCCCACCAACCAAGGAATTCCCCTTGGTGGAAATCCTAGTCCCTTCTCCTCTTGGGGAGATGTTGGTGCGCCCCATATGGCCACATTGTCGCTTCCAGGACTGACAATTGGCCGGCCGGTCTGGCTCTTTTCAACCAATGTCGTTCATAACACCACTATTCCTGAACAGTCGAGTCAAAAGTTAGACCAGACCAGAGTTGCCAACCAGCCTTCTACTTCATCTAACTCTTACTCTCCTCCTTCCTCTTCGCTTGACAGAACTGGTAAAACAAAAAACCAAGTTCCTAAGGAGAAGAAGGAAAAGAAGAAGAAAGAGAAGAAGAAGAAGGAGCCAAAGGCGACTGGGGGAAAACAAGTGTCGTCTGACAAAAATCCACACACAGCACTGACCAGGCCTAAATTGCCATGTGTCATATGCAAGGGAGACCACTTCCACAGAGATTGTCCCTGCATCCCTCGGATACTAAGGGACTAGTCTCCTCATTTGCACAATTCAGTAGCGTCGACCTCTGACAGCCATGTTGACAGCTCACCGTCGACTAGTGAAAGTGAAGTCCCAGGACAGAGAGGGAAAGCTAGACTTCCCTGCAAACTATGTGAAGGCGACCACGCTATCCACCATTGTCCCTTCTTAGACGAGGCTAAAAGAGTTCTGGAAGATCCCCCGATTTTACGAGCGCAACTTCCTCCTGGATATCAAAAACTCCTGCCAAGTCCTTCACTAGTTGAGAACCCGGCTGGCCCGCCCAGGTGGTCAGCCGAAGCACCTATCATTAAAGATGAACCGTCTGGATCCATGCCTGACGAAAGTCAAAAGGTTGAGGCGACAGTTGACCCGGTTTTGCCTTCAGAGGCTCTATCTTCGAATGATACCATCACAGAGGAGAATAAAGACGACACCGTCCAAATTCTCTTCATCAACACAGACTCCGACGAACAAGGGGGAAATTTGCCCATTCCTTTATCGTAGGAAGGAACTTCGTCAGAGTCATACCCGGCCGTCTATTCGGTCCCACCACCAAGCAACCTAGTTGTCTCGTTCGACTGGAACCAACTAGGCAGACCCCGGTTGCCTGCAAGCATACCATTCAGAATTATCGTTCAAATATACAGAATGGTAATGGCTGGCACTATCATTGATGAGGGGGCATCTGTGAGTATCCTTTCCTCTATTGCTTGGAAAGCACTTGGTTCGCCAGCGCTTTTGCCTAAAATGAGAAATCTATCAGGTTTTGATAAAGGAACCAGTCGACCTTTAGGGATCCTCCCCAATGTGCCTATCACATTGAAAGGGAAGACCGTTCAAATGAACGTGATGGTCGTTCAAGGACCCTTGGATTATAACCTACTCCTTGGACGAGACTATATATATTGCATGGGGGCCCTCGTCTCCTCACTCTTTAGAGTAATGTATTTTCCACATGAAGGAAGAGTGGTCAAGCTCGTGGACCAACTTTCATTTCCCGGATCACGCATCGCAAATAGTCATATACCATCCCTAAATGGTCTCTTCACGCAAGAAGTGTCTCAACCCACGGTCCGTCCTCTTGATGAGCGCGATTAATCCGGGAGGATATGACTGGAACCCAGGGGGCATGCGTCCTGGTCTGCTTCGGCAGGGAAACTTTGGGTATAGGGTAGGTTTCCGCGGGAGAATATGACTAGTCTGTACCCCGTCCGTCTAGGAAGAGGGTTATTCTAGAATAAGATTCTTTTGTCAAAGTTATGTGAGTTGGAGGGTTACGTCGCTCACCTTTGTTTACTTCGGTAGACATTGCCGAGGAAGTGTTTTGTTTGAAAGATTAACGAGACAATCTTTGGGTAACCTGAAAGAGGTAAGCCTCTCTCGTTAAAACAAATGTTTTGGCGGAAGTGAAGTAGAGGTAACCTTGAAACTTTGTTTTATACCTGGGGGCATGCAAACCTTTTGGAGTGCAAGCAAGGGACGGCTATTTATTTTTTAAATTTTTAGGACCTCTAACCCTTTAAACTCGTAGGATTAGTCGTTTCCGAACTTGCGTAACGAAAGGATCTGGGGCAAAGCTTTGTGAGATGAAGCTCTATAAAAAATAGAATCTCAATGAGACACTCTTATCATATGACTGGTATATCGAGCAGTTTTAGCACACAGTTCATGCTCGTTAAAAAATAAACGCAAGATCCGAGCAGTTTTAACGCGGACTTCATGCTCGTTAAAAAATAAACATAAGCAATGAGCAAATGTTTCCACCAGCGTTTAAGCTCATTTTAAGATAAAAAATGAACCTACCCGGTAAATAACCACTGTGAATGTAACCTTATCAGCCATTAAAGCCTTGGTCGTGTTTGCATCGTCACCTCAACTTTTCATTTGGCCGATCATTCACCTCCATATGATTGTTTACCCATTTTGAGGAACAGCTGCGAAGAGTGATTTCACTAGCCATCCTTGTGACACTACCGTGATTGGAAAATTCCAACCTGTACCTGGAATCAGTTGCTAACCCTGTTTATCACTCGTTCCTCAAAAGACGAGTCTTCTTTAAGCTCTTTTCAACTGACTCGTAAAATATGAAAAGATTGCCGAGTCCTTGGCCTTCCAGCTCGTTAAAGGGACAGGAAGTGCTATCCCTCCTCTAGATTTTAATCTTTTTAGACCTGAGGGATTATTGCACAAAAAGATCGATCGCTTGTTTTATTCGGCTCATTAAAACTATCGAAAACTCATCCCTTCTGTATTGTTTTATACTTTTTCAGACTTAAGGGATTAGATGACGAAAAAGGACTTTTGGAGTTAACTTTATGTACCTTTTCAGACTCTCTAAAAATGAAAAGGACCGAGTTATCCTTGTCGTTAGACTCGTTAAAATCATTAAATAGCGACAAACTTGTCTTTAGACGAGAACGAGTTTCACTATCGCTAGGCTCGTTAAAACATAGCGATGGGATTGCCCGAAGGGCAGGTAATAGAACAAGCATATGTTATCCTCCTCAAGCTTGACAAAAATAAAGAGGTACTGGTCAGCAATGACTGGGGAAAAATTGGGAGAAACTAAAGAAAACTTTGACGGTAGAAAGTCGCTCTTGAACATGACACTTTTCCTCCGTACCACAATCGGGTTGGGTTTTTTCATTCACCGGTCACATCCATGGTCTCGCCATACCATCCATATTTGGGGTAATTCTACCAATCCATCGCATCAGTGTTGCCACATGTTCAAGAGAAGTCATTCAGAAAAGTCAACCGTGTCCCATCCACTGCCATACATTGTCCTTCATCCTTTCATGACCGCCACCCTGAATCATATGTCACAGATCGTTTTCACCTCCATTAAAATCGTTAGCTCCGTTCCGTGTCACTGATGTGGGATTGATTAAGGCCCTCCTTTGACGGATCGCTTCTTGTCAACATCAGCTCATTATCCAAGAAGTTGATCTAGGAACAACCCCTTCAGTACTTTGAAGCTTGCATGCCTCAATGGCAAGTTTCTCACTTCCGGCGACAGGTATACATCAATGACCTTCGACCGAAAGATTTTGCGTCATGTTCGACGCCAAGTCCTTTATTCACACCACGTGAATTGTACTGCAGTACCTTGAGGGTCATTATCATTATCGGTGATTCCTCTCGCGCTTGTTAACGTTTTACATCATTGACCGGTAATCAAGCGATGTCTTTCCATGTTCGACTTCAGAACATTTCTCACATGGATCGACTTGTACTTAGAGTGAAGATCGAACGAGTTTTAAGACCCCGGATCTAGTTTCATCCATCCGGGCTACGATATATATTCAGGAAAGATAAAAACATTGACATGTACATCATTGCAGCAGATAATCATCCTACTCAAAGGATGATAATTTCATCAAAATTATCAGTCTACCATCAGACGATTGTCTGTTCTATGTACAGAAAAATGAATTTATAAAGCTGAGCATGGGAATGCCCGCCTCAGCTAGATCATGAAAGAAGTATGAAAAATAATGTAATGTATTGTATCTTATTACAGGTCTCCTCCCAGCATTGGATGAACTTCGGATCCCCCTGATAAAGCATTTCACCCGATAAACGGCCTCATACTTTAGGGGGCAACTGTTATAGACATTTTTGTGCCTTACAGCATTGAGCATGAAATGTCCATAATCTAAGGGATCCAAAGTCCCTAAACATGTTGTTCCTACCCCTAGAGGAACAAGGCTAACAAACCACAGCAATTCACAGAAGTTCTCCACCAAAAACTGCTCGAAAACAAGTCAATTCATGATCATTTCAGTGGCTACACTAGTTGTCTGCGCTGAATGTCAAAGTCAACACTGGCTACCTGCGCTGAATGTCAAAGGAAACACTGGCTACCTGCGCTGAGCGAGAGTGGACATGTGGCAAGTTCATTTCTCAAGGTGTCAGAACCCAGGAAGCTTCCAAAATGACACTTGCCTCAGGGAATTCGACTGGTGATGAGTAAGAGGTTCCAAATCTCCAAGTGGAAGCAAGAACCTCCAAGTGGAATCAAGAACTGATAGAGGGAGAGGACACTAGTCAGATCTCAAGCTGACTCATCCTCTCTCCAAACATCTATATATGGATCTCTCCTCCATGAGATCTAGAGGCTGGAATTTTGTTATTGCAAAGAATTGCTGTTGGTTTGAGATTGGAATCATTGGGTGCTTAATGCTTTGAAGGGGGTGAAGATAGGAATTCCATTTGCTAGGAAGGAGATGCTGGATTGGAGCCCTCTGGGTTGTATCTCTTCCTGAACCTTGTTATTCATCAATAAAGCTATCTTGGTTTCTCCTATATACTGATGTATTTTTGATGTATGATTGCATTAGTATGTTTAGTTTATTTCTAATCCTGAACTAGTTATGGATATGAATCCATGTCTTGTGTAGTGTTCTCTTCTTGTGATCTTGCAGAAACCTCTTGAGGCTGGGCGAGCAAAAAGGCAAGTAGCTGGGAACTCTCCAAGAGAAGAGAAACCGGATCGAGGGACAAACGGAAGACACCGGTTAGTCCATCCATCTCTCTTCATTCTTAATTCATAAAGGAAGAATACTAGAATAGCTGTCTCTGTTTGTTGCTAAGGCACTGTCACACCTTAGGTGGATAGGATCGTCCTGCATAGGCATTTTTCCCCACAACACCAGGCCATTGGTAAGTTCTCCATTGTATTTTTCTGATGCGATATTGTGAGTTAACCTAGGCCATCGATCTACACACTTGATCGACGGTGCTCGTTGAGTCATGCTGATCACTGTTGCAACTTCCATAGGGCCGCCTCCGATAACCTCTGCCTACCACTGCCGATTGCGATATGCCGATTGGATCTAGACCGTTGATCGGCCATATCCGACAACTCCTGTGCATCATTCCTTTGACCTCTGATAGGCTCTATTTTCTCTTTTTCTTCATGTCTTTCTCTCCCGATAGTGTATTTTGCTATTCTTAGAGGTTCATCCTTTATGATAGTTTTTTATTTTTAAAGATTTGGAGGGTTTTTCTGGACCCATTTTGGATCAACCATGACCCACTCTTCCTTTGCAAATTGGATTATAGGAGATAAATAACTTGAAATTCATGGATGTTAATGGGAAGGAGATAGTGAAGTTTTAATTTGGCACTTGGGTCTTTAATTTGTATGGTCCCATGATATTGGTAAAGACCACTTTGAAAGAGTTTACTTTTCATGGATCGGTGGGGAATTCCATTGCGTAGAAGATGATCCATAGAGTTATTGCTTCAATTCCTCCAGACTCCATGAGATGGTAAGTTTAGAAGGTATTTCATAGGTTTCTCATTAGATGACAACAACTCTGGAAGAAACTGCAACAGAAGACTGAAATCCCACATAGGACAAGGGAAAGAGGAATATTACCAATAGTCCAAAATGGGAAAAAATATACAAGATGAAAGCATGTCCTATTATCACTAAAGCATCTTTAGTAGTAGAAGCAAAGAGGAATCAAAGGATACAGAGAGTGGACTGGAGGAAGAGAGAAGAGAAATGGTTGTAGGAAGAAGAACTAAAGTTGCAAGAGACAAAGTCAAATATGAAGGAAGAATAGGAGTGGATGAGGAGACAATGCAAAGAGAAGCAGAAGTATGAATAAGAAAAAAATCAAGTTAAAATGACAATGGAAACATCATCAATACAGGCCGAAGAGAAGGAACAATAACCAACTAGTAGGTGAGGAGGAAGGTGAACAGATGCAGGATCCATATCTTACTCAGCAGATTGAGCACTAGATTGGTGTTACAAACATGGAGATCGAACATGAGTCATAAAATAAAGACATTGATCTAATGCAGAGTGCACCACAGTTCATTCCTTAGTCTCCACCACCTCCATTAGGAGATCTGAACTTGAGCGAGGAAGGGGGAGTTGTTCCCCTTGATGATCATACGGTAATGGATGTGTACAATCTATCATTCGATGAGTTCCAAAAGAAGATTGTACAAGAACAATGAAATCATTTTTCAGATGATAATGCATCACCTGAATTCGTTAGAGAAAGGGGTATACTGTTAGACACTAGGAATAATCAAAATGTTGTTGGCAAAGCCAAATTTTCCTATGCAGGAGAAACATGATCAAACCTTAAACATTTGACTCCGAGAATGAGCAATTGGCATAGAACTTGCACATTGACAAGAAAGAGGCAGAACAACTTCATGCAGTAGCACCAAATAGAGTTTTCTCACTGGTTTACTTAGATGAGATGACAAAAGTGATACTTTCTGAGCTATCAACACTCGAAGAAACCATGTAGAAGTTGTATGAGGGGTTTGTCACCGTACATAAAGAAGTTTTTGATTTGCATGTTTTACAACAATATAGAAAAGAGTTTTTTTAAACTATTAAGAGCATACACGTTTCCATTTCCTATATTTAAGAGTGTACAATGTGATACAAAAAGGTACTGCTTGACTTGGTGAAGAAAATGAAGCCATAGGTAGAGCTAGAGAAAGTGAAAGTTCAGATGTTGATTCAGAAAAATAAGCATCCTAATTCACCTATTGGTAGCATTCAGGCCTCATATGTGTGGGTGTTCACTAGTTTGTATGTCTTGGTGATAACACACTAGATCCCTTCACTTGGTTCACTCAAAAAATCCAAATCCAGCAACCAAGGCCGGTAGGAGATCGAAGAGTACTTGGAGTAGCTGAGACAACTTTCCACCAAGGAGGATTTAGATCTTAACAAATAGAACATGTAGAAGTACATCAATGATCGTGTCAAAGTCAAAAAAATGTTTCTAATTGTAGTGTTGTTTTAATCAATCCTAATTGACCAAGACTGCAACAACTTAATTGTCAACCCAGTGTAGGTCTTACTATTTCAATGGAGTTTTCACTATCTATGCCGATACACCATAACCAAGAATGAAAATAGAAAGAAACAATAAAGAATTCTGCTAAATCAATTTCTGAAATTAAATCATTCATGAAAAAATTAAAACACTTCATATAAATGAAGTCACACTTCACAATTACGAGAGATAGGGTGCGCCACACACTGAACTAATAACTACACAACTTGGTCAACTACCATTATATTTAATCAAACCAGTGTAATAGCATAATATAATTTTAGAATTGAAGCATATATATTCTATGATTTATACAACAACAATAGCAAACCATACAACAACAAAAGAACAATAATATATAGCTACTTTTACTGTTGCAGATTTGCTAAAGAGGAGGGCCCTTCCTCGCCAGCACAGGCGCACGAATGAGCACAAGATTAGTTAAATAATTAGATGAGTAACATCATCACTTTAGTGTCTTCAATATCAAAAATTATTAAAAGTTACAAGATTAGAGTAACAATTCTTTCTCTATGGTGTCCCCGTACATGAGAAATTTAGTTTCTTTTATAGTTATTACATACCCAAAATCAGGAATAGATCAGTCATGAGAATCTCATGATTCTCATGCTAATCATAAAAATAGAAATCATTATAACCTGTTTCTAAATACAAATGCTATTCAGATACATTGGTTAAGATCATAATTGTTTGGATCTATTACTTCTGAATAAACAATTCATAACTTCCCGATAGTTGTGTAGAATAATATCCACGACTTTGCCAGCTTCAGTGTAACATCATCATGTGCTCAAATGACGGTTTGGGATGTAAAAACAATCATTGGGTAACAACATCTAGTGTGTAACAATGATTTGTAATGGCATACAGGGTGTTAAAACAATCTTCTCTACCATGCTTTAAAATTGATCAATGTAGATTTGTCACTCCATAACCTCATTCTCACAAGAAACACGTGAAAAAGAGAAGAGGATCCAAAATTATTCTCCAATGCTTACCTGATTTAGCCACAAAAATGCATATTGCATGGTTATATTGAAAAAAACATGGAAAAATAACATGACGGTGAAATAGGTTGTATAAATGAGGAAAAGGGTGATTAACATGTGAAGTTCCATTGGCCTAGACGGAAAGACGATCAAAACTGGGGAAAGGAATTGTAGGAAATAGGTATAAAAACCACACCCAACATATCCCGCAACTGAAGGAATTGCATGTCCCCATGCAGAACCTCACCTCCTCCTGCTATACCCCCGATACAAGTGTGTAAAATTATAGGCACTAGTAGTGTCTTCTCCAGGAGCCCTGTACCCCTGCGTAGCCATTAGCTGTCACGGCCAGGGTACTTCTTCATAGTCACATAAGTGGTAATCCAAGTGGTATTCTTCCACTGGTAACCACATCAGAGGAAATTTGAATCTAAGTTCGATCCAGAATGCTCCTAATGTCTACACTACTTAGGCATACTGGAGTACCCGTGTAATAGCAGCCATGGAATTCCTGTACTCAAAAGGACCTCCTTCTTATAATTCATCACTACAGCCCTTGATCTGCTTAAGGCACCATGCTAATGCTTCTAATTTTCATTTGTGCATACAAGTTGCAGCGGAAAATTCGCACAATCCTTTTTCTATAAGTGGTTTTTTGTTCCCTAACACCCAGGGTACACAGGAACAACTTAAACTCACGTGTTAGTTCATAAACCATTCCTGGTCCTTCTCTAACCCATAATACTGCCCTTTCCTCATTCGTCTCAGTTGATTTCATGGCAATATTCCATTTAATTTGGTTTCTCATAAAATAATGGATATGATGGGGAAGGTTGCATGCATCCTAGCAGGTTCAAGGCAAGCTCACGAAGCTTTGTCTTATCATTTGTTAGATCCAGAACCTGTCGTTGTAACAACTGCATCTTTTCGTCCTTTTTATTCATAGATTCCTTATGTCTCGGCGCTCCCCATTCTCTCTCGCACTCTTCCTTTAACGATTTCTCCCTGAGTGAGTGCATCATGTTTTTATGTGCCTTGAGCGAGATCATACCCTCTTGTAGAGAGCACCTGCTACTTCCATTTCTATAACTCTGGTATCAACATCCTTCTTTCAGAACACCATCCTTCATGAGGACCCATTTTTCACCCACATGAACTAAAAATTGAAGGTGTAACAACCTCCTGAGGGTGAAACTTCTCCATTTTGATTGTTGGTTCTTGTGTAACAATAGCGTCACCAATGGATTTTTCTGTAACGGTTTGTTTTTCTCTCTAATCAGCTTTTGGTTCCATTGCTAGTTCTTGTGTAACAATAATGTCATCCATAGGTTTTTTTGTGTCACTTTTCCTTAGGTAACATTCTATTTCCATTGTTGGTTCTTGTGTAATAGCAGTGTCAACCATAGTTTCATGGATATCAGCTTCTTCTTCTTCCCCTTGGTTAGCTTCTATTTCAACTACTGGTTCCTGTGTAACAGCAGTGTCAACCAAGGGTTCTTTTGTATCAACTACCAAATTACTTTATGTCGAATGCTTTGTCTCAGCTTCTGGTTCTTGTGTAACAACAACGTCTTCAACGAGTTTTTTCACATCATCTTCCTAGGATTCAATTTTTCTTTCCCTTGAGATGGTGTCCACTACACACACTCTATACCAGGCTTCCACTATCTCCTTAGTACAGGTCATGCATTCAGCACCAGCCACATTTCCCTTCCCCACCCTATCTACAGCCTCAGCCAAAGTGTCTATCCTCGCAGCCCTTGCGTCTACCTTATCCTCTGCTAACTTCTTCCTTAGCTTTTCATGTTCTTTTTCTAAACTTTCAATTTTAAGCAGCAAGGATTGGGTATCGTTCTTACGTGGTGAGGAAGGTTCCTTCAGTCAAACCTGCTCTTTTTCCTTTTGATTTTTTTCCTACTTGTTCTTCTTAGGCATGGATGGGGACTTTCGGTGCTTGCTAACCCTTATTCTTATTTTTGGTCGCTTATCACCAATTGTCTTGTCAACTGGTATCTTTCCAACCCTTACTTTCAAGTGGTGGGATTGCTCTGTGGTTTCCATAGGATCTTCCTCTGATGTCCCTCTTTGCTTCCTGTGAGTATTCCTAGCCTTCTTTCTCATGAATTCCTCCCAGCTCCTGTCCTGGTGACTTAGGGGATCCAACACAATTAGCTTGATGAGGCCATGGTTTGTGATGAAAGTCTACGGATGAGCAGCTGTTTTTACGGTTGCAGCTATATGCCTGATATTTTCTAGCAAAAATTAGGGAATGTTTATAATCAATTGTTGATGCTAAAGGTGGTTTAGCAAAGGGAAGTGGTAATTGAATACGATTGTTTCCCTTCCCTCATAGGTAATATTCTTTATGAGGTAAAGGGTAACATCGGCTCGTGGCTGGTGTTGTGGGGAAAAATGCCTATGCAGGACGATCCTATCCACCTAAGGTGTGACAGTGCCTTAGCAACAAATAGAAACAGCTATTCTAGTATTCTTCCTTTATGAATTAAGAATGAAGAGAGATGGATGGACTAACCGGTGTCTTCCGTTTGTCCCTCGATCCAGTTTCTCTTCTCTTTGAGAGTTCCCAGCTACTTGCCTTCTCGCTCGCCCAGCTTCAACAGGTTCCCGCAAGATCACAAGAAGGGAACACTACACAAAGACATAGATTCATATTCATAACTAGTTCAGGATTAGAAATAAACTAAACATACTAATGCAATCATACATCAAAGATACATCAGTATATAGGAGAAACCAAGATATATTTATTGATGAATAACAAGGTTCAGGAGGAGATACAACCAAGAGAGTTCCAATCCAGCATCTACCTCCCAGCGAATGAAATCCTTTCTTCACCTCTCTTCAAAGCATTAAGCACCCAATGATTTCAATCTCAAACCAACAGCAATTCTTTGCAATAACAAAATTCCAGCCTCCTGGATCTCATGGAGGAGAGATCCATATATAGATGTTTGGAGAGAGGATGAGTCAGCTTGAGATCTGACTAGTGTCCTCTCCCTTTGTCAATTCTTGCTTCCACTTGGAGACTAAGAGCCTCTTACTCATCACTTAGTCGAACTCATCAAGGCAAGTGTCATGGAGGAAGATTCTTGAAGCTTCCAGAGTCTTTACACCTCGCACAAAGGACCCTGCCATTTGTCATTTCCCGCTCAGAGCACCCTGGTAGTGCTTCGACCTACATTGCAATGCAACTAGCTAGTGTAGCCTCTGCATTTCAACGCAGGCAGCTAGTGGAGCCTCTGAATTGATTCTGAATTGACTTGTTTTTGAGCAGTTTCTGGTGGAGAACTTCTATGAATTGATGTGGTTTGTTAGCCTTGTTCCTCTAGGGGTAGGAACAACATGTTTAGGGACTTTGGATCCCTTGGATTATGGACATTTCGTGCTTATAGCTGTAAGGCACAAAAATGTCTATAACAGTTGCCCCCTAAAGTATGAGGTCGTTTATCGGGTGAAATGCTTTATTAGGAGGATCCGAAGTTCTTTCAATGCTGGGAGGAGACCTGTAATACAATACAATACAATACATTATTTTCATACTTTTTTCACGATCTAGCTGAGGCGGGCATTCCCATGCTCAGCTTTATAAATTCATTTTCATGTACATATAACAAACAATCGTCTGATGATAGACTGATGATTCTGATAGAGCCATCATCCTTTTGGTAGGATGATTATCTATGCTGTAAAGAAAGATGATGATTATCCTTTTCGTAGGAAAGATGAAACTAGATCCGGGGTCTTCAATCTCGTCCGATCTTCACTCTAAGTACAAGTCGATCCATGTGAGAATTGCTCTGAAGTCGAACATGGAAAGACATCGCTTGATTACCAGTCAATGATGTAAATTGTTAACAAGTGCGAGAGGAATCACCGATAATGAAGATGACCCTCAAGGTACTTCAGTACAATTCACGTGGTGTGAATAGAGGAATTGGCGTCGAACACCACGCAAAATCTTTCGGTTGAAGGTCATTGATGTGTACCTGTCGCCAGAAGTGAGAAACTTGCCATTGAGGCATGCAAGCTTCAAAGTACTGAAGGGGGTGTTCCTAGATCAACTTCTTGGATAATGAGCTGATGTCGACAAGAAGTGATCCGTCAAAGGAGGGTCTTAATGAATCCCACATCAATGACACGGAACGGAGCTAATGATTTTGATGGAGGTGAAAACGATCTGATGACATATGATTCAGGGTGGCGGTCATGAAAGAGTATAATGTATGGTAGTTGATGGGACACAGGTGACTTCTCTGAACGACTTCTCTTGAACATATGGCGACACTTATGCGATGGATCGGTAGCATTACCCAAAATATGGATGGTATGGCGAGACCATGGTGATGTGACCGATGAATGAAACAACCCAACCCGATTGTGGTACAGAGGAGAAGTGTCATGTTCAAGAGCGACTTGCTACCATCAAAGTTTTCTTGAGTTTCTCCCAATTTTTCCCCAGTCATTGCTAACCAGTACCTCTTTATTTTTGTCAAGCTTGAGGAGGATAACATATGCTTGTTCTATAACTTGCCCTTCGGGCAAGCCCATCGCTATGTTTTAACGAGCCTAGCGATAGTTGTTGTTGGGAAAAGTATCCAATACGGAATGACCCTATCCCACTCTAAGGGTGATAGTACCTCAGCAACAATCGAAGCAAAGCTATCTAAGATTTCTTCTTTATGAAAGTAAAATAGGGGAGAAAGAGATCCACTAACCGATGTCTTTCGCTAATGATTGATCCAGTCTTCTCTCCTTGCTGCTTGCTCCCAGCTCCTTGCTCTTTCACTAGCCCAGCTACACCAAGATCCTGCAAAATGGCAAGAGAGGGAAACTACAAGAAGCATACATTCATAATTGATTCAAGGATTAAAATAAATCAAATACACAAGTATAACAATACACCATTGAGACACATGCATATAGAAGAACCTCAAATGCTTTATTAATGGAAGAAGTAAAGTTCAGGAAGTGATACAACCATAAGAGGCCCAATCCAGCATCACCTCCCAGCAGAAAGAAATCTCCTCTTCAGCTCCTTCAAAGCAAATCACCCAATAGTTCTAAACTCAAACCAATAACACTTCCTTACATTCACAAGATTCCAGCCTCATTAGACCTCATGAGAGAGCTCTATATATAGGAGTTTTGGAGAAAGGATGAGTCAGCTTGAGGCTGGCATGAAGCTGACTAGTGTCCTCTCTCACTTCAGTTATTCTTCAGTTCTTGAGTCCACTTGGAGGTTATTGCTTCCACTTGGAGATCTAGACCCTCTTACTCATCACCAGTCGAATTCCTTGATCCAAGTGTCATTTTGGAAGCTTCCTGGGCATTGACACCTTGAGGAATGACTATGCCACATGTCCCAACTCGCCCAGCGCAGGTAGCCTTCTTTGCAGTTGACATTCAGCGCAGGTAGACAGTGGAGCAGTTGACATTCAGCGCAGATGCTCAGTGGAGCAGTTGACATGATCCAGAATTGCCTTGTTTTTGAGTGTTTTCAGGTGGAGAATTGCTATTCAGTGCTGTGGTTTGCTGACCTTGTTCCTCTAGGGGTAGGAACAACATGTTTAGGGACTTTGGATCCCTTAGATTATGGACATTTCATGCTTCATGCTGCAAGGCACAAAAATGTCTATAACAGTTGCCCCCTAAAGTATGAGGTCGTTTATCGGGTGAAATGCTTTATCAGGAGGATCCGAAGTTCATTCAATTGCTGAAAGGTGACCTGTAATAAAATACAATACAATACATTATGATTCATTCTACTTTCATGATCTAGCTGAGGCGGGCATTCCCATGCTCAGCTTTATAAATTCATTTTGGTACATATAACAGACGATCGTCTGATGGTAGACTGATAATTCTCTGCTGAAATTATCATCCTTTGAGTAGGATGATCATCTGCTACAATGATGTACATGTCAAATGTCTTTATATTTCCTGAATATATATCGCAGCCCAGATGGATGAAACTAGATCCGGGGTCTTCAAACTCGTTCGATCTTCACTCTAAGTACAAGTCGATCCATGTGAGAATTGCGCTGAAGTCGAACATGGAAAGACATTGCTTGATTACCGGTCCATAATGTAAGCCGTTAACAAGCGCGAGAGGAATCACCGATAATGATAATGACCCTCAAGGTACTACAGTACAATTCACGTGGTGTGAATAAAGGACTTGGCGTCAAACACCACGCGAAATATTTCGGTTGAAGGTCATCGATGTATACCTGTCGCCGGAAGTGAGAAACTTGCCATTGAGGCATGCAAGCTTCAAAGTACTGAGGGGGTTGTTCCTATATCAACTTCTTGGATAATGAGCTGAAGTCGACAAGAAGCGATCCGTCAAAGGAGGGCCTTAATGAATCCCACATCAGTGACACGGAACGGAGCTAATGATTTTAATGGAGGTGAAAACAATCTGTGACATATGATTCAGGGTGGCGATCATGGGTGGATGAAGGATAATGTATGGCAGTGGATGGGACACGGTTGACTCTTTCTGAACAACATCTCTTGAACACATAACGACACTGATGCGATGGATCGGTAGCATTACCCCAAATGTGGATGGTTTGGCGAGACCATGGTGATGAGACCGGTGAATGAAACAACCCAATCCGATGTGATACGGAGGGAAAGTGTCATGTTCAAGAGCGACTTGCTACCATTAAAGCTTTGAGGTTCTCCCAATTTTTCCCCAGTCATTTCTGACCAGTACCTCTTTATTTTTGTCAAGCTTGAGGAGGATAACATATGCTTGTTCTATAAGCTACCCTTCGGGCAAGCCCATCGCTATGTTTTAACGAGCCTAGCGATAGGGAAACTCGTTCTCGTCTAAAGACAAGTTTGTCGCTATTTAATCATTTTAGCGAGTCTAACGACAAGGAAAACTCGGTCCTTTTCATTTTTAGAGAGTCTGAAAAGGTACAGAAAGTTAACTCCAAAATTCCTTTTTCGTCATCTAATCCCTTAAGTCCGAAAAAGTATAAAACAATACAGAAGGGATGAGTTTTCGATAACTTTAACGAGCCGAATAAAACAAGCGCTCGACCTTTTTGTGCAATAATCCCTCAGGTCCAAAAAGATTAAAATCTAGAGGAGGGATAGCTCTTCCGGTCCTTTTAACGAGCTGGAAGGCCAAAACTCGGCAATATTTTCATATTTTACGAGTCAGTTGAAAAGAGCTCAAAGAAGACTCGTCTTTTGAGGGACGAGTGATAAACAGGGATAGCAGCAGATTGCAGGTACAGGTTGGAATTTTCCAATCACGGCAGTGTCACAAGGATGGCTAGGTGGAATCACTCTTCGCAGCTGTTCCTCAAAATAGGTAAACAATCATATGGAGGTGAACGATTGGCCAAATGAAAGTGGAGGTGGCAGGTGCAAACACGACCAAGGCTTTTATGGCTGATAAATTTACGATCACAGAGGTTATTTACCAGAATAGGTTCATTTTTTATTTAATAATGAGCTTAAACCCTGGGGGAAACATTGCTCACTACTTTTATTTATTTTTTAACGAGCATGAAGACCGCGTTAAAATTGCTCGGATCTTGCGTTTACTTTTTAACGAGCATGAACTTTATGCTAAAACTGCTCGATGATAAGTTTGCATGCCCCCAGCATAATAACGCAAATCGAGGTGCATGCCCCCCAAGCTTCATTGCATTCAACTCGGTGGTTGGAATGAAGGTTTACCTTTGAGAAAGGGGGGAATTTGTTTCATTTTTTAATGATCCGGATTTAGATAGGAACGCAATAGATTATAGAGATAACCATAAATACAGATATGCGATAACCATAAATATAGAGATGCAGCGGAAATAATACTTCATTTCATTAATGGAAAATACTGAAATATGCTTACAAACAGAAATGGCAAGAAACCAGCTAGGGCGATGGTAGCTTATCCCTGAGAAGAGATGTGGTGGCTACATGCCTCTGAACTGTTCCGAACTGTATTACAATGAGGCTCGAAGGCCTATTTATTGTTGAGAAACAATGGAAAACACTTCACATCCCGAAACCTAGCCCTAGAAGATGAAACGCCAAATTGTGGGCCCCGTTTGGGTAAATTGGTACATCAATTTCCCGGGGTCGTAACTTTGGCATACGATCTCCGTTTGACGCGTACAATAGCTCGTTAGAAAGATCTATCCGAGTACTACCACTTTGGGAGGCAACATCGGTCCATGGACCTATGTTGCCCCAGAATCCCAAAAAAACGTCGTTTAGGGCCTCAAAACGGCTCCGGAAGTTCAGGACCCAAAAAACTGCTAAAAAATAGTAAATTGTGCTACAATTTAGGAAACTGAAAAGACTGAAATAGACAGTTGTGGGGGTCCAAATGGGATAGGTGGGTGGCCACCAACATCCACCTGGATCATTCCTCCCCCCTTAGGAAGCAATGGTCCCCATTGCATTGAGTTCCTCCATCTGCTGAACTTGTCCTGCAATCTCTGATGTGTCCAGTGATGGTGGGAAGCATGGTCGACGATGGTCCACATTGAATACTTGGTGCAAGCAAAGGAATGGAGGAATGCTCTGCTTCGAAGCATTGTTTCCCGTAGCCCTTTGCTGCTGCTGCTGCGTGGAGGAACCCTTTGCAGGGGTCATGGATGTAGCAACGATCTTCCCCTTACTTTGGGAGTGAACCAGACAGATGAATTTCCTAGTCTGTGATATGAGCTTTCTGCCTTTCTTGGTAGTGATCAAAGATGTGGCGGTAGGTGGGGCTACCTCCGGTATCCTGTATAATGAATTATTTAAATAAATAATGACAGCACGGGGCCTTGACTCATACACAGCATGTCGCCTCCACAAGTATGGTTGGCCTAATAATACATCGCAAACATCCAGAGATGTAACATCACACAATACCTCGTCTGTGAAGGGCTTGATGCTGTAGGGAAGGTGGCATTGCTGGCGAACTTTCAGATCTCGTCCTTCATGAAGCCACCCGATACTGTATGGCTGTGGGTGTGGTGTAGTCGGTAGGCCCAACTGCTTCACGACCTCTGCTGAAACGAGGTTCTTTTGGCTGCCACTGTCGACAATGAATTGTAGCGGCGAACCCTTCACCCATATCTGTGAGTGGAAAAGACGCTCCCCCTCCTCTGGATCTTCGGGCTCATTTTTCTTGATCTTGGCAGTGGCAACAGTGGCACTGGGATCCGCATCAATGATCTGCTTCCCTTTGCCATTCCCCTTATCGAGTTCTGGCTTAGGGTCGGAACATGCATCTGATTCGGAAGCCTTCAACTCGGCCACCAACGACTGCTTGGTCCGACACTCACTTGTGTTATGAGTGGGACTCTTGTGGAACTCACACCACTTTCCTGTGTCCTTCTTCGGCTTCGTGGTGTTGTTCTTTTCTTGTGGCTTCGACGGGTTGTCTTGGGTCACCCCGCCTTGGCTTTGTCCTTTGGGCTTTGGATTTGCAGATCCAAAGTCTCGCTTCTTCTGTTTGAATTTTTGCTCGATTTTGACAGCGTATCGGTACGCCGTGCCGAGTGAGGAGATGTTCAAGAACACCATCTCTTCTTGGATGTATTTGTGCAGGCAGCCACGGTATTTGAGTACCAGATGCAACTCAGAATCTTTGATACCCAACTGTGTGCGAAGGGTATGAAAAATGTTTGTGAACTCTGGCACATCTTGGTCTCGTCCCTGCCGCAGTGTGGTCCATTTGATGTATTTTTCCTCATAGCTTCCGACAGGGTAATACTGCTCCTTGATGGCATCCCGGAAGTCATTCCAAGTGGGTGCGGCTGAAAATAGTGAGCCTGTACTTTCATCCTTCTGCTCGCAGTAGGTTTCCCACCAGTCCTTGGCGTGGGGGGCTGCTTTGAGAAGAGCGAAAACAATCTTTTCCCGACTTGAAAATTCATGAACAGAAAAATACCCATCTAGTAGATTTAACCATTTATCTACGGCATCTGCGTCTATTTGACCCTCGAAGATGGGGATTTCAAAATTAACTTGTACCTTGAAGGGTGTGGCATTTCCAGAGTCGCTGTTGGAAGCCGATGCGTTGCCTCTGGGTAGCCGCTGAAGAATCTGCGCAAAGCTATCCATCATCGCGTTCCTTTGCCGCTCGAGCGCTTCTTCGAGCAAGATTTTGATAGGATCTCCTGCCCCCTCGTCTTTCTTCTCATCCGCCATGGGAGGCCGTCGGGATTTGCGAGGCTGGTCTTGCAACGGTTCGACCAGTTCAAGCCCTAACTCCTTATATCCCGACCTCGTTGGGGACATGCAAAGGAAAACAGAGAAAAAGCAGACCGCTCTGATACCACTGATCCGGATTTAGATAGGAACGCAATAGATTACAGAGATAACCATAAATACAGAGGTGCGATAACCATAAATACAGAGATGCAACGGAAATAATACTTCATTTCATTAATGGAAAATACTGAAATATGCTTACAAACAGAAATGGCAAGAAACCAGCTACGGCGATGGTAGCTTATCCCTGAGAAGAGATGTGGCAGCTACATGCCTCTGAACTGTTCCGAACTGTATTACAATGAGGCTCGAAGGCCTATTTATTGTTGAGAAACAATGGAAAACCCTTCACATCCCGAAACCTAGCCCTAGAAGATGAAACGCCAAATTGTGGGCCCCGTTTGGGTAAATTGGTACATCAATTTCCCGGGGTCGTAACTTTGGCATACGATCTCCGTTTGACGCGTACGATAGCTCGTTAGAAAGATCTATCCGAGTACTACCACTTTGGGAGGCAACATCGGTCCATGGACCCATGTTGCCCCAGAATCCCAAAAAAACGTCGTTTAGGGCCTCAAAACGGCTCCGGAAGTTCAGGACCCGAAAAACTGCTAAAAAATAGTAAACTGTGCTACAATTTAGGAAACTGAAAAGACTGAAATAGACAGTTGCGGGGGTCCAAAAGGGATAGGTGGGTGGCCACCAACATCCACCTGGATCATTTAATGAGGTTGACACAAGATAGGAACTATCCTCGACTCCTTGTTTCATTTTTTAACGGGGTTGACATGAGATAGGAACTATCCTCGAAGCTTTAGATCCATTAGAAATAGAAGGTTTCATATTCCACTGTGGCCATTTCCGCCAGATTACTCGGAGGCGGTAGGGCAAAAGTACCCATTAAGGCAGGGTCTTTTAGGAGACCTACTCCGATATTTTGGAGCGAATGATTCCTTCCATGGATCATTGGAATGCTTCCTGTAACTTGTGAACTGTTGGGGAGAAATGTTTGTTGGTCAAAAATTGTAATTCCTCCTTGGAAAGGAAACGCAATCTTCCTGAAGTAGGTCGACACAACTGCGGCCATGGCATATATCCAGGGCCTTCCCAGTAGGATGTTGTAATCGAGGTTTCCATCGATTACTTCAACATCAACTTCTACTATTTTGCCCCCAAGTTCAACTTGCAAGTTACTTAAAATCCCATATGGAGCGTATGATCGTCCATCAAATGCTTTTAACGTCGTTGACGATTTCGACAAGGGTGGTGAGCCTAAATTTTTCCAGCAACTCATCGACATAAGACATGTAGATGCCCCCTCATCAATAATTGTTCGTTGAACAATTTTGTTGAGGGCTTTCACTTGAATAAGGAAAGCTAGTTGAGCTGGTAACTGAGGGTTATATCCTTCATGATCAAAGGCCACAAGATCGGAATCCATTGGGTCAATCCCACCTATTGCTGATAACAAATCTTGCTCTTGGGAGGGGCAATTTTGCAGTACCTCAAGTGTCGACATAGCGGACGACGATTGGGCCAGGTCCTTTATCCGTGTTATTTTTGCACAAGGATTAAATGTCGATTTGTGTACTGCTCCCTTTTGCGACTTTATCATTGGCTCAGGAACGATGGGTGGCAAAACTTCGGTTAAAGTTGTTGTCGAACTACTAGGTTGCTCATTAGCCTTGTTATTCGACAGCCGTGGATTCCCGTAATCTTTATTCCTTGTCAAAGCATCATTTTGCTGCTTCGAGACAGACAACATAAGCACTTGGGATCAGGAAGCATTTTGATTAGCAACCAGATTTTGACCTGGGTTGGGAAACGGATCAGTCAATACTGTTGGGGTTTTTGAACTCTTAAAGAGTTTCTTAACTTTAGCTATATGTGGACAATCTTTCGTCCAATGATCCTCATCGCATATATGACACCCTGTCGGGGGTTTCCTTTTTCTCCCTTTCTTTTTCTTCTTGCCCCCTGGCTGCTTCAGTTGTTTGCCCTTGTCGGTCGACATGGCATTTACTTCTGAGGCAAGAAGTTCTTCATTTGCATTTTGACTAGAAATTTTGTGTTTTCTAATCACGCCATCGCCGGCGTGAGAGTCATTGTTTGATTTAGGAGGAGGAGGAATTGAGAATTCCGGTCTAGGGGCGTCAGGCATTTTGTCGTAGAGCATGCCGGACTGAGTATAGACCAAGTCCAGATATTGCGCACGAGCGATAACCTGCTCTTCCGTTACGACTCCCCCTTTTGCCACATCTTCCATGATGGCAGGAAGTAATGACTTGATAAACCATTCAGCTAATAGATGATCGGGAATGTATGTTTTTACCATCCTACGACGACGTCGCCACTCATGTATATGATCAGATATGTGGGTGGCAGTTGTCTGTTTGAAGTTGGTAAGGAGTTCTATTCCCGTTTCATACCTTATTGGTAATTGAAAATGGGTTAAAAAGGTTGTGGCTAAGGTACTGAAGTTGTCGAACGAAGCTCTAGGCAATTCAATGTACCATTTTGCCGCCGGACCCGTTAACGTCCTCTGAAAGAGGCGAAGTCGTATCGAATCATCATTCAGAGTGTTTGATGAACACCGTAGATGGAATGTCATCACATCATTCGATGGATCTTCAGCCGGATTTCCATTAAATTTAGGAATGTCTGACGGAAGTTTATGCGGAATCGCTGGCCACCAAGGGCCATAAGCAATTGGATCATTCGTCAGCCGGTTTAGATCTGGTAGTTCTAGAGTTGCTACAAAGGGCAACTGTTGGTTCAGGTTAGGCGAAGCATATCCAGGATAAGATGGTATCGCCTGAGCAATGGGTCTTCGCAGATCAGCATAATGCTGACAACTTTGACAAGGTTGATGGGTATAACCATTATAGTATGGTTGCCCATTACTTTCAAAGACTTGTTGCTCAGGTCCTTGATATGATTGCTGGAATGGCGGTTGTTGAGATTGAACCAGCTCTGGTTGTTGGACCATTTCCTGTTGACCAATACTGGATGATTGACCAAGATGAGGAGTCACAGTACTTGTTTGAGCCTGAGTCGCTCCAGATAAGGAGGCACTACCCTGAGATCGTGATTGAGTCGTTGAGACAAGAGGCTGTTGTATTGCAACCTGAGAAATCTGGGGTTGACATACAACAGGTAGCGCTTGTACTTGCGACGCATTCACCATAGCAGGCGTGGTGGGAATATTCGACACAGGGTGTACTGGTTGCATTGAATATACAACCCCTGCTTGTTGAGGCAGTATTGGTATCCAACCGCTGGATGTAATTCCAGTTTGACCTGAACTTTGTTGTAAACTCCCATATGGTTGTTCTCTGGGAGGGAACAATGAAAGAGCATACTGCCCTCCATATGGTGGAAATCCAGTACTTAAAGGGTAAATTGGCCTTTGAAGACACATTGGATCAATTTGTTGAGTTTCAACATAAGAAATACCAGATGATAATCCGGATGAAGAAATAGGAACTAACCATGTTGTCGTCCCTGACTGGACTCTGGCTTGTTGTTGACAATTTTCCCGGACAGATGGTATACCAGCGAACATCGTTGGAGTAGCAGCAGGAGGCTCTGCTGCTGCTGTGTCGGACGACACAGTCCTAGATGTCGATGGTTGTTCAGACATATCTAGTCTATCCAAAAGATTTCTCAGCGATTCTACAAGAACTTATGATGCCAAAAGACTAACTTCGAAGATCAACGAGGGAATGGTGATGATTATCCCGTTTAAAATAAATTTTAACGACGCTTAGACACAACTTGCTTTTTCACTTTTAAAGAGTCGAGAAAAAGCTAAAGATGACTCTAGTCTCCTTCGATGTTTTAACGATCCCGAAGTGACAAATGCTCGGATGGACTTTTTCAGTTATAGAGTTTGAAAAAGGCCAAAAGAAATTGCTCTGGAGATCTAGGCAGAGGGTGTGCCAAACTTTTCGCAAAACCACAGAATACGTTTTACGGTACGAGTGGTCGATGTTCGTGAATGCTGTGTTCACTGCATTGCGATCAGTAGGGCGGCCGACACGGCTTCCTATGGATAAAGACTTTGTTCCTATAGGGGTCTCCCAATATATACGCGACGGTACGTGGGAGCACACGTCTGTATTGATACTTATCGCTTCACCGTGGAGGAATCACTCAACCACTCAACGCTAAGATATCACGTTTAACGACGCCGGAACACGTCTCTAGCTTAGACCTCTATGTGTTTGCGTTATGTTTCAATGCGTTTTTATGTAAATTCAATTTATTTTAAGGTTGATCTTGTTTAACAGTTTGCCTTTATGGATCACCACGAGATGTATGATACAAATTCCTAAATGCAGTCTAAGATGAGAAGCAAGCCTTTTCAATCTTTTCGACTTATGAAAATCTTAACTACTGAGGGAAAAGAAAGGCATCATCTTTTCACACAGATCATAGAGCACACACTAATGCACTTTTTCCTAAATCAACATGCAAACTTATCAAATGCAAAATGCACAATGCAGGTATTTCTTTTCTCTTTCTTAATGTTGATGTATTACAAAAAGAAAGCTGTTGTATAACTTTGAATTCAATTTCAAGTGAAAGCAAACAAGCTTTGTCCAAAATCAAAAGACACCTTAATATTTACTTGTTTCGACACTAGAAATACATAAATTCAAACCATATGACGAAAGCAAAAGCTCAATCAGCTATGAACAGCAAACAAACTAACTCTTAAGATCAAAACGACACTTATCACAGGTCTAGATCTAAGAGGCCACAGCAAGACTAGTTCACTTTCGTTATGGGAAACTGCAAATGATATAAGAAATACACAAAGAACAAATACAGTTTCTTTATACAACCGAGGCGGAATAGTGGCAAAGAAAGGTGGTTTCAGATAGGTACATTGACTGACAACAGGCTGCAAAAACAGAGATGAAAACAGGGCAATAAACAGCAGGGAACCCCAGTAGCACAAGGCAAAACTGGTTCAGCGCAGGTAGTACACTGTCAGTTTGACATTCAGCACAGGTAGCCCCTTCGAGACCTGCGATGAAATGCAGACTGCCTTCACAGTGCCTGCAATGAACAGAGAAACTCTCGTTTCTCTTGGTTTCCAGGTTACAGATTGCTCAAAAATTCACAGTTTTTGGCCAAATCAAAAGCTATCAATCAAGTACACACTAAAGGGTAATTAGGAGGATGAAAAGCTATCACTAAGAGCTATTCAGAGTCCTTGTGGATCAGCTCTTCAAATCATAAACATGCCCAGAAACTGAGCTAGAGTAGCTGCCCTCTACTTTGCATTTGAAAGATCCAAATGCAGTTCGATTCGGTACTCCCTATGTTTAGGAAATGAATAGCAAAAACACAAACAACCAACAAGATACGATCCCCAGCAGAGTCGCCAATTTGTTGTTGGGAAAAGTATCCAATACGGAATGACCCTATCCCACTCTAAGGGTAATAGTACCTCAGCAACAATCGAAGCAAAGCTATCTAAGATTTCTTCTTTATGAAAGTAAAATAGGGGAGAAAGAGATCCACTAACCGATGTCTTTCGCTAATGATTGATCCAGTCTTCTCTCCTTGCTGCTTGCTCCCAGCTCCTTGCTCTTTCACTGGCCCCGCTACACCAAGATCCTGCAAAATGGCAAGAGAGGGAAACTACAAGAAGCATACATTCATAATTGATTCAAGGATTAAAATAAATCAAATACACAAGTATAACAATACACCATTGAGACACATGCATATAGAAGAACCTCAAATGCTTTATTAATGGAAGAAGTAAAGTTCAGGAAGTGATACAACCATAAGAGGCCCAATCCAGCATCACCTCCCAGCAGAAAGAAATCTCCTCTTCACCTCCTTCAAAGAAAATCACCCAATAGTTCTAAACTCAAACCAACAGCACTTCCTTACATTCACAAGGTTCCAGCCTCATTAGACCTCATGAGAGAGCTCTATATATAGGAGTTTTGGAGAAAGGATGAGTCAGATTGAGGCTGGCATGAAGCTAACTAGTGTCCTCTCTCACTTCAGTTATTCTTCAGTTCTTGAGTCCACTTGGAGGTTCTTGCTTCCACTTGGAGATCTAGACCCTCTTACTCATCACCAGTCGAATTCCTTGATCCAAGTGTCATTTTGGAAGCTTCCTGGGCATTGACACCTTGAGGAATGACTGTGCCACATGTCCCAACTCGCCCAGCATAGGTAGCCTTCTTTGCAGTTGACATTCAGCGCAGGTAGACAGTGGAGCAGTTGACATTCAGCGCAGATGCTCAGTGGAGCAGTTGACATGATCCAGAATTGCCTTGTTTTTGAGTGTTTTCAGGTGGAGAACTGCTATTCAGTGCTGTGGTTTGCTAACCTTGTTCCTCTAGGGGTAGGAACAACATTTTTAGGGACTTTGGATCCCTTAGATTATGGACATTTCATGCTTCATGCTGCAAGGCACAAAAATGTCTATAACAATAGTGAAACTCGTTCTCGTCTAAAGACAATTTTGTCGCTATTTCATGCATTTAACGAGTCTAACGACAAGGATAACTCGGTCCTTTTCATCTTTAGAGAGTCTGAAAAGGTACGTAAAGTTAACTCCAAAAGTCCTTCTTCATCATCTAATCCCTTAAGTCCGGAAAAGTATAAAACTATACAGAAGGGATGGATTTTCGATATCTTTAACGAGCCGAATAAAACAAGCGCTCGATCTTTTTGTGCAATAATCCCTCAGGTCCAAAAAGATTAAAATCTAGAGGAGGGGTAGCTCTTCCGGTCACTTTATCGAGCTGGAAGGCCAAAACTCGGCAATCTTTTCATATTTCACGAGTCAGATGAAAAGATCTTAAAGAAGACTCATCTTTTGAGGAACGAGTGATAAAAAAGGTTAGCAGCTGATTCCAGGGAAGGATTGGAATTTCCAAATCACGGCAGTGTCACAAGGATGGCTAGTGAAATCACTCTTCGCAGCTGTTCCTCAAAATGGGTAAACAATCATATGGAGGTGAATGATCGGCCAATGGAAAAGTGGAGGTGATGGGCAAACACGACCAAGGCTTTAATGGCTGATGATATTACATTCACGGTGGTTATTTACCGGAATAGTTCATTTTTTAACGAGCTTAAACACGGATGGAAACATTTTCTCGATCTTATGCTTATTTTTTAACGAGCATGAACTATGCGCTAAAACTGCTCGGATCTTGCGTTTATTTTTTAACGAGCATGAACTATGTGCTAAACCTGCTCGAATCTTGCATTTATTTTTTAACAAGCATGAACTGTGTGCTAAAACTGCTCGATGATGGTCTTGTTTTTTATTTTTACCATAAATAGCTTTGTTCTTTCAACAGATAGTATCGTATCTTCGACTACTTCATCAAACGAGTTAGAAATAAACAATATTTTCTTGAAAATGAGATTGAAAACACTAATATTTTACTTTGAACTATGTGAAAAGCAATTAAAAAGTGTTTTTACCACTCATTTTACCATTTCATTTGCACTTGGTTTGTTGGAGCTTTGGAGGTGCCTCTTCCTCTTCGATTTTCATCAGCTGATTTCAGGAGATTCTGTGGACGATTCTCGGCGCCGTCTGGACCAGGTAGGAGCTAAACCCGAGCTCTTTCATTTCATGGTTTCCTTTTTGCATTCTGTGCCTCTTTTCCTATTTTTCTAAGCCCCTGGGGTTTGATTGGCTCGTTTTTCTATCAACGCACCCTGTGCCTAGTGAAACCTGCGCTGAATGTCAGCCAATATGAAGGCAGTTTGACATTCAACGCAGGTGAATCACTCCTGCAGGTGCGTTGGGCGAAAAAGAGGAACTTGTTGCATAGTTTTTGATGAAAATTTTGGCTGTTTTGCATCAAAATCAGGATCTTACTCCTTCTCTTGTTTGTTTTGCAGGGGCCATTGAGAAAAATGACCCTTACATGGCGAGAACGAGAGCATGAAGAAGAGGACATGATTGCCCTACATGATCCAGTTACCGTGAACGCGCTGAGGAACTGTGGCTTGCTGAAGTTCTTCCGCATCTCTGGCATGAGACAACAGATCAACCTACTGCAATATTTGCTCGATGCTTGGGATCCTGACCACCAAGTTTTTCAGATTAGGGGCAAGTCCATCCCCTTGACAGTGGTGGACATCTATTTCTTGACTGGTTTGTCTAGGCGAGGTGCCCCCATCTCTTTGTCAAGTTCGGTCCGGGGGAGCGATTCTGTGAGAGATTATGTCTGCCAGTATTGTAGGGAAGGATCTCAGCCAAGTAAAGAAGGCAAGATCGTCATCCACGATGTCACCAACAGGCCCCTTAGGGCTATCTTGTTTACTTTTGGTAGGATGGCCGGGAGCGCGTCTCTTCATGTAGCCAACAGGTCCTATATGCAGCATTCCTTGGAATGCCTCCAACCGAAATTTTTCAACTGGTGTGATGTAGTACTTCTGGTGATGAAAGAACAGCTGACCAAGGTAAAGACCGGAAGATTGAAGAACCTCGGGTTCGGTTCTATTTTGACCGCCTTTGCCTTGGAGAAGATACCACTGATGCAGCCTCAGTACATTGCACTTGACTTGCCTACTCCTTCTGAACCACGTATGCAGAGATGGGTTGACCACATGTCTAGGCATGCCGACCAGTCTCAGATTTCGTTTTCTATTACCTTCTTCAGGTGGTTCGATCATCAGGAGATGGCTTATGCCGAGTATCCATATGCTGGCATGGATTTCCGGGGTGACCTAGATTTAGTACTGCCGGCTGGTGAGCAGTGGGGTGCTATTGGTAAAATCTCTAACCATATCACTGTTTATTGTTCTTTTTTTATAATGTTCTTGTGCTTTATCCTATCAAGACTTTAATCAAACTCATGTGTACATGCAGATGTTGGTCCTGTTGGCCCAGTAGCCCGTCCGAGAGTGCCAGATGTCGCCCCAGCAGGAGAGGCTGCCGGGAGAGTTATTCTTCGCGATCTTGATGTGGCTGAGACTCTTTCAGCTGTGCAGGAGCAGGTCGAGAGCCTTACTCTCGGTATTCCAGATGTGAGGATTGATGAGTTCCCGTTGCAGCTACAGCAGCATACTACTGGTGTGCCCAGACGATGGACTCATCTCTTACGCATGATTGCACAGGCCGTGACTTGCTATCACCAGCATCATTAGACTAGGGTGCCCCCTAGCATTTTGAGTTTTTGGGTCATATGACCGATTTTGTCTTGGTTACAAAACATTATATGTAAACCATAAACAGCTATATATATTTTTGATTTTCGGAGTTTTATTTTGGTTTATGTGATCCATATGTGAAACATTGATGATGCTTTTCTTTTTATCAATTTTGCAAATGTCTATCTAACGCATAGTTTGCTAATGAGTCGGTTAATGTGTTTAAGTTTTTGGAAATGTGTTGATACTGAATAAGATCAAATTGTCTTTCCAAAATTTTAACCCTTAGGAACATGCGATAAATAGCTGGATTTCAGACAGAGTAGATACAAGTGAGTTGCAGTATTACGAGTTGTGAGTCTATCCTGACGATTAGTCGGCGTATACCATGGGTGATGGCGTTAGAGGGTAGTTCTATCAACGCGCTATACTCAGCGATGTTATTTGTCGATTGACCAATACATACACCTCTGAAACTTACTAACTCGCCACTTGGATCAAAAATGGCCCAGGCTGCGGAGGATAGGTTTCGCGAACTACGACTCGCTCCGTCAGCATATCCAACACACGGTTCCAATGGATTTGACATCTGCAATAAATGTAAGAAGTGGATTACTTAACCAAAATAAACACTTTAGCGAAAACAAAAATGTAACAAAAGCATACAGGTTACTATTAGGCATAGTAACGCTTGAGGTACAACCCGTTACGAGGTTGCGCCAGTGGAATTCCGTCATAATCTATTAACTCGTAGGCTCCTTTTGCTAATACCCTTTTAACAATATAGGGGCCCATCCATAAAGACTTAAATTTACCAGCTCCCAATTTATCGGATTCTTGGTCGTAAAGCAAGACCAAATCACCTTCTGAGAAGACACGGGGTTTGACATTCTTGTCGAACTGCGCCTTGACTCGTTTCTTGTGGGCTTCGTTAGCCAACGCGGCGTCACGACGGGTTTCATCCAATTGGATTAACTCCAAGAAACGACCCTCTTCTTCTGAAGTTCCGGGGAGGAGATCAATTGCGAGTTTAAGAGACGAGATTTCACACTTGATCGGTAGGATTGCTTCCAGGCCATACACCAGTTGGAAAGGTGTGAATCTAATTGCAATCCTTATCGAAGTTCGGTAGGCCCACAAAGTGAGTACAGGATTAGGTGCCATCTTCTTTTGTGATCCCCAATCATCCTTTGCAGCATGCGCTTCAGGACTTTGTTGATTGCTTCAACTTGTCCGTTAGCTTGCAGATAATATGGGGTAGAGCTGTCGTGAGACAACCCTAGTTTGGCAGCTAATTCGACCATCATGTGATTGCGAAAATGCGATCCATGATCTATGACTATAGCCTGTGGTATGCCGAATCTGGTGACTACATGATTGAAGAAGAAAAGGGCAGCTGTTTCACCAATATTATCTAATGTAGGCATCGCCTCGGCCCATTTGGTAAAACGTCAACCATGACTATGATATACCCATGCCCCTCGGTCGAGGTGGGGTTACATGTCATGAAATCGATGCCCCATTTGGCGAAAGGTCACACAGCTACTATTGGCTATAGCGGAGCGGGAGGTCTTCTGGTTTTGCTATCAAAAATCTGACAAGCATGGCAACTTCTGACTGCGGTTATGCAATCTTTGAACATGGTTGGCCAGAAGTATCTTGCTCGTAAGATTTTTTGTGCTGTAGCATATCCAGATTGATGCCCCCACAGGCACCTGAATGACACTCATTCAGGGCTTTTTCGGCTTCCTCATGGGTGCGGCACCTTCTCAGAACCGTATCGACACCACGATGGTAAAGTGTATCACCGACAATCATGTAGTCTTTTGCTTGGTATCGGGTACATTTTTGTTCTGAGTGTGAGGTGTTCGGCCGAAATCTTTGGGTTTGGAGATAAACGATTATATCTCCATACCACTCATCGCTTGTGGATATCAGAAACAAACTTTCGTCCACGATTTATTCTTGGGATGTTTCATCGTTGGACGACGATGGGAGATCGCATAATAATTTTGCGAAAACCAAAGCTTTCTTTGATTTGGATTTTACAAATTCCAGATCAAACTCTTGAAGGATTGCTATCCATTTTGAATATTTTCCCCCCACCAACTGTCGCAACAATATATAAGTCATGGGGTTGCAATCTGATAGAACGGTAGTTTTCCGAAAGAGGACATAATGTCGAAATCTTTGTATCGCTTGAACAACAGCAAGTGCTAGCTTTTCAACATACGAATATTTGCTTTCTGTATCATTTAAGTTTTTACTTAAATAATATATAGGATGTTCAATTCCATCGACTTCTTGAACTAAAACCATCGCAATGGTCGTATCCGCTGCAGCCAGATACAGGTTAAAATCTCTTTGATAGTCTGGGGCATACATTAATGATGCTTTTACTATAGAATCTTTCAGAGCGTCAAAGGAAGCTTGCGCCACCTGATCCTAGACAAAAGGTACATCCTTTTTCAAAAGACGAGTATAACCTTTAGCAAGTTCTGCGTAATTTGGAATGAACCTCCTCAAAAAGTTTGCTTTCCCTTGGAGTTTCTGAATCTGAAGCAAATTTGAAGGTGGAGGCAAATTTATGATTGCCTGAACCTTACAGGGGTCGAGACGAATCCCGTCCTTGGAGACTACAAAGCCAAGTAAACGACCAGAGTTGACGCAAAATACACATTTGTGTGGATTGAGTCGTATCTTGTAGTGTCGGCAACGTAGAAATATCGCTCTTAAATGCTGCGGATGATCAGTCCGCTTTCGCGAATGAGCCGGAAGGTCGTCGAGGTATGGTTGAACGATGTTCTTGATGTCATGGAATGCATAATTCATTGCCCTCTGAAACGTCGCCCCAACGTTCTTTAAAACAAAGGGTAATTTTCGATATGCGAATGTGCTCCACGGACAAATGAATGCAGTCTTTGACTAGTCCTGTGGGCGGATATTTATTTGATTATACCCGGAGAATCCATCCATAAATGAAAAGATTTCACATCTGGCGCATTCATCAATTATCTGGTCGATGAAGGGTGTAGGGTAGTTGTCTTTTGGACAAGCTTGATTTACATCCCTATAATCGATGCACACTCTAATTGTTCCTTGTTTTTTCATAACAAGGACAATATTCGATACCCAATCGCTTAGAGGAACCGGGTAGATGAAACCAGCATGGAGAAGTTTTTAAACTTCTGCCTTAATTGCAGCGGTTTTCTTGGGGTGCACCTGCCGAAGCCGTTGTATTACTGGTTTTACATCAAGATACATCTTAATTTCATGTTCAACGATACTCGAGTTGATGCCTGGCATTTCATCATATTACCAAGCAAAGACATCTCTGAATTCGCGAAAAAGAGCGTTATATATTTCGAGTTCTGAAGGAGAACAACATTTGCCAACATAAATATTCTCTACAACATCTGTTTTGGTTGAGATATTTATGGCTATAGTCTCTTCAATATTGGATAGGTTCCGCTCGGAATCCACCGTATTTATAGTATTTGATAGGAATTCAAAGACTGAAGGGTGATAAAGGTCATCATGAGTATCTTCTTCACAATCCGGAAGAAAGGAACGATGGTGGCTATCATTCCATGGTGCCCCCTCAATCAACATTGATTGTATGATTCCTTCGTCGGTTCCATGCACTCGCGACCAAGGATCTAATGGGGTACCATACTCTCTAGACCTATCTACCCAAACGTACGATGAGCATTGATTTGGGTTCGCCTCCCAAGCTAGGAACATTGATTGCTACAATATCTCCGTTGGGCTTGGGGGTAAAACCATTGCATGATCCATGTCAATATCATCTTCTGAAATCTTTTGTGCGGAAGATATCATGTTGCAGGCTCCTACCAACGCTACTTCTCCTATATAGATTGGAGGTGGAAGTGCGAAAGTTCCCATTAATGTGGGGTATTTCAGTAGGCCTACTCCGATATTTTGAAGCGAATGGTTGTTGCCATGGATCATTGGAATGCTTCCCGTAACTTGAGAACCATTGGGGAGGAAGTTTTGCTGGTCGACAATTGTAATCCCTGCTTGGAAATGGAATGCAATCTTTCTAAAATAGGTCGACACGACAGCTGCCATGGCATAGATCCATGGTCTTCCTAGTAGGATGTTGTAGTCAAGGTTCCCATCAATGACTTCGACATCTATTTCTACTGTTTTCCCTCCTAGTTCAATTTTTAAGTTATTTTGGATACCATATGGGGTAAACGATCGTCCATCAAATGCTTTTAACGTTGTTGAAGATCGCGACAAGGTTGGACATCCTAATGTTTTCTAGCAACTCATCGAAATAATACATGTGGATTCCCCATCATCAATAATCGTTCGATGAATGATTTTGTTGAGGGCTTTCACTTAAATAAGGAAAGCTAGTTGAGATGGTAACTGAGGATCGTATCCTTTATGATCGAAGGATACAAGATTGGAATCCCTTGGGTCCACCCCACCGATAGTTGATAACAAAGCCTGCCTTTGGGATGGGAAATTCTGTAGTACTTCAAGAGTCGACATAGCAGATGTCGATTGGGCCAAATCTTCCACTATGTTATAATGCTGCGCTGCCCTAGCACGAGGATTAAATGTCGAATTGTGTACTACTCCCTTTGGCGGTTTTATTGTTAATTCAGGTATTATTGGTGGCGTTACAACTTCTGTCGAGGTTGTTGTCGAACTACTTGGTTGATCTTTATCCTTGTTGTTCGACAGCTGTGGATTCCCGTAATCCTTGTTCCTTGTCGAGATCAAAGCATCATTTTGCTGTTTTGAAACCGACAACATTAGCACTTGAGACGGGGAAGCATCTCCACTATCAACCAGATTTGTTCCTAGATTTGGAAACAGATCAGTTAACACTACTGAGGTTTTCGAACTCTTAAAGAATTTCTTCAGCTCAGCTTTGTATGGACACTCCCTTGTTTAATGATCCTCATTGCATATACTGCATGGATATTTCCTATTTCCAGGAGGGTTTGAAGAAGGTTCTTCAGGTTATGGCTCATCCTGTTTCTTCTTCTTCCCTTTGTTTTGTTTCTTCTTGCTTCCTGGTTGTTTGGTTTCTTTGCCCTTATCTGTCGATACGACATTTACTTCCGAAGCAAGAATTTCGTCTTTTGCATTTTGATTTGAAACCTTACGGGCTTTCTTGGATGTATCCTTTGTCGATTTCGCGTTTGTCGTGCCAATCACGCCATCACCAGCGTGAGAGTCATTGTTTGATTTAGGAGGAGGAGGAATTGAGAATTCCGGTCTAGGGGCGTCAGGTATTTTGTCGTAGAGCGTGCGTGACTGAGTATAGACTAAGTCCAGATATTGCGCACGAGCGATAACTTGCTCTTCCGTTAGGACCCCCCCCCCCCCCCCCCCCCCCTTTGCCACATCTTCCGTAATGGTAGGAAGTAATGACTTTATAAACCATTCAGCTAACAGCTGATCGGGAACATATGTTTTTACCATCCTACGAAGACGTCGCCACTCATGTATATGATCAGATATGTGAGTGGCCGTTGTTTGTTTGAAGTTGGTAAGGATTTCCGTTCCCGTTTCATACCTTATAGGTAATTGAAAATGGGTTAAAAAGGTAGTGGATAAGGTGCTGAAATTGTCGAACGAAGCTCTAAGTAATTCAATATACCATTTAGCCGCTGGACCCGTTAACGTCCTCTGAAAAAGGCGAAGCCTTATCGAATCATCATTTAAGGTGTTTGACGAACACCATAGATGAAAGGTCAACACGTGATTCGATGGATCTTCACCCAGATTTACATTAAATTTAGGAATGTCTGATGGAAGTTTGTGGGGAATCGCTGGCCACCAATGGGCGTAAGCAATTGGATCGTTCGTTAACCGATGTAAATCAGGTAACTCTAGAGTTGCCACGAATGGTAATTGCTAGCTCAGGTTAGGTGAAGCATACCCAAGATACGATGGGATCGCCTGAGCAGTTGGTCTTTGCATACCAGCATAATGCAGCTGATGCTGGTATGACTGGTAAGGTTGGTGGACAAGACCATTATAAAATGGTTGATTTTGACCATTTTCAATGTACGGTTGTCCACTGTTAGCAAAGATCTGCTGCTCAGAACCTTGGTATACTTGTTGGAATTGTGGTTGTTGGTATTGCACCAGCCATGGTTGAGAAGTCATGTGTTGTTGCACTATACTAACCGTTGGACCAAGGTGTGGGGTAATTGTACCCGTTTGGACCTGTGCCGCCCCACTAGTTGGCGATTGTGGTTGAGTCGCAGGGTCAAGGGGATGTTGCATTACAATCTGAGAAATCTGAGGTTGACATACAACAGGCAATTTTTGAACTTGCGACACCGTCACAATCGCTGGTGTAGTTGGGATGTTCGACATAGATACACACTGTTGCATTGAATACACAACCCTTGGTTGTTGAGGTAGCATAGGCACCCAACCACTTGAAGCAATTCCAGTGTAACCTGAACTTTTTTGTGAACTCCCGTATGGATAACCTCCCGGAGGGGGTAATAAAAGGGCATACTACCCCCCATACGGTGGTGATCCAGCATTGAAAGGGATTGCTTTCCCTTGAGGACCGGATTGCCCAAATTGACCTCCAAACGGATCAATTTGTCGAGTTTCAACATAAGAGTTGCCGAGTATTATTCCAAAAGAACAAACAGGAACGGACCATACTGTCGTAATAGCCCCTGAATGGGCTCCTTCCAGCGGTTGAGAGCCAGTTGGGACAGATGGTATGCCGGCGAACATTGTCGGAGTGACGGCAGGGAGTTCTGCCATCGCTGTGTCAGGTGCCACAGTCCTAGATGTTGATGGTTGTTCAGACATTTTTAGTCTATCCAAGAGATTCCCTAGCGATTCTACAGGTACTTCTGCTGGTGGTAGACTAGCTTCTGAAGAAGGATATAGAGTGACCCTGACTCCAAAGTGAGTTGGAGTACTTATTGGAGGGTCTTCTACAATTTCTTCAATCACAATCAGACCAGGTGGAAGAGGAAGACCGTCAGGTCCATAAAATATTTCTGGTGCCGAAGAAGGGATTGTATCGACAACGACAGATGTTTGAAGAGCACCACTCTCCGGACCGGTTACTGATGGAACTGGTTCGGTAACACAAGTGTTTACTCTCAAACTAGGATCAGTATCACTGTCCCTCTGTGGCTGTTGAACTTCTTCTGTAGAGGTAGGGTTTCCAGAAATGGTTGGAGTAGCCGGAACCTCTGATGTCGTCGGAACACTTGTTCTAACTTTAAGAGGAGATTTGGAACCGGTTAAATGAGTTCGCTTTGTCCGTACTAGTTTCGATTCTGGAGACAAAGACGGTTGACTCGTAAGTCTCCGCGAGCAACGGGGTTTCAATTGACTTTCTTCCACGATTGCGGATTACTCGATCAACTAAAATAAACAGGGGAAGTATGTTTCCAAATTGAATGAATTTTAGACGCTTTTAGACACAACTTGTTTTTTCAGTTTTAAAGAGTCGAGAAAAAACAAAATATGACTCTAGTCACCTTCGATGTTTTAACGAGCCCGAAGTGACAAATGCTTGGATGGACTTTTTCCGTTATAGAGTCTGAAAAAGGCCAAAAGGAACTGCTCTGGAGATCTAGGTAGAGGGTGTGCCAAACCAATCACAAAACTGCAAAATACGTTTTACGGTACGGCTGTCAATCTTCCCGAATGCTATGTTCGGTGCATTGCGATCAGTAGGGCGGTCGACATGGCTTCCTAAGGATAAAGGTTTTAAGCCTATAGGGGTCTCCCAATATATACGCGATGGTATGTGGGAGCACAATCCATACTGGCACTTTTGGTCCCTCAGGAGGAATCACCCAACCATCAGCGAGGCCAACAAATACCAGGTTTTACGACGCTGGAACACGTCTCTAGCCTAGAGCTCTATGTTGTGCGTTATGTTACAAAGTGTGATTAAGTTCATTCAGTTTATTTTATGTTGATCCTTCTTAGAAGTTTGCCTTTTGAGGTTCACCATGAGATGTAGATACAACTCCTAAATGCAATCTAAAAGATGATAAGCAAATTTTATCTCTTTTTCAACAATGAAAATCCTAGCTACAAAGGGAAAAGAAAGACACCATCTTTTCTCAAAGAGCAATCAACACACTCTAAATGCACTTTTCCTAAATCAAGCATGCAAACTATCAAGATGCAAATGCACAATGCAGGTGTTTGTTTTCCGCTCTCTTAATATTGATGCCTAAAAAGAAAGCTTTTTTTACAACTTTGAATTTGCTTTTAAATGACAAATACAAACAAGTTTACTTTTTCGAAATCAGAAAGGGTAGAAGAGAATACAACACTTTACGACTTTCGAAATGAACACTTGTTTCGACACTTAAAAGAGACAAACTCAAACCAAAAGGAAAAGTAAACGTATAATCAACAGTAAACAGCCAATGAACTCTCTCCTAAGATCACAATCAACAGATCTGAATCAAGGGCTACAGGATGACTATTTCACTCTTGCAAAGGAAAACTGTAAATGACGCCACAAACACATAAAAACACTCACAGTCTTTTTGTACAAAAGGAGACGGAATTAAAGCAGAGAAAAGGAGTTATCAGATAGGTACCTATGCTGGTTACAGGCTGTAGAAATCAGAGATCAAAACAAGGCAAAACAGAGCAGAGAACCCCAGCTGCACAAGGCCTAAGCTGGATCAGCGCACCTCTATAACAGAGAAACGGAATCGCAACGCAGGTAACCTTCACGGGAACTGCGTTGAAATGCAAAGTCTCTTCACAGAGCCTGCGCTGGAGCAGAAATGAGAGTTCTTCTCTGGGTTTTGGGTCACGGTTTGCTGATTAACCTACGGTTTCAGGCCAAATAAAAGCAACAAGTAAGGTACAATCAAAGGGACGATTTGAAGGAGGGCTAAGATCTATCACAAAGGATCATCAAATCATTTGTGATTCCATTGTTCAGATCATAGATAAATCCAGTGATTGGATCAAAGCAACAACTGTCTACTTTGCATCTGAAAATAGCAGATGCAGTTCGATTGCTGCTCTTGAGTCTATGAAACAAACAATGATAGAGACACAAATAAAATGACTAAACAGATCTCCGCAGTAGAGTCGCCAATTTGTTGTGGGGAAAAATGCCTATGCAGGATGATCCTATCCACCTAAGGTGTGACAGTGCCTTAGCAACAAACAGAACCAACTATTCTAGTATTCTTCGTTTATGAATTAAGAATGAAGAGAGATGGATGGACTAACTAGTGTCTTCCGTTTGTCCCTCGATCTAGTTTCTCTTCTCTTTGAGAGTTCCCAGCTACTTGCCTTCTCGCTCGCCCAGCTTCAACAGGTTCCTGCAAGATCACAAGAAGGGAATACTACACAAAGACATAGATTCATATTCATAACTAGTTCAGGATTAGAAATAAACTAAACATACTAATGCAATCATACATCAAAGATACATCAGTATATAGGAGAAACCAAGATAGCTTTATTGATGAATAACAAGGTTCAGGAGGAGATACGACCAAGAGAGTTCCAATCCAGCATCTACCTCCCAGCGAATGAAATCCTTCCTTCACCTCTCTTCAAAGCATTAAGCACCCAATGATTCCAATCTCAAACCAACAGCAATTCTTTGCAATAAAAAAATTCCAGCCTCCTGGATCTCATGGAGGAGAGATCCATATATAGATGTTTGGAGAGAGGATGAGTCAGCTTGAGATCTGACTAGTGTCCTCTCCCTCTATCAGTTCTTGCTTCCACTTGGAGACTAAGAGCCTCTTACTCTTCACTTAGTCGAACTCATCAAGGCAAGAGTCATGGAGGAAGATTCTGGAAGCTTCCACAGTCCTTACACCTCGCACAAAGGACCCTGCCATTTGTCATTTCCCATTCAGCGCACCCTGGTAGTGCTTCCACCTGCGTTGCAATGCAACTAGCCAGTGTAGCCTCTGCATTTCAACGCAGGCAGCTAGTGGAGCCTCTGAATTGATTCTGAATTGACTTGTTTTTTAGCAGTTCCTGGTGGACAACTTCTGTGAATTGCTGTGGTTTGTTAGCCTTGTTCCTCTAGGGGTAGGAACAACATGTTTAGGGACTTTGGATCCCTTGGATTATGGACATTTCATGCTTATAGCTGTAAGGCACAAAAATGTCTATAACAGCTGGGGAGGTGACAACCTATCAATCCCCCTTCCTTTCTTCACCAGTTGCTCCTCCCCTTGGAGAAAATCCTCCTTCAAGTAGGGGTCATTAAATTTTCTGTTAAACCATAGTTTTCCCTCTATTGGTAATGGTTTCACTGGGGAGATTACCTCTTCTGTAACTTCTAGCTTTGATCCCATGAACTCCATTTGATTCCTCTCTAAATTCTAAGCGAATTCCATAACAATTGCCCCATCTAATCCTTCCAGCTTTTGGAAAAACTCAAACCAGCCTACGTATTTAAAAATTTGGCATGCTTTGGGGAATTTTTCCAAAGCCTCTGCTGATCATGGTTCATGTCGAATTGTTGCTTCACCCATCACTACACAAATTCAATGTTGTTCTCCTCCCTTTTCGCCCTTGAGAAGTTCCTAAGCAGTTTGTACAATACTAAGTTGTTCCAGCCATGCAACTATTCTCCTCCACTTCTCTCTCAGAACTCTAAATGGGGATGCAATGCTCCAACAATGGGTAAATGGTAGGGTGACGCAGGAAATAATTTCAAATTAGGATTTGCAATCAGGATTCGTACTGTGCAGTAATGTTTCCTTATTAATGGTAAGTTATGGGTGCTCTAGTCTAAGGTGCAATTCCTTTTTCTGGCATGATCGATAATTAAATCACAATGATTACAACATCATCATGCTTTGGTTGTGGTTTTTAAATGCTCACAGGTCATGCAAATGTCATGTCATCATGTAATTTGTCGCCCCATCTTAAATGTGACTGCCGACCTCGGTCATCAAAAGGGATATTGCATTAGATTGCCATAATTACTAAATAAAAGAGGATAGTGATATTACCATTTTATGTTGTACCTAGTGTAACGTGGAGAGAAGACATTGTTGATCAGCTACATGAATTTAATTCCAGCAGTCAAGGAAATTGCTTCTCGAATCATGGTGATGCATGTTGTGTGTCATAGTAAATAATTTACTTGGATTATTTCTAGAAGTCGTCGGATGTTACAGATTTAACAACCAAGTGGACAATTATGTTTTATTGATCTCCACAAAAGATAAAAGAAAAAAATAAAGTCGTGTAACATAATTATTGTAGGATATACTTGAAATAACAAATGTTGTTCCAGAGTGTGTAACAGTTTCCACAGAGTGGTTTCCAACTGCTCCAGAAATCGTCTTTCTGCACCTCAAAAAGGTTTTCACATCCAGATTGTTTTATTTCCTTATTTATTTATTTATTATGTTTTTTTTAGGGAGTGTAATAGCTGCAAAAAGAGGTTGTTTTCATCTATTACACTTATTGAAAAGTTAAAATTTTGGTAGCAAAGGGGGATTTTCCCCTACTCCTATAAGATGAAGATTCTAATTCATGACAATGTTAACAAATGAATCCCTTGAGGAAGGTTTATGATATAACCAAAGACAATGCCCATTTGCAAGAAATGGTGTCCTCGCACTATCAATGGTAACAGGATTCACAGTCCCTTTGTCAAAGACTACATCTACCTCATAGGGACCTAGCCATCAGGTGTAGAGCTTACCCTTTTATTCCTTGAATCCTGAATCATATAAGAGATCCCAATCTCCTTTCTGGAACTTCTTATTCTTGATGAACCTGTGATTCCACTTAGGTCTCTGTGGCTAGATAATGTTTGTTTGCTGGACAACGGCTAACCGTTTCTCCTCCAATTCATTGAGCTAGTTCAACCTTTTCTTTTGTGTTGTAGCCAAATCTAAATTCACCTGCAATGTTGTTCTCAATGTCTCTATTTTGAACTCAATAGGGAATAAGGGACTTTTACCATACACAAGTTCATATGGTAAGAATCTCATGGTATTCCACCACATAGCTCCGTGTGCCCAAAAAACATTTGGAAGTTTATCATCCCAATTCCTTTGGTTACTAACCACGGTCATGGTAAGAATCCCCTCAATAACTTTGTTGGTGCTTTCCACTTAGCCATTCACTTGTGGATGATAAGGTGTTGTGATTCTATGATAGAATTTATATTTTTCAACCAACTTTTGGATCATATGTGATGTAAACTGGGGCCCTCCATCTATGACTATCTCCCTTGGTATACAAAAACAGACAAAGATGTCAGAAAATAGGAAGTATGTAACAACATACTCTGTGGCTCTGGTTAATGATTTTGCCTCAACCCATTTGTGACATAGTCGGTGTAGACCAAAATGTAGGATTTCTATCAAGATGAAGGATTAATTGGTCCCACAAAATCCAAGGCGCATTTCTCAAAAGGTTCTAAGATGATTTGAGGCTGTAATGACATCTCATCTAATTGCAGAGGTTGGCCCATTCTTTGGAAACTATCACATCCTTTCATGAACTTCTTGGCATCATGAAATATTGTTGGCCAATAATACACTGTCGAAAGGACTTTGTATCTTGTCTACTTGTTATCGAAGTGCCCTCCACAAAGTTCCTCATGACATGCCTTAAGGATGTCAAAGATATCATCTTCCATAACACAACGCTTGATCTAGAAATCTCGTCCAATGTGATAGAGAATCCCATCTATCCAGGTATAGGTAGCACTCTATTGTATGATCTTTCTCTTCTCCTTGGAGGAAAAATATTGTGGGAACTTCCCTACAGCAAGATAATTGGCTATATCTTCATACCTTGGTGAGTAAGTAGAAATTGTGAAGAGATAATCATCAGGGAAAGAATCCTCAGTAGGAATGCAATTGTCGTCAATAGTTAACCTAGAAAGGAAATCATCTACTACATTATATTTTCCAGGTTTTTTGACAATTGCGATATCAAATTCCTATAACAACAATAACAACCTGTAATTATACCATTGGAAATTAACTTATTCATTAAAAAATGAATGGCATAGTGGCTAGTTTGTACAAATACTTGCTACCCAGTGATATCATGTCAAAATTTATTGATGGTGTGCACTACTGCTAAGAATTTCTTCTTAGTCACTGTGTAATTGAGCTGAGCTAGAGTCAAGTTATTGCTTATGTAGTAAATGGCATAAGGTTTCCTATCCTCCAGTTGGCCCAAAACAACACTTATAGTAATATCAGATGCATTTGTAGCAATATGAAATGGCAGTTCCAAATTAGGTCCACATAAACTGAAGTTGTTGATACGCAAAATTTTAGCTTCAAAAAGGCCTGTCACACTTTCCTGTCCACAAAAAGTCAACATCTTTCATGAGAAAAGAAAATAATGGCGATGCAAGGTTTGAAAATTTCTCTATAAACCTTCTGTAATGCACTGCATGTCCAAGAGTGAGGAGCGGTAGGGAAGGATTTGATTCAAGCTCAAATTCATCCCACTAGGGATTATACAAATCCATGCTTTGTTTTTGGGGGTAAAGATTAAGGTTCTTTCTAGCCTGGCCATCCGACATCACCATATATCTAGACCTGCATCTTATATATGCATCTACAATGGCCAACCAAGGTCTTCCTAGGATTAAAGGATTTCCCCCTAAGTTGGATTTGGGTTGTAATATATGAAAGTCAGTGGGATACCTCCAGGAATCTATTGTGATTACTATGTCTTCTAACACCCCCTCAGGTTTAACACAGGACCTATATGATAGTTCAAGTATATTAGGAGTATGTTTAAGCCCATGTACCCCCAGGGTGGTAAATAGGTCCTTTGTCATCACAGTAATGGCAGCCCCAAGATCAATCAATGTGTTAGTTATGGGATGGTCATTAATGTAGATAGTAACTGTAGCATTTCCCAAATCAATACATTTGGTTAGAAGAGGCTGAGCAGACATTAGTTCAGATAATTTTCCCATCACGTGTATAGTAGCTGGGTCCTTAGGCTTCCTTTCAGGTTTCTTAATGCATAGATCTTATACTATTTTAGTATAACTAGGTACTTCTTTAAGATATTGTAGCAGAGGAATTCGTACACGCAGATTTTTCAACTCCCTAAGAAAATCAAATTCAGGTTGTGAGGTCATTCCAGTGTTAGTTAATCTTTGAGGATACATAGGATTCTAAGTTATAACAGTTAAGTCGGCTACTACAGGTGTATCAACCTTACCCGAGTTGGTGGTTATAGGAATATCAGTTCTTCTCGGGTTGGTTGTTACAGATGTAACAGTTTGCTCTGTATTGTCTATTATAGGTATAACATCCACCTTAATATCTACTCTACCTCCTCTAGAAGGTTCAGATTCCTCCTCGGTAAGGATAGGGTAGTGATTTGGTTTAATTACCCTACCCGACTGTAGTTGAATTTCATTAAGTCTCACGAGAGTAATAAGGTAAGTCTGGAAGGTAGTCAGAGTCTTTATGCTATGGGCTACTTTATTATTCGGGTTAGGGTTAAGTTTCACAGGTATTTGTGTTCGTACAGGTCGGAGTTTGGAAGGGGGTCAATTGTAGTTGTTGGTGCATTGGTAATCTAGGTGGAGCTGTATTCTAGGCATTCCCCCTCCAGTTCTGATTCCAAGGGTATGATTGAGATGGACGATATTGAATAGAGGGAGAGGGGGACCACTAGTTCCAGGAAGAAGGAAACTATGATAGAGAAGGAGCATAATATTTCCATGGATATTGCTGAGTGTTATATGCATTTTTCCATGAATTAAAAGAAGAAAAATATTGGGACATACCTAAAGGTCATGGCTGACATGGTCTCCTAGCTGCAATGAAATAAGAGGACTGAAATTCTTCACTCAATTCTTTAAGTACTAATTTCAGTCTGGGAAGCTCTGTACATTTACCTGTAGAATGTTCCATCTCACAAATATTGCACAAGTTGATGCTACTCATTTCACACTCCCTCAAGGGATGTTTCTTCTAGAAATTTAGATAGAATACAACCAGAGGTGTATCAACTTTTTCTTGTGTCTTCTTGATCTGTGTTGTTGATCTATACTCTGGTTACTCCTCCACTTGCATATTTTTATATTCGGGCAGAGGCATCTCGGATTGTGCTTCTTCCCTTAGACGATCCTCTAAAGCATCTTAGACAGAGCTTTATAATTTCAGCAAATGGGTCCTAAGATATGTCCCCTTTTCCTAGTAGATTCAGGGTATCAAGGATCTCATCCCTCATTCCTCTTAAAAAAATTTAGTTTTTGATGTCCCCCTTCAGTTTCCCCTTGTCCCTCAATCCTAAATTTTGGGTTACTAGCTTCCCCCTATTATTCCTATATTGGATGCTTAATCTTGGGAGTATTATCGCTACCTTTAGAATGGTATGGTCCCGAGATAGAGGAATCAGAGGTTTTTATCCTTGTTATGGGAGTAATATTTTTTTGTGGCCATGTTTTCCTTACATCCCTTTGAGAACTTGATTTTTCTTTTTCTGCCTTTGAGATCAGTTCCTGGATAAATGTTTTCCTTCCCAAATCTACACTCTTCCTTTTCCTTTTATGACCCATTTTTCCTATGACTAATTAAAGTGGGGGGGTATTTTTGGTATTTATATAATTCCTATAGTTGCACACATGGACCCAATGTGTATTAATTCACACCCTAACTATCTTAGTCTTCAACAGTGGTGAGCCTGCCCATGTACGTTAGAGCGATGTGCAGGTTCTTACCTCCCGTCTTACCGCACAGCAACTGAAGAGTTGAAGACATGCTTCAAAAACACCAAAATTCCACACCCTAAGTTCACTAGTGATCACAATGATGAGGCCACCCAGGTATGTTACAGTGATGTGTAGGTTCTTACCTCTCATCTTACCTCCTAGCAATTCTGTACTAGGAACACTCTATCATCAAACAAACAACTTGGTTGACTGTATCATCAATTGCCATCCCCAACAATGACACCAAAATGTAGTCTTATTTTAATCAATCCTAATTTACCAATACTGTAGCCATTTAGTTGTCAACCTAGGGTAGGTCTTGCTATTTCAATGGAGCTTTCGCTATCTATGTCAATACACTACAACCAAGAATGAAAATAGAAAGAAACAGTAAAGAATGTCGTTGAATAAATTGTAGAAATTAAATCATTCATGCATAAATTAAAACGCTTTACATAAATGAAATCACACTTCACAATTACGAGAGCAAGAGCATGCTACACACTGAACTAATAACTACACCATCTAGTCAACTAGCATTTTGTTTAATCAAACCAGTGTAACAACATAATATAATTCTGGAACTGAAGCGGATATACTCTACAATTTATATAAAAACAACAAAAAACCATACAAGAATAAAATAACAATAATATATAGCTACTTCTACCGTTGCAGTCCTTGATAAAGAGGAGGTCCATTCCTCCCTAGCAAGGGCATAGGAATCAACATGAGATTAGTTAAAGAATCATATGAGTAACAACATCACCGTAGTGCCTTCAATATTAAAAATGATTAAAATTTACAAGATCAGAGTAACAATGATTTCTCTATACCATCCCGGTACATTAGAAATTGAGTTTCTTTTATAGTTATTACATACCCAAAATTAGGAATAGATCAGTCATGAGAATATCACAATTCTCATGCTCATTATAAAAATAGACATCGTTATAACATGTTCCTGAATACAAATCATATACATATACATCGATTAAGATCACAAATTTTTCGATATGTTACTTATAAATAAACAATTCATAACGTTTGACAGTTGTTGTGTGGAATAGTACCCACGAATTTGCTAGCTACGGTGCAACAATGTCCTGCAGTCAAATGATGGTTTGGGATGTAACAACAATCACTGGGTAACAACATCTAGTGTGTAACAACAATCTGTAAAAACATACAAGGTGTAACAACAATCTCCTCTACCCTGCTCTAAAACTGATCAACACAGCTTGTTCACTCCATAACCTCGTTCTTGCAAGCAACACCTGAAAAAGGGAACAGGATCGAAAATACTTCTCCAATGTTTACCCCAGTTAGCCACAAAAAGGAATATTGTATCATTATATTCAGAAAAACATGGAAAAATAACATGATGGCGAAATAGGCTATATAGATGAGAAAAAGGTTGATTAACACGTGAATTTTCATTGGCCTAGAGGGAAAGAGGATCAAAACTGGGGAAATAAAATGTAGGAAATAGGTATAAAAATGTCACCCAACACTCATACCTAAAAAAGAAAACTTCGAACTGGTTCCAAGACATTGTACACAAATTCCATGGAGGTTAGAGTCTGCTTCCAACTACACACCATCATGCAGTTTGGGGACATCATTACATCATATCAAGGTTGGCACCAATATGTGACCAAGAAGCAAAAGGTAGAGGTTATAAGTTAGATTTCTCCCAAACTAAAGCATTGTAGTGTTGTTTATTGTTAAGTTGTCAATTTGTCTCTACCCTATTTTTTCTTATACTGGTACAATTGTAAAATGTAATATTATTTGTAATTATGTTTTAAGTGAAATTTGAAGTGTCAATTTTGAAATATGAAGGGTCATCGTGTAACGTAATGAGTCATTTTTGGAATGAAGTCGAAGAGTCATAAGGGTAATCCAAAGGTTACAAATGAGAGTTGAAGACTTACCCCCTCTTGTTATAAATAGAAACTCATAGCTCATGTAAGGGGATTTTGGTAGCCAATATTTTGTCTAGGCTTAGGCTTAGAAAGAGCTTGGGAGTATTGTTAAGAGCCTTGGCTTCTCCGTAGCATAGAGAAAATATAATTATTTGGAGGATCAGGTGTTCTTCACTTTAATGTTCCACTATTGGGGCTATTGGTTTGTCAATGGTGTATGTATGAATGGAACATTCACTTATAATAATAAAATCAGAGATATCACACTTTCATTCATATGTTATGAATATATTAGGACTATTCCTATTTTATTTTCAATGTATGTTAGTCAACTTACACTTATGCTTATGAAATATTTCGTTTGCATTTGCATGAACATTTTTTAATGTGTGTTTTTGTATTAATTTAGCAGTTTAACTTGTGGATTATTATGCATCTTAGACTATGATGTCATTATGATCGTGTGTTCCTTTCAAGATACATACTATTACAGGATTCTAAGAGTTAACTTCCTTTCCCCTTCATGTGTTGACAACTACGTGCATCACACTTGAATCTCTACAGGCTCACACACTTTATCCCACCCAAAGTTATCATACATCACTCTGCACATTTTAATAGTCAAGGCATAAAATTACCACCCACTCTTGGGACTCCTACTCCAAATGGTACGAGGTCTGGTTGGGACTTCATATCAGGGAAATCCGTTGAACGTTGGTAGGTCCAGCACCATCAATATAATACCAAGCCTGAGGGACTTACTTGCAACCATACAAGGCCTTTTTAAGCTTGCAAACATAATTAGGCTTATCGGTCAATTGAAAACCATCTATTTGTTGAATGTAAAGTTCTTCCTATAATTATCCATTTAGAAAGACATATTTCACATCCATTTTATATATTTTGAACTTATTGAAATAGGAAAATTCCAAAAACATTGTAATTGCCTCTAATCTAGCAACAAGAGAAAAAAATTTGTCAAAACCCATACCTTCTGTTATCACTGAAAAGTCTGTTGTAAAAAAATTTTTAGCCTAGCTTAAAGACAGGGTGTTTTCGCAGCGCATAAATCCGTTAGCAGTTTCGCAGCGCCATCTGTTTTAGTGATTTCGTAGCGAAAACACTGACCTTGCACTGGCTGCGCTGCGAAATTGGGAAATGACAGATATTTAAGGTGAATTGATGGAAACACTGCAGGAAACGAGGTTTATCAAACTGTTATATGTGGGCCTGTACTCCATTGAAGGAAGAGGATGATATGGTTCGTTTGCAATATGCATATTCTCATTGTTGTCACTTCATTGTTTCTGGCAAACGCTGGGGCTATAGCTTATGGGATTTCTGATTATATTGTCACTTCATACTGAGGAGATCATGGGACCTGTATTATTCCTTGCAGACTTGCCATTGTCTGCATATGCTTTGAAGGGGAACATTCCAGTGGTAGTTTTACTTTGCGCTCACAGCTGTTGTGGCAGGTTCTCATGATCACTAACGGAGGTCCATCAAAACTCTGTTTCATACCCAAGTCTCAAAATCGTGGTCCTTTTTGAAACCAATGCTCGATCAGAATCGGTTTATGAGAAGGCTTCTTTTCGTCGACTTATTCCAAGTTAGATATCATTTTTGGGATTCAACTGCGTTAAGTAAGTCATTCAAAGTATGACCATTTCCATGAGAGGTAGTCGTAAAGTGACTAATTTCTCATGATTTTTGAATAGTTCACTTGGCACTCATTGCATCGGGTGATGCTCACAGGGGTGAAGAAGTGGGATTGAAACTAGTGAAATGTGGAGAACGAATCACATAGCATCAATCATCACTTCCGGGGCTTGCACCCGGTAACCAAGACTTCCCAGGAGGTCACCCATCCCAGAACTCCTCTGGCTCAAGCGCGCTTAACTGTGGAGTTTTTCCCCACAATCAAGCCCACTTAGCTTGCTACCCCATTTGCAAAACCTTAGCAAGTATTGTGCCTCATGAACCATTCAGGTAGAGATCCCTTGACTCTTTTTGAATTTAAGTATGGGGGATTTTCGCAGTGCATTATATTAGATATCATTTTTGGGATTCAACTGCGTTAAGTAAGTCATTCAAAGTATGACCATTTCCATGAGAGGTAGTCGTAAAGTGACTAATTTCTCATGATTTTTGAATAGTTCACTTGGCACTCATTGCATCGGGTGATGCTCACAAGGGTGAAGAAGTGGGATTGAAACTAGTGAAATGTGGAGAACGAATCACATAGCATCAATCATCACTTCCGGGGCTTGCACCCGGTAACCAGGACTTCCCAGGAGGTCACCCATCCCAGAACTCCTCTGGCCAATTTGTCGTTGCCTTGTGTCAATTGAAGGTTTTTACGAGTGAAAAAAGGATGAAGCGAAGAAGCAACTATTCTATATACATTTTCAAGATAAAAAGCCCCTTGTCTTTGCAGCTCTTTATGACACATGGCAAGATTCTGAAGGAGGAGTATTCTTTACATTTACTCTTTTGACTACACGTTCCTCTAAGGCGTTGGCGTGGCTTCATGATTGAATGCCTGTTATATTGGGGACAGAGGGCGCAATTGATGACTTGTGGAATGACCTTTCTGGCTTTACATTTGAAATAGTTACTCAGCTATACGAAAGGATTGTTGTGTCCCAGTACCAGCTTTCAAGAGGAGCCATGAAGGACCCCATGTTCATACAACTAATGAAGATGTTGTACATTATTGTGAGACAAGATGTCATTCTTGTGGTTATTTTTGCCGACTTCCGATCGATCACCCTGGTTTGCGTAACACAGTGCATGGCAATATGAGAAATGTTAAATTCATTTCAGAATCAGAGGAGATTGATATTGTTGGTAGAAGCCGAGAAGCGATGGCTATGGCCATGACTGTACTACTTGTGTGTCTTAGTCTTTTTATTCATGTCCTTAATGCAGAACAGTCTCTGCGTATCCGTCTGCCTTCATAAGATGATGCCATAATTCAGAAGATGCCAAAACCGAAAGGAATGGAGCTCGTGAAAAGCTCAGCACGGTATCTAATGCCTCATACATCGCAGCTTCTTATGTCAAATTCGTAGAATCGGGGGGTGCCAGGGTTGTTCCTTTAATCTACAACGAACCCACAGAAGTTCTCGAATAGAAATTTCAAGCAGTGAATGGTTTTCTTTTCACCGGCGGAAGCGCTAAAGATGGTCCTTATCATTAGACAGTTGAAAAGCCTTTTTGGAGAGCTCTAGAAGAAAATGATAATGGAGGATCCTTCCCTGTGTATGCCGTTTGCTTAGATTTTGAGATTCTTAGCATGATAGTTAGCAGGGATATTAACATTCTTGAAAGATTTGATGCTGTGAACCATCCATCAACCCTATCCTTTGAGAGTGACGCTGCGAAGAATGGTAGCATATTCAAATGGTTTCAGCCTCATATACTCAGTAAAATGACCTCAGAGCCTCGTCTTTTCCAGAATCAAGTGTTTGGGATATTTTATGTACAGTGGTTGGAGATTTTAATGGTGAGGATATCCAGTGACTGCTGTACAGTGGCATCCAGAGAAAAATACATTTGAATGGGAAATACTAACAATTCCTCACTCTGCAGATGAAATTCAAGTAACTCAAAGTGTTGCCAACTTTGTTATTAGTGAGGATCGAAAAGGCCGGGTTCATAGGTTTAACTGTGAGAGGTTGACAGAGCTTATATCTGCAATGATTTAGCAGAGTGAACAGGTTAAGGATCGGTTCTATGCAAAACATGAATCCCTTTTACACAGCTCTTGGCAGGTGATGGTTACAATAACCCATCAAATTGGCATTGATATAAACCTAGCTGCTTGCCATGAGTAGATGTTTCCCCAATACAATTTGTATCAGGTCTTGGTCCGAGAAAAGCTGCATCATTACAGAAGGCTATTTTAAGCGCAGAAGCGTATTTATTCTCATAGAGACTTATTGACCACCCTTGGAGCAATGAAGCGGTTTGTATTTATAAATGCTGCAGATTTCTTAAGGTTTAGAAGGACTCGACAGGCTGCCTATAGTAATCATGTCATGGATCCATTGGATGATACCAGAATTCATCCAGAGTCATATAACTTCGTTTTAGCTTCTTATGTCAGGAAACTATTGAAGCTCCAAGGATTCTTAATCTCTCGAGCAGTGAACACATTAGTGAATCTTATGGGGAGGATTTTATTTTCATTTTCAATGATTGGCATACATCACTTCATCCTTGTTACTTGAAGACAGTCAAATTTTAGGTTGAAGCTGTGTTTTATTTAAAAATTATACAGCAGTTTCGTAGCGCGCTACGAAACTGCTGTAGCTGCATGTTTCAGTTGAACCAGTTAATTATGTACATGTGACTGCAAATCTTTTTGAAAGTTCTGTGATCACACAGGTATATGGAAAAGGGTGGCCAGCACATCAAAGACGTGGCAGCCTGTGCTATTTTGAGTAATCAAAGATAAAAGGCACGCTTCTTTGGATTCAAATATGGTAAGGCGCATCAAAGACCGACAAACAGGGGCCTATGTTTCAGGGTAACAGAAATGTCATTAAAGACAAACATGGAGCATTAAAGGTTCATCACAGCCAAACTAAAAGAATCCATTGTCAGAGAATGAACCTGTTCTCTCATTTTCCTCGCAAGACCACCAGTTTGATTGTAATAAATGCTATTTCCAGCATGATGTAGAATTAGAGTTTTAATTGTTTTAGGAGTCCAGCGCTGTAAATGAATAGTCAGCTGTAATTATTAGTTAGTTAAAGGTTAATAGGTGTCATCATAGGTAGAATCGAGCTCCCCTCATGTTGGAGGAGGAAGCTCCAAGTAGTTAGGATCATATTCCTATATATATAGCTAGATCATCGATGTATTAGAGGTTGGAGATTTATAAAAGAAACAGAGTTTTTATATTGGCTAATGTAAAAGACTTTTGACAGTAATAGAAAGATTACTTTTTCTTCCCAAGATTCATCTTGTGTTCAAAGGCTCAGAATATATGTGGTTTGTCTTTATCCTTTCTGTTTTATAGCTCAATAGACATGCAATCACTCTGAATTCACCTAGTGCTCAGACTTCCTGTGTATGTTTATGAGTTGAGGTTCTTTTTGAGAAATGTTCTGAGTGTTTAAACATTATATGCCTTGGCTTCCATGATTGAGTAGTTAATAGTTTACTGCAGAGGTGTTTGACTACATGAGCCCAATGGAAGAAGTGTTATTTTGTTGTTCCAACCAGCTTATTTTCATGAACTGTTTGAAGAGTTAGCCATCTTTTCTTGTTATTAATTCATATCAAAAATCTGTGAGAGAGCCCTCTCTGACTAAGGAGGCTAAGCCTTAGTCTAAAGCCTGGTTTGAAATAGTTACATGAGATCTTTCTAAGTAGCAGCCCTTAGTACACGATTTTGTGATAACATTTTGGTGCGTCTGCTAGGAGCCTGAAGATTATTCTTTCCCGAAATTTAGAGGCTGAACTTCTGAAGGTAGCAGGAGCTCAGACATCTTTTTGAGGCTGCAAAACTACCTTGGCGACTCCACACATCAAATAAGAAGTTGGAAGGTGACTCCACTGCTAGAAGATCAGTAGCTTGATGAAGTTACAAGATGAGTTCCACTGCAAGAATGAATGCCAGGTATGCTCCTATGGATCGGTCTCATATCCCTGGTTTTCCAAATCCTATGCCAAAGGTTGATTGGTTAGATGATCTTCCAATATTCAAAGATGAAAAGAAGGATGATGCTGCTCTCCATTTGGTTAGATTTCATATGCATGTACGCAGTCTTAAGGTTCATTTCCCTGAAGATTGTCTCATGAGGATGTTTATGGCCACTCTAGAAGGAAAAGCATGGTCTTGGTATAAAAGTTTGGAAAATGGTTCATTATCTTCTCTTGCTGATTTTCATGATGTGTTCTGTGAAATGTATAAAGAATGTTATCCTTATTTGTTGCTGCTCAAAGACTGCTGTAGGCATTCTTTAAATCTTATTCAGTACTTGGAGGATTGTTATGGTGATGATGAATTTATGGATGAAGAAATTTTAGAGGCTCTCCATAACAATGCATTTCAGCACCAAGGAGAAAGTATATCATCTCAGGAAACGCATCATGAAGAGAAGCAGGAGTATACTTGTGAAAACCATGTTTTATCCTTAGATATTGATGTAGAGATGTAGCAGATTGGTCAGGCTTCAGATCATGATGAAGATGAAATTGATTGCACCCAGAAAGAAGAAATATTGGAGGAAATTTTCTATGACCCTCAGGCAGAGGAAAAACTTGCTCAATTTTGTAATTCCTTGCAGCAGCTTACTTCAAATGAGGATCATAATAGTGAGGAAAATTACATTGTTTGTGAGCATCATTCAAAAAGGCAGTTGGATAGCATATCAAATAAATTTGGTGTGGCTGAAGGTAAGTTTTCTAAAGATACAGAAAGTTTTGAGAATCAGCAAACTAACCATGTGTTTTTTGACCCTATAGCTGAATACATGGAAAAGATTTACTGTTCAGGCGGCTTCCAGTTATATTTTCATGTTGAAGAACAGTTACACCTCATGCTGCCTCGGTTACTTCAGTATCTGGCTTATTTTTGTTTCAAGCACAGCCAAAGGACTCAAATGTCAGATAAGATAAATGATTGGCTACATTGGAAATTTCACATTGATTGAGCTTAATGAAGTTTGAAATTGTTAGGGTAGGTAGGTAGAGGTAAATGCAAAATAAGCTCAAGGTCAACTGAGCATCTTTCAGTAGAAATAGCTTTCTTTCTCCTACAGTCATGCTGGTCAAGCAAATTTCTTTTTGTCAAATAAATTTTATAAGGCACTGGAACTGCAGGTTCTTAGTGCACCACAAGGGCACACTATCCCAAGTGGAGCCGCTGTTATCACTGAAAAGTCTGTTGTAAAATTTTTTTTAGCCTAGCTTAAAGACAGGGTGTTTTCGCAGCGCATAAATCTGTTAGCAGTTTCGCAGTGCCATCTGTTTTAGTGATTTCGTAGCGAAAACACTGACCTTGCACTGGCTGCGCTGCGAAATTGGGAAATGACAGATATTTAAGGTGAATTGATGGAAACACTGCAGGAAACGAGGTTTATCAAACTGTTATATGTGGGCCTGTACTCCATTGAAGGAAGAGGATGATATGGTTCGTTTGCAATATGCATATTCTCATTGTTGTCACTTCATTGTTTCTGGCAAACGTTGGGGCTATAGCTTATGGGATTTCTGATTATATTGTCACTTCATACTGAGGAGATCATGGGACCTGTATTATTCCTTGCAGACTTGCCGTTGTCTGCATATGCTTTGAAGGGGAACATTCCAGTGGTAGTTTTACTTTGCGCTCACAGCTGTTGTGGCAGGTTCTCATGATCACTAACGGAGGTCCATCAAAACTCTGTTTCATACCCAAGTCTCAAAATCGTGGTCCTTTTTGAAACCAATGCTCGATCAGAATCGGTTTATGAGAAGGCTTCTTTTCGTCGACTTATTCCAAGTTGTCGTTGCCTTGTGTCAATTGAAGGTTTTTATGAGTGAAAAAAGGATGAAGCGAAGAAGCAACTATTCTATATACATTTTCAAGATAAAAAGCCCCTTGTCTTTGCAGCTCTTTATGACACATGGCAAGATTCTGAAGGAGGAGTATTCTTTACATTTACTCTTTTGACTACACGTTCCTCTAAGGCGTTGGCATGGCTTCATGATTGAATGCCTGTTATATTGGGGACGGAGGGTGCAATTGATGACTTGTGGAATGACCTTTCTGGCTTTATATTTGAAATAGTAACTCAGCTATACGAAAGGATTGTTGTGTCCCAATACCAGCTTTCAAGAGGAGCCATGAAGGACCCCATGTTCATACAACTAATGAAGATGCTGTACATTATTGTGAGACAAGATGTCATTCTTGTGGCTATTTTTGCCGACTTCCGATCGATCACCCTGGTTTGCGTAACACAGTGCATGGCAATATGAGAAATGTTAAATTCATTTCAGAATCAGAGGTGATTGATATTGTTGGCAGAAGCCGAGAAGCGATGGCTATGGCCATGACTGTACTACTTGTGTGTCTTAGTATTTTTATTCATGTCCTTAATGCAGAACAGTCTCTGCGTATCCGTCTGCCTTCATAAGATGATGCCATAATTTAGAAGATGCCAAAACCGAAAGGAATGGAGCTCGTGAATAGCTCAGCACGGTATCTAATGCCTCATACATCGCGGCTTCTTATGTCAAATTCATAGAATCGGGGGGTGCCAGGGTTGTTCCTTTAATCTACAACGAACCCACAGAAGTTCTCGAATAGAAATTTCAAGCAGTGAATGGTTTTCTTTTCACCGGCGGAAGCGCTAAAGATGGTCCTTATCATTAGACAGTTGAAAAGCCTTTTTGGAGAGCTCTAGAAGAAAATGATAATGGAGGATCCTTCCCTGTGTATGCCGTTTTCTTAGATTTTGAGATTCTTAGCATGATAGTTAGCAGGGATATTAACATTCTTGAAAGATTTGAAGCTGTGAACCATCCATCAACCCTATCCTTTGAGAGTGACGCTGCGAAGAATGGTAGCATATTCAAATGGTTTCAGCCTCATATACTCAGTAAAATGACCTAAGAGCCTCGTCTTTTCCAGAATCAAGTGTTTGGGATATTTTATGTACAGTGGTTGGAGATTTTAATGGTGAGGATATCCAGTGACTGCTGTACAGTGGCATCCAGAGAAAAATACATTTGAATGGGAAATACTAACAATTCCTCACTCTGCAGATGAAATTCAAGTAACTCAAAGTGTTGCCAACTTTGTTATTAGTGAGGATCGAAAAGGCCGGGTTCATAGGTTTAGCTATGAGAGGTTGACAGAGCTTATATCTGCAATGATTTAGCAGAGTGAACAGGTTAAGGATCGGTTCTATGCAAAACATGAATCCCTTTTACACAGCTCTTGGCAGGTGATGGTTACAATAACCCATCAAATTGGCGTTGATATAAACCTGGCTGCTTGCCATGAGTAGATGTTTCCCCAATACAATTTGTATCAGGTCTTGGTCCGAGAAAAGCTGCATCATTACAGAAGGCTATTTTAAGGGCAGAAGCGTATTTATTCTCATAGAGACTTATTGACCACCCTTCGAGCAATGAAGCGGTTTGTATTTATAAATGCTGCAGATTTCTTAAGGTTTAGAAGGACTGGACAGGATGCCTATAGTAATCATGTCATGGATCCATTGGATGATACCAGAATTCATCCAGAGTCATATAACTTCGTTTTAGCTTCTTATGTCAGGCAGCTATTGAAGCTCCAAGGATTCTTAATCTCTCGAGCAGTGAACACATTAGTGAATCTTATGGGGAGGATTTTATTTTCATTTTCAATGATTGGCATACATCACTTCATCCTTGTTACTTGAAGACAGTCAAATTTTAGGTTGAAGCTGTGTTTTATTTAAAAATTATACAGCAGTTTCGTAGCGCGCTACGAAACTGCTGTAGCTGCATGTTTCAGTTGAACCAGTTAATTATGTACATGTGACTGCAAATCTTTTTGAAAGTTCTGTGATCACACAGGTATATGGAAAAGGGTGGCCAGCACATCAAAGACGTGGCAGCCTGTGCTATTTTGAGTAATCAAAGATAAAAGGCACGCTTCTTTGGATTCGAATATGGTAAGGCGCATCAAAGACCGACAAACAGGGGCCTATGTTTCAGGGTAACAGAAATGTCATTAAAGACAAACATGGAGCATTAAAGGTTCATCACAACCAAACTAAAAGAAGCCATTTGTCAGAGAATGAACCTGTTCTCTCATTTTCCTCGCAAGAGCACAAGTTTGATTGTAATAAATGCTATTTCCAGCATGATGTAGAATTAGAGTTTTAATTGTTTTAGGAGTCCAGCGCTGTAAATGAATAGTCAGCTGTAATTATTAGTTAGTTAAAGGTTAATAGGTGTCATCATAGGTAGAATCAAGCTCCCCTCATGCTGGAGGAGGAAGCTCCAAGTAGTTAGGATCATATTCCTATATATATAGCTAGATCATCGATGTATTAGAGGTTGGAGATTTATAAAAGAAACAGAGTTTTTATATTGGCTAATGTAAAAGACTTTTGACAGTAATAGAAAGATTACTTTTTCTTCCCAAGATTCATCTTGTGTTCAAAGGCTCAGAATATATGTGGTTTGTCTTTATCCTTTCTGTTTTACAGCTCAATAGACATGCAATCACTCTAAATTCACCTAGTGCTCAGACTTCCTGTGTATGTTTATGAGTTGAGGTTCTTTTTGAGAAATGTTCTGAGTGTTTAAACATTATATGCCTTGGCTTCCATGATTGAGTAGTTAATAGTTTACTGCAGAGGTGTTTGACTCCATGAGCCCAATGGAAGAAGTGTTATTTTGTTGTTCCAACCAGCTTATTTTCCTGAACTGTTTGAAGAGTTAGCCATCTTTTCTTGTTATTAATTCATATCAAAAATCTGTGAGAGAGCCCTCTCTGACTAAGGAGGCTAAGCCTTAGTCTAAAGCCTGGTTTGAAATAGTTACATGAGATCTTGCTAAGTAGCAGCCCTTAGTACACGATTTTGTGATAACACCTTCAATTTGAGAATAACCTTTGTGTACTAATATTTCTTTATTTCTTATTACATCACCACAATCATTTAACTTATTCCTAATGACCCACTTCATACCAATGGCATTCTTGTTAGTTGGTCTTGGAGCAACTTCCCATGTAAGGTTTTTCTCAATTTGGTCCAATTCATTATGCATAGATTTTAACCAATTTTCATCTTGACTAGATTGTGAAGCATCCTTTGGTTCCTCCATGGAAAACAGGGTTACATGTGATTGTGCAGTGGGTTTGAGCATTTTCCTTCTTCTTTAAACATTTGTTTTTAAATCACCATCAATATGATCAACTAGGTCATACTTTTTCACATACCTTATAGGATCTTTCACTTGAGGACTGGAAAGCTCCTCATTGTATTCCTCTGAAAGTGGCTCATGGTCCATCTCACCATTGTTTACTATTTCATTAGAGTTGATATTTTTTGGTTTTTTGTCTTCATATTCAACATATTCATCCACTTTCACATCAATACAATGAACAATCCTCTTTGATTTATTATTATAACATCTATATCCTTTTCTATTATGCAAACATCCCTAAAATATACCTTCATCAACCCCTGCATACAAATTACCTTGAAGCTTGTCATCATTCCACTTGATGTAACATCTACTACCAAAAACATGAAAATTTCTTAATTCTTGTAGGTTTTCCATACAAAATATCATAGGGATTTTTGTATTTGTTTGGTCTGAAATGAGCCTTGGTGAGTATCACCACTATTGTGTGAATGGATTCAGCCAAAAACACCTTTTGAAATTTCCCTTCATCCATCATAGCTCTAGCTAATTATTGTACAAATTTGTTTTCTCTCTTAGTTACACCATTTGGTTGTGGATTTTTTTCTACAGTGAGTTGCCTCTTGATGCCATTCTTCTTGCAAAATTCATCATACTCTTTTGAAGTAAATTCACTTCCATTTTGAGATCGTATGCTCTTTATTTTGAAATCTATCCCATGGGAATCTCAGAGAAAGAAGAATAAATCAGCAGACTAGATAGAGGAGTAAAAGACCCAAGTAGAATAATTCTTTTGATCCTTTTAACAATTTGATTCAATCTTTTAAATGTCAAAATTTTGGGCTTAGAGTAGTCGGTTTCAGACTTAAAGAAAAGAGTCTTGAACCAATTAGAGTTCAGATTAATAAAAAACGCAATGTATGGAAAGAAAAGGAGAGCATAAAGCAATGTGATATTGTTTTGTATGCTTAGAATGAAGGAAGTCACTGGTATGTGGATAGTGGTTTTTCCAGGCACATGTCAATAGACAGAAGAAAATTCTTGACATGGAAACCAGTTGAAAAAGAAAATGTAACCTTTGGAAATAATGCACGTGGTTAGATTATTGGTAAAGGAGTTGGCAGTATGCCAATTGGGAGAATATAAAACAAAAAATGTTTTATTTGTTGGTGGGCTAAAGGATAAATTACTTAGTGTTTCTTATATGTGTGATCAAGGATGTATGCGATTTTTAAAGCTAAAAATTGTCAAATCAGATCTACAAGCATGGGTAAAATAGTAGTTAAGGATATGAGAATAGATAGTAATGTTTATTTTCTAAAAGAGAAAGAAGAGGAGTGTTGATTATCAAATGTTGATGAGAGTTGGTTGTGGCATAGGAGATTTGTACATCTGAATTTCGATCAAATAGTCAAATTGAGTAAGAAGAATATTGTCAAGCATTTACCTAGGCTATTAAAACTAGAGAATAGGATTTGCAAATCTTGTCAACTGGGTGAGAAAACTACAGTCTCATTCAAGTCTAAGCATGCCTCATCATCAAATCCATTGTCGCTAGTACACATGGACTCGTGTGGACCATCAAGAACTCAATAACCCATAGGTAAATTGTATTTTATGCATATAATTGATGATTTTAGCAAGATGATTTGGGTTACTTTTCTTAGATATACATATGAAGCTTTTGAGAAGTTCAAATACTTCAAATCTATGGGTTCCATAATTGGTGTAGGTAAAACAATAACCTTGAAAAATATTAGCATATTTGGAAAACTATTTTTTATTACTTTGCTGGGCTGATTTTTGAGTTTTTCAATTTTCTTGACCAAGATTATTATGTGAAAATTTTCTCTCTTTATTTTGATGTTCTTGGTCATTCTTTAACATATTATCGGGTTGCCTGGTGCCTTTGTATTTTATGGAATGTGTAGTTCCTCTTTTTTTGGTTGGTAAAAAGGTGATTCATTTCATACCCTCTAATTATGTTGTTGTGTTGGATTTAAACTTGAATCCTAGACCACTTTGATATTTGAAGACTCTTTACTTCCTAAAGGCCATTTAAATTATCAGGCCCTTTTCCAAATTTTTCATTAAAGTTCAGTTGGGTTATTTCTTTCTCTAATTATTTTATCATAAAAAAAATTCACCCTATATCCTTTCACAAGCTTGAATCTTATCATTCAATTGCTGATTTAAAGATTTTTTGATCTTCTTGCCTTCTTCAATTTGGAGGAGCAATGGTTCAATGATTTCAGCTTTTTCTTTAATTAGTGAATACTTCTAAGATTTATTCTTACTTCTTCTTTTTAGGACACTTTGAAGAATAGTGACCAACTTTGCCATAGTTAAAGTACTTAAACGATAACTTATGTTTATATTTCCCAAGCCTCTCTTAAGATTCCTCACAAACTTGGTTTCTTATTCATCTAATTCATAACGTGAATCATCATGTTCTTCCTTTGGCTTCTTATCTTCTTTGAAGGGAAGCTCTTTTGCTATAGGCTTAAAATTTGATATGCTCATCTCATAGGCAGTAACGATGACAAGTAATTAGTTTAGGGTGAGGGTGTTGAGTTTGGTCCATTCAATTGCCGAAATCTTGGGATTAAATCTCTCAAGTCTATTGGCTTGATGGGGCCAGACCTAGGTTCATAGTTCTTAGCCCACAGAGTGCAGACTGAAGTCTCACCCGAAGCAGTATGGGGGGATGCTGGAACCAAGTTTCTGCACCCTTGAGATGACTGAGGTGTCGATTTAGTCCAACTTGCCTTCACACACTATTCTAACCTTCAATACTCTCGCAATCTATTATAATCACCTTTCACGCTGCCCTAACCAGGGGCTAAGATGCTTTCGCACATCAATGGAAGCGAACTACACTATTTCCCCAATCTACACCACCTACCTTAGTTATCTTCTTAAGGATCTTAGTTAACTTCGCATAAACAGATATTCTACCTTACTTTCACTTAATCAATACAATCATATATATTCACGCATCATATAAACAATAGAAGTGAAATTTATACCCAATATATTCAATGCATAAAATAAGAAATAAATACACAAAATAGATATGAAACTTCTCTTTATTAATACTTCCAACTATTACAGATTCGACTAGCCCTACACACTCAGCTATAGGGGTCTGTGCACTCAACTTTGGACTATTAGGCCTCTGCGCACTCAGGTGCAGAGCCTTCTCCTACTCTATGACCCAGAACAAGACTTTACACATCACAAATGACTCAAATCTTCATCTTTATCATTATTATTCCATGATCTACTAATCACTTAGAGCCTTGCTCTATTTATACAGTCCCATGTTCCGCGGACCATGGGTAGATCTCTACAGCTAACATTACATTACAAAATTGAGGGCGTACAACCCTATGACTATTTTACAAACTACGTGCTCTGCGCCCACAAAATGTGGAGTCTTTACATCCGGGTTACAACTTTTGACCAAAATCTATGCTCTAAGCCCCAAAACTTCCCTTGGGGGATCCTGCGCCCAATAGGCCCCCAACACAAACATCATGACTCACCCTCGAGTCACTCTATCAGTGTAGAGATATTTGCACGAAGACCTCTCAATTCTGCCTGGATCACTGCAAGATCGAAAATGCACTGAGCGGTTGCCTGTTGCACTTCCTAGATGCATTGTTCAAAGACCACTATAGTTGAACTGCCTCCTTAAACCTATTCCTATGTTCCTTGCATTAGTGCAAGATTTGCTTCAATAGAGGTTGTAATGATATACACCTCATCAATCCACAGCTATAAGTGTGCCTTCAAAATTGTTCCCTTATGTCAAGCAGCATCCACCTGCTCCTTGAGCACTTTCACCTGCTACATCTGTGCGAGCCTCTGTGTAAGGGTAACCATCTATGTGTTCCCTTTTAGTATATCATATTTCTGTTGTAGTTCACGTGCCTTTGTTTCTAGGTGTTGAATGTTCGGGTCCTCCTGTACAGTGGTCAGAACCTCGATTGACTCCTAGAACAGCTTTGTGCAGTCTTTCGCTGCACTTCTGACCTCCGTTATTTCTGTTATAATCGTGGTGGTGCACTGTTCCTTAACCTCTGGTGGACTTGAAGGCTTTACGTCAATTATAGTTCGAATATCTGAAGGTTCAACTACAGCTAAAACTTAGACATCTCTTCCTTTGCCTCGTGCACCCCTGATGCTAGTTCCTAGATGCGCGCCTCCACTGGTTCCTCCAATTGGATGGCCAACTCCGGGATCATCTGGCAAGCTTCCTCAACCACGTGCACTATATGTCGATTTTGTGCCACTACCTCGTTACGTTGCAGGATCAACTATTCAATGTTGATGTGTTGCTTTCTCATGACCTAGAGCGCACAACCCTCCCTAGCTTGCAGTTCTATAGTAACTCCATCCTGCAAAACATAGAGCATCTCCCGACGGAGCGCAACCATATTTGGCCCGATTCCTTTCAACCTACTGACCATAAGCCTATCAGCCTCATTTTCTATCATGATTGCTCCCTCTGGTAGCACTATAGTGTTGGCCATTCAGGCGTGCAGTATTTCCTGAGACGCAGACGTGCCTACTATGAGACTAGTTAACATAGTGCTAGCCTGTGGAGTGCGCACCTGCAACTCTTGTATCTATGCTTGAAGAGCCTGCAACACCATCTAGTGTTCCTTCGCGAACTGTTGTAGGTTCGTTGCGGTGACATCCCTCACCATCTCCCCAATGTCATGTAGATCCCCCTCAGTGAGGGTGATCAGGTTGAAAGAAGTTTTTGAAGCCTTCGACTTCTTCTGCGGCCCTACCTGCTCTCTTGGGCATTGTCATTTCATCTGTGTGGATGTTGTCTATGGGTCTGCACCACCTTACTCTGTATATGTTTTCTGTTTGGGCGAAGGCGACTTCTGGCCTTCGCACTCCTCCTCTACTGCCTTCTACTTCTCTTCCACCACCTTCGCAGCATCGCATACCTCTTACGCCTTGGATGTTGCGGCTTCATTCCTTTGCTTCTCTTCCAATTGCGCCATCGGTAGTTTCACCTCATCCTTTTTCCTCTACGTGGCGAACTTCTCTACTTCCACCATGGAGCTAGCTGGAGCACACCACTCTAGCAACCACAACTCAAGGACGGAAAACATGACATTGTCTGTCACTAGATAAGGGAGCTCATGCCAAGTCTTCACAGGGTCCTTCCTTGCCCTAATGTACATGTGGTTGAAATCTTCCTTGAACTCCGTGAAGCTTTGCAGACTATTATAGACTATGGGAGATAAACTTGGCTTACAATTAATCCCCATTCTGATGTTCATCTCCATGAACACCCATAAAATCTTACTGTCCCTAATTCTTTGTACATCTCTAGTTTCCCACAGTGAAACGTACTTCACTGCCTCCGGAAGGTTCTGCGTGATCGCAGGGAACTGGTTGTCTTCAAGCAATTCCCATGCTACCAGAAGTATGGACAATAGCAGCCACACAAAATGAAAAGTCTCCCCCTGCTCCTGTGCCTCACGGCAGTTCTCGAGGAACTCGTTGCACAAGTAGTTCACCCAGTTAAACTGGACCCCTTCTACGCATTGTGTGACAAGTACAATCACCAGTGTGGACACCTCATCCACGCGACACTTCTGCATAACCATTCCGGCCAATATCTGCATCACAACTTTGACCGCAGGGTTGTTGATGCTGGAAATCGCGTACCCTCTCTTCTTCTTCTCTAGCTTAAAATTCTTCTTCGTAGCCTCTGCGATGGCCAAGTCATCACTCTTGCCCTCTAACATATTTCCTGGATCCTCCCATTTGCAAGGGACCTAGGTAATTCTATGAATTATGTGGTCTGTGATGTAGATGGGCTCCTCTAGCCACAAACACCCATCATGCACCAGGCAAAGCAGCTCCCTGATGACAAAAATAGTCACTGGGGTGTGATGGTAATGCGGCCCCCAGAGCAGGTTTAACAGTCCTACTTTTTCTACACCTCTCATCCACTTATGTGGCTCCAAATATATACCTCTCATTGGCGCATCTTTCTTCTGGCGCATCAACTATGTGGTTGCCAAATGTGGGAATTTATCGTGGTCCGCGAGATCCCAGTCTTCAAATTTTAGCACGGGCACTCACCCCAAGTTTTCTCCATCGAAAATGATGTCGTCGGGGAGAAACAAAGTCTGCAAAGAGCTTTTTCTCTCATCGAGATCTTTGGGTACCCTTGCTTTTCCCTTCTACAGAGGAACATATGCAAGCAGCCTGGTCAGAGGGTCTGCACCCTGGGTTTCCACCTCCATTTCTATGTCCTCCTCCTCCTCTACCAGGATTTCTTCAAATGCTTCCTCCTCATTAGCCTCCAAATTGATCACCTTACCATTTTCTTCCATGTTAAGCCTAGTCCTTAAAAAATTTCTAGGGGACACGCGCACTGGTACCATAGACTGGTTGTCTTTCTTTGGTATTGATGTGCGTGGAGATTTAGGGATTTCTGCAGTTATCCCGACACTTTTTGGGGCTTTTCCTACCATCATGGCCTACGTGGCATCCTCAGTGGTCATTTCTCTGGTATCCATGGCTTCCTCAGGCGCTGCCATATTGCTATTCCACAATTGTCTCAACGGCTCAGGTTAGTTCTCAAACAATGAATTCGTCTTCAAAAGATCGAACAAATCTGGGTTCACGAAGGTCTATGCATGCAACAGCTACATCTTCAAATTACCAAGTGTTGTTTGCTAGACACCCCTTTGTAATTTATAATGCCTTTTAAATTTGAATTAGACCGTTCCCCCCACATTTGGTCCATTAATGCTCACTTGGCGGCAGATTTTCAAGAATCTAGCCCATAAAGTTTGCCTTAAATGCCTAGCGTCCGCTCCATCTGGTCTCTAACCAAGCATCACATCATGAATAGTGACTGTAACGGTCACTTTCCAGGTGACCCAAGCGATAGCGCAGCTACCCTCGTGTTATCACAGACCCTGTGACACTTTGCTACTACGCGCAATCGTGATGTCACGCAGCTCCTAGGCAGAGCAGTTTATAGTCCCACGCCTCCTTTCAGCTGCCTAGAGTGCTAACACTGTGCTTCTTTCGGTTAGTCAGATGGTTGGGCCACCTATGTATGCCTTCAAATGACTGCCATTGACTTTACCTGGGAAGATTTCTCCATTTAACGTTACCAACTGCACCACGCCACCATCTGTGATCTCCTTAATAACATACGGTCCCAGCCAATGCATTCTGAGCTTACTTGGGAATTTATCGAACTTACTATCATACAAAAACACCAAATCATTCGCCTTGAAGGTGCGCAACTTAATATGTCAATTGTGCCAAGCCTTTTCGCATTGCTTTTGGACCTACTGGTGAAATCCAACAAAAAATTGTTCTTCTTCAAGCTCTTCTAACTACACGAGCCTCTCCTCTAGGGCTCTGCTATCCATCATACCTGTGAGCACTGTTACGCACAGACTGGGCATGATGTATTCCATAGGAATTACAACTTCCACTCCATAGACAATCCTAAAAGGTGTTTGTCCCATCAGTTTCTTGTATGTTGTTCTATAAGCCAATAATATTGCGCATACATGAAGGTCCCAATCACTTCGTTGTGCATTGCATACCTTGTTCTGCACATGGCATACCTTATTGAATGCTTCTGCATGGATAACCTTTTGCGCAAATGTTCTTCCTACATATTGTCTTCCCAAAAGTAGGAGCCATTTTCTCATTTTCCCCCCCAACACATTTTTATTGATCATACATTTCAGCATGGAGTTCATGTGCATCCACGTAGGTTGTTTTCCATATGCCTACACCCACCAGGCCAGATGCGTATGTGGACTATCCTTTCCATTGTATTTGTCTATCAATTTCACTCTAGGACTCCCAAATCATGTGCGAATCATCCTTCTACACTCGTACCAGCTGTCAAAGGTTTCTCTATGCATACCCCACCACCTCACAGGCGTAGCGCGCAGTACCCAGTCCAAGGCCTGGAAGCGTTACTTTTCCGACACATCCCTTTCAAATTTATTCAAGAAGGTATCTACCTCACTTAGGCCATCATAAGTAGGCAGGTCTTTAATTTCTGTAGATATGTAGTGCAACGACCTTATCATCATATAACAATTTAGTGTAGTTACTTCATGTAACCAATTCTGTCATCGCTTTGTTTCCTCATCCAAATCTAAAGTACATGAGCTTTCGCACTCCCATGAAATCCACCCATCCATGGTGGGATTCAATCAGTCTTGGTTTTGTGTTGTTATCTTATAGATGCAGTCCAAATCATCATCACTTTCATAGTCATGCACCGGCTCCGTATAGTGCGTTCCTTCAGCAAGGTCTAGGGGTATAAGTATGCGTAGTGACTTCTTTCCAAAAATTATTTTTCACTTTTTTAAATTTAACCACCCTGTTAATGTCAGTGGCCCAATCAATTCCTAAGAGCGCGGGGTAGGGATTGCTGTCATCAACAATCTCTATCACTTCAAAGTCTTCCAGCGCACTTGGTCCCTCAATATCCATGGTTATTCCCTGCAATCACCCCGTGGGTATTAGTTTCTATTAGTTTGCCATTCATAGCTGAATAGGGGACTACTGCAGCGTAGGTCTCCCCATTCGCTCCCATGTTTTCCTTGGCAAAACATTCGCATCCAATCCGAAATCCAGGATGACTTGATCCATCTCATATTCTCTGATCTGCGTAGTTAGTCTCATTTATCTTCTAGTTCTTGTCTTATGTTTTTTGATCTTCCTAACTAAGTGCAGCTCACCTAGCGTGGTCCCAACGCATCTGTTAATGAGTTCTTGTAACTCGTTCACCACCTTACTATTGTGTAATAGCTTCATACATGTTTCCAGGAATGTTGTGAGCATAGATGGGTACATCTCCGGCTCCGGTTTACCTTTTCTTCCTTAAGTGGAGGCATCAACAAAGCTCTTCTTAGCTTCCATGAAGGTTTCCCATGTGCGCTCCAAATCAAACTCCACTTCTTTCTCGAGAGCTTTTCAAACCCACGTACTATCTTCTATTTATTTTCCTTTGTCATCTCCCATCACAATTCCACTTCGGAGTATAATGTTTACATTTGGATCTTCCTTGCATGGCTCAGACCTCATCATCCACAAGTTCTGAGTCAGTGGAGGTGGTAGCACTGATTTGTCATGTATCCTAGCTATTAGTGTAGGACAATCTTCTACCTCATGATCAAACAAGTTGAAGTACAAATACGATGGGAGCGTTGGATTTGTTCAATCGTGGGCCTAATGTCCTGGCCCTTTACAATTGTAGCATATCAACTGTTCGAGACCTCTTTCAGGTCCTCTTCCACCTCGACCTCATCTGTGCCCCTGAAATCCTATTCGTGCCATTCATGCATTCTGGTTAAGGGGCTACGTTTCAGCCTACACTCTGTAGGTGGGAATTCTATCGATCATTAACTCATAGCTTCTACAAGTGCACTCATCGTGTCCCACTGACCTACAAAAGTTGCAGAACAACTGTTGTGAATTTTGCGTATACTTCTGTAACAAGTGACAATTGTCTCTGGCATGTTTTCCAGCTATTTGGCAAATCACGCACCATAAAGGAGATGCCGCGCTAGGTTCTTCTTGTGATTTTGGCCTTAATAGCATCAGTCCTCCACCTATGAGGTAATTTGCAAAAATCGGGCAGTGGTCCTTACCATGACCTTGAACCTTGCATTTTATGCACCACACCTCTTTGTGCACTTCTGGTCGAGCTGTCCGGTCCTATTTTAGACTCTGCATCTCAAGGCATAAATTCTTCAGCTGTGCATGGATCTACTGAACTCCCAAGTTAGGATCCTACATCGGGGTCTCATGCAACCTCATCGCGATCTCTAAGACCTCTGACTGAGTTGTTAATATCTGCTGCGATAGCGCACTCCTCAGATGTGGTGTTAGCAAAGCTACAAACCATTCATGACGTTGTCCATCCATTAGATTCATATTGGCTTCATGAATTGTACATTTTAGCCTCTGATCTAGCTCCCAAGGAGTCTCACCTGGTAGCATCGTGATCTCTTTGAATCCAGTGATTGACTGTGCTTTAGCCTTCGGCCTACTAAATTATTTTTTTAGTGCTGCTTGGATAAAAGTGACTCCCGCAATTGCATTATCATTGGAGTGCTTAATATACCAGGTTAGCGCGTGGTCCTATAGGGCACTAACCAGTGTCACTTTCTTTATATTATCATTTGTAACTCCTTGCGCTTCCCATAAATCCTTTAGCATGAATCAAAATTGGTCTAGATCCTCATCTCCCAAACCTTTGAACAGAGGCAACTTCACTGTGGTTTCCATATTGAATCGCGGTGGTGGTGGAGGTGGTATAGGTGAAGATGGCGGTGATGGTGGTGAAGTTGGTGGTGGTGTGGGTGGAGGTGGTATTCATGGAATTCTTTGCCTTAACAGATGGATCGCCAGCCGTGGTGAGACCTTCGCGAGCTCTTCCTCATTTCCTTACGGAGGTGAAATCAAAGGGCTAGTTTCAGGTCCATTACTTCCTTAGTTCCTGTAATATTTTCCACTTTGCATAGACCTGAATATCAAGGTACCTACATAACTGTCTTTTCGCACAGTAGCATTTTAATCCAAGTATTCAAAAACTTTATGTACTTACCTCAAGGTCCTTTGAGAAAGCATCACTCTGCCTCGCTATAACTGAGTGAGGTGTCAACCGCGAACTGAGTAATGAATCCTCCTATAATCCGATCCAGCCATTGATCAACGACATGCATGATATTATCCTCTGATACTTCCAACCTTCACACTAACTCTGGGGTCCACACAATAGGATTGTCGAGTTTCCAATTTCCTTGGCTATTTGTAGCTTCGCAATCCACTCATATAGCTCAGTAGGGAAGGATGCGAAGAATATTTCATCAGTCTCCATGTATAGGTAATAGTCCAACCACTCTTCTTTTGATAGTCACAGGTTCCTGTTCTCCTGCAGTGTGAACTCGTGAATTCTTATGTCCAACCAGCCTTCAATTTCCTTCTTCATTGGATTCTAATGATACGACATTAGACATCTCTATGCGGATTCCAGTCCCAGCAACAAAAACATTTGTTGGCTTGATGGGGCTTGACCCAGGTTCGAAGTTATTTAGCTAAACAAATCCCTACACTATTGGCACTTTTGGCATCATTCCACGGAGTATGGACTGAAGTCTCACCTGAAGTAGTATGGGGGGATGCTAGAACCAAGTTTTTGCACCCTTGAGATGACTGAGGTGTCGATTTAGTCAAACTCTGCCTATCTTCATGCAGGTTACTTCGTGCACTGTTCTAACCTTCAATACCCTTGCGATCTTCTATAGTCGCCTTTGACGCATCCCTAACAAGGGGTTGAGATGCTTTCACACTGTTATGGCAGTGAACTGCACTATTTCCCCAATCTACACCATGTATCTTACTTATCTTCTGAATCATCTTAGTTAACATTGCGCAAACATATATTCTACCTTGCTTCCACTTAATCAATACAATCATATATATTCGTGCATCATATAAACAATAGAAGTGCAATTGATGCCCAATATATTCAATGCATAAAACAGGAAATAAATACATAGAATAGATATGAAACTTCTCTTTATTAATACTTCCAACTATTACAGACTCAACTTGCCCTATGCACTCAGCTGCAGGGGTATACACACTCAACTACGGACTACTAGGCCTCTGCACACTTAGTTGCAGAGCCTTCTCCTACCTTATGACCCAAAACTAGACTTTATACTTCAGATATGACTCAAAACCTCATCCTTATCATTATTATTCCATGATCTACTAATCACTTAGAGCCTCACTCTATTTGTACAATCCCATGGTCCGCAGACCATGGGTAGATCTCTATAGCTGAAATTACATTACCAAATTGAGGGTGGACTACCCTATGACTCTTTTACAAACTACGCAGTCCACGCCCATAAAATGTGGATTCTTTACATCAAGGTTGCAACTTTTGACCAAAATCTGGGCTCTAAGCCCCAAAACTTCCCTTGGGGGATCCCACACCCAACAAGGTCTCAATGCCTTTTGAACTACTAAAGATTCTTCTAATTTCTCATCAAGTCCTCTTATTGTATTCACAACCTCATCAACTCTTAAGAATTACTTTGCAATATATTCATCATCATGCATCTTAAAAGACTCAGATTGCATTCTAAAAGCTGAAGTTTATATTGCTTTACCATGTTGTGACCTTCATAGTAGCTACTCATCTTGTCCATATAGATTTGGCAGATGTGAAATCCATTACTTTAACAAGTTAATATCCAGGAAGGCCAAAAAACATGAAATTCATGGCTATAACATTACTTGTGAACTCCATCTTTTGATATTTAGTAATCACTGCTAGAGGCTCTTGATATTATTCTTCCACAACATCCCATAAATCAACTCCAAGTGATTGAATGTAGGTTTTCATCCTTACTTTCCAAAACACATAGTTTGTTCCATTTAACATGGGTGCCCCATTTGAAAATCCACCTTCCTATTTTCCATGGTCCTCGATCTTTCCTCCACGCGTTAAACTGGAATGAAGTAACCTTGTACTGATTCCAATTGTTAAAAACCATGACAATATTGAGAGAGGAGGCTAGGCGAATCAATATTCTAGGAATTTTAGAAACTTTCTTTCACTTGTAACAATATTAGGACACCATAAAAAGCTTCAGAAACTAATTCATATGTGCATGACATGAACCAACATGAGCAGCACAAATAACACCTAAATATTCTTCAAACATTACTTCAATTTCTTCACAAGGGAAGTTGCAACTTGCTTTTACTAATTTCTCTGGATACAACCAGTAGGAAGCTGCAACTCCATAATTTATCAACTACAATTGAATGGAGCTAAAAACTTAAAATATTTACCAACACCTACTGGAAGGAGATACTACTATTCATCTCCAATCTATAACTTGGTTGACATCAACGATTCATATTTAATCCATTTTCAAACTAGAATCATGATTGCCAAATCCTTTTACAAAACAAAATAATTTCTCTCTCCAAACACTCATGAAACACCTTTAGTAATCTTTGATAACTGAGAAATATACAATCCACAGAAACATAAATCCAAATTGTACACACCATAATGCATCCACACTCTTTCTAAAGTCCTCAATCATTTCTCCTTATTGAGAAAATTGATTGATATTTTTTTATTTTTTATTTTTAGTTTATGTGCATTTGAATCATTTCATGAATCACTTATTTTCGTTTCTTTCAAGTTTCAATTAGTCTTCTAGATTTTTTCTTCAAGTTATTAGAGTTCGATCTGCTGTATAGAACTCAATTTGTGAGTTTTCTATTAATTTCAGGTCAAACAGTCAATTTTGGCACTTTATCAGGGTTTAGATGAGGGTTTCTATTATTAGCGGGCTCTAAATTTAGGTCACTTGATAATTTTTCCTCTTCTTATATCCATGTCATTGTATTTGTACCTTAAGCCCATGGTACTTGTGCATGAGCCTTTTTCTAGCCATGATTCCAAGGAGCTATGACATCTTAGTCTTTAAGTGCTTAACCACAAGCCCTTTGCATTTTAATCCCTGAGGGATTATCTTCTTTCGTGCCCTCTTCTTGTCACATAGAACCAAGTCTTGGACCTTGTTCTTTTTACCCTGGTGCCTTTATTCTGACGCTTTTATATTGTGCCCATAACTTTTTTTTAAGATCATAGCATTGGGTCAACATGTCTCGTGGGGACACTTTTAATCTTCTCTGATTGGCCACTGCTACCCGACTATAGATGGTCATGTGTCTCGATCTTGTCACCCCTCCAGTTCCTTTGTGCACATTTAGTTTACTTCTGGGGTCTACCTTCATGGATGAGTTTTCCTGGTGTGTCCCCCGTTGTTGTGCCTTTGACCAATCATCTTGTGCCATGTTTCCCACTATCAAGTCAGACTGTAACTCCTCAGTGTGCAACGCTCAAACCTTTGAGGAGCCTACCTACAGGATGATGTCATGTTGTCATCATCAATGCCACATGGTTCCTCCTGAATGGTGACATGTGTCACTCAAAAATGGCCCATTCGGGTGCCCAAAAAAAAGAAATTTTCATGCCACATGTCCTTTGGTTTGTAATTTCACATCACTCGTGCTGATTTCATCTCCACCAATTGGATGCTACCATGTCTCATGTCAGAGAGGAGAGAGAAAGGGTCTCACAACCTTAATTTTGCGCCAATTTGCTTTTATAAAAAATTAAGGGTCCTAATATTTTATTTAACACTACACTACCTCTTCTCCTTATTCCACATATGATGACCTTAATCCATTATTATGAAATATATTACTAGAAAAACCTCCCATTTCAATACCTGCATTATGTGATTTGTGGTAGCGAGAGGGGGGGGGCATCAAAATCACCCTCTACCATCGATTTGACAGTTGATGGTATGAGGAAAATTTCCCATTCAGACACCCTCCTGCATGTTAATTCTTCCACTTTATGACCCATCAGAATTGTCTCTGATGTGTTATGAGATGCTTTGGGGATGATCTAGCACTAGACATGCACTCTATTTGACTTTGGCTACCCACTGTGATTTCGTCGTTGGGGTCCATCTTCTGTGCCCTCTTTGAAAATTGTCAATATTGGCCCTGTGGGATGAGGAGTATTATGGGCTCCACCAACATCTAATAGAAATGCTTCCCAATGCTACGATGTTTTACTCATGTTTGGGCAGAGCTTTGTTTAGATGCTCCACTATTTTCTCTACTATGTTTAACAAAACAAGAAACTAACTACTACTAGGTCCACCTCCACCAATCTAACTCTGCAACTTTTGAGTTTTGGGGTCCCTAAGATTGACTAGCCATATATGTTCATCCACGAGACCGTTTTTGATCTTCCCCATACTGCTTGAAAAAACTTTCAAGTTTCTTTCCATCTAATTGGTTTTAACATGTGTTTGAGGTGGTCTCCTACACTGAAAATGACTTAGAAATCACTACAACTTGTCCATTTATGTTGATCTTAATTCTTTTCCTTGTACGTGATCACTTTTGGCATCATCATTAATCATTTTGACACCTTTTCCATCAATGAAAACATATTTCTAACACGGATATGGAGGTTAGACACATAATTATCTATGTTTGAAGAACAAAAGATGATGTAAGAATTATTAATATTAATGCAGTAAATGGGATATGCACCTATAATAACAAGAGAATCAGATAATACTAAATTTATTAAAAACTAGATAGGTTCCTCATAAAAAATAAATTCAAGAATGGGATGCATTTATTGAAACGTCCATTAAGCTAAACCTTGGCTCAGGCCATTGGGAAATTCAACTTTCTCTAGAACTTAGGAGACAAGCTTGTAACCATCCCTTCACCCTTTACAGACAACTGAAATATATAAAATGCAAACTAAAGGGATGAAATAAAGAAAGGTTTGGAGATGTTCTAGAGGAAACTACAAAATTATAAGTGAAGATGACAATTATTGAATAGGAGGCCATTGTCAATGGATGATTTAATGTCATTATTTAGGCTAAGATGGAGACCCTACAAGATATTGTAGAGTGCAATTACTAGGAAGAAATATTTTGGAGGAAAAAATAATAATTCAGTGGCTTAAAGGGAGAAAAACACTTCCTTTTTTCATACTTCAATGCTACAACATTGGCAATCAAATTGAATCTCCTCATTGAAAGGAGAAAATGACCAAACATTAGAACTATACATTACTACATATAGGAATAAATTTTAACAAAATAGAATGATGGTATGTCTAAAATCGGTTGTAACATTGAGAATTATAAGAATAATGTTAATTTATTTTTCTTCCTAATCTACATGCATCATCAGTATTATGACAAACAATCTCGACCTCGTCATTGCTGTGACAATTTTCCATGTTCATGACAATACCAATGAGAAAATAAATTTCAATAAAATAGTATGATGATATGGGTAAAATAGGTTGTACCATTGTAATTTACAAGAATAATGTCAATTTTTTATTATTTGTCTAATCTAATTGTGGTCATTAGTATTTCAACAAACTATCTCGAAGTTATCGTTCTTGTGATGGTTTTACATGTTCCCTACAATATTGATGATATCCTACAGATATTCAATATTTTTGAAATATATAATGTTTTAGCAATTCAATTATCTATCGATTAGTATACCAATGTTTGACAACAGTTTGTTTGACAAAGCTCAATGGCCTTTGTGACTATATTTTCACTTTTTATACATCATTTTTCATAGACATATCATCCAAAACATATTTTGTCTTGCTCCTTAGACTAAAACTCACTCTCGCCAAGCCCTTGCCATGGGCATCATGTACTAGTAATGTTTACAATACCTTTTATATATTTGTAACTTGGTGCTATTAAAAATCAACATAAATTACTTGATATATATATACATATATATATATATTCATTCATTCTAATACATTTATTTACTATTTATTATTAATGATCTAAAATTCATAAAATTTACGTTTTAGTTATTTATAGATTTGGTAGTGTAAATTGCACTTCAATTAAAATGTATGTTAATTGATAATGTTAAAGTCAAATTGATTTTTTTAATTTCCCATTCATGTTGTTATGGAGGAGAAGGAATCTCCATTGGGTGTAATATTAAGTAACGTAGTGAGGGTTTCAACTTAGTGGCTCACGACCTCCTAATCATTACCGTGGATCAATAATGTCTCTCATTTAGTGTTTGGAACCCCCTAGAGTGTCCTTGGGGCATTTCATTCATATTGGTTCCTATATTACTCTTTAATTTGATACATTGAAGGTTACCCTAACTTTGACCCTTTCTTGAAATTAAAAGGTCATCCACTCAAGGAAACTCCTATCTTCATCATAAATGACCAGGAAGTTTTGGACCAAATTGAGTTCTTCCATTCAATGGATCAATTTAGAGACTCAATACTTTATGGTTGAGACTAATGGGCCTCCATTGTTGGATTTTTAATATTAGAAATCATATATCCAATAAGAAGCCTACTATATTTATCTAGGTGCTAGAGGATTTTACATTATGGATTTAAACTCTATCATTGATCAATACCTTATTTTCAACTCAAGTTCATAGATCTAGCATTCCTAATTTTTTGTATGAAACCTTGGTTTTTCATCTATGATCCATCATCAAATAACTTCTCCATAAAATTTATTTTGTATTGGGCGTCTTAAAATTTACTATCCAGCATTGGTGATTTTAATATTTGCAAAAGATATGTAATGTAACTGATAAGTTTTGTTTTTGGATGGTAAAGATGGAAGATATACCTCAACACATATGCCCACATTTATGTGGATACGGGCATCTATAAATTCTTCCACACATTCATAAAATTGGTTAAAGATTTTGTTTGTCTTGAGATCATAGATTATGATAAAATATCCTTTCATCATAGATCATTCTGAGGGGAAGGACATGTTGTCGAATATTGACCTATGCCTAGTAAGGACAATAGCTCAACAGAAAATAAGTATAATATTTCCATTTGGAGATTTTGTCAATTAAATGATGGTGGTCTTGATTCCCATTAGCATATCCATCCCCTTGTCTAAGAAACATAAAGAAGAAATATCCCCTAATGTAGATTGAGATATGTGGAGCTCTAGCAACTCGTTAACCACCTCAAGGCTCCTACAACCCCACATGTAAGGAAAATTCCTTAGCTAAATATCACCTTTTTAGCTCCTATTCATTAATTTATGAGCTCTTCTAGAAAGTTCGACTTGTTTTAGGAAGAATATGATCCTGTAAAGATCCCAAGATCCCAACTATCACCTAAGCTGCATGATGTTAAGAAGATGATTCCAATGTCCTTGTAAAAGTTGTAGGAGTAGACATATTTCTTTGAAATAAAAAAGTCATTGAAAATAAGTCTAAATACAAATTACGTAAAAATCCCTTACATTTTGAAAAATTGGCCAGACCATTCCATGACCAAATGAAAGGGTGGACTAAGCTCACCAGGAAAAAAAGAAATATCTTAAATGTTTTTTTTTAATACAATAATACAAAATTGAAGTGTAATATCATTCTTTAATCAACTTAAATAACTCCAATAATGTAGAAATTTTTTTTGGATAAAAGGGTAGGATTATTTGACATGGATTGTAACATATTAGAATCTCTTAAGTCATCTTTTATAATAAATATAAGTATCCATTATATTAAAAATACAATTTATTTAATTAAAATTTTTGATATGATTTTTCTCCTCAATAAATTCCAAGGATCTCATATCCTATATTCATTGTATATATAACCCATGAGAACTGTATTGGGTATTGGTGTTTCTTTGCAATGGCTATGGTAAGCTCAAAAATGTTGCAAGGACCACAATTTCTCCAAAATAATTGAGTCCAAATTCAATCTAATCAAGAATGCCAAATGGATACTCATTACAAGTCAAGGGAACAAGTGAGTTTTCAACCTAGGAAAATATGGCTTAACACAAGCTTTAAAATTGTAACATTTAACCTTATAAACCCTAGTTGTGTGCATGTCAAACCACAAGCAACCTTAGCAGACCTTCATCCAAAAGGAAAATTAATGCCATGCAAAAACAATGACAGAATTGGTAGGAGGAGGCATAGGGATTGGAATATTAGGGAAGAAACTAGTTTTCTTCTCACCAATGTGAGTCGTGGTTTCTTGGTGAAATATGTGCCTTTGTCTTCAGCCTCGAGGACAAATGAAGAATATTTTCTTAATGAAATTGTGTACAAGGGTTGATCCAAACCCTTGGTGGATGTCCAACATCACATGGATGTTGTACAAAGGTATGATGAAAACACTGGAGGAACCTCTTTGGTTCTAGTCTGTGAAGCACCACCTTGCCTTATGGATCAAGTGTTTGGAGTAAAAATGAATAGGTTCTTCCTGAAATAGATAATGATCACATTGTTAGAGAATTTGAGGGGAAATCTACTTTGTTCTTGGTTGATAGGTATGAGAAAGAGATATTTTGCATGAATTATCTTTGGTTGAAACACTATGGAATCAGTCACACAGGGAGTTATAAAGATTTTGGGATAATTATGCTCATTATTTAGTTCAACAGGCTTAGTAAGATGAATATGCCCATCATTGGTGTGGGTAGTGCATTGACTGGAAATAACTTTTCTAGGTTTTGAACACATTGTGCTACGTCAGGGATACGTGGTATTATCTTTCTTCCTTCAAATTGCATCTTGATTGGACAATTATTGCATTCAATTGTCAATGGTGTGTTGGTGTTGAGTCTCAATATTTATTTTAATAGATGTAAGAGGGTCAATCGGTGGCTGTGTGCATATTTTCCAATAAAATTGTTGAATTCACTCAATAGTCTATGGTTACTACAATAATCAATATCTTGTAGAAGTTTGATTGCGAGGTGCTAGATTGGGTCATTGTGTCTCGGGGGAACATGGGTAATGTCCATGACTTTTATAACGGGTTCTACATGTGTAAGGAGCTAGGACTCATGAATGATATTGCTCGCCTTATATATGTGCAAGCTACCAATCCTAATCCTCTTTATTCGTACTGTAAGTCCCATTGGACCGAACTTAATCATTGACTCTCAATTCCACCTTCACATCAACGACACAAATTGGTGACCCCATGTCAATCAATTGAGTTTCTTATGCATTAAATAATTCAAATGGGATAGTCAAGGAGCCTACTAAGGAGGATTTGATGGACGCTATAACTCTGGAAGATCTGAAATATATGTTTATATGACCTCATACTGGAGTTTTCCTTTCCGATATATGAGGACTACTGTTTTTTTTTAATGTTAACATCATGTTGGGGTAGTGTTTTTCGTTAATGTTAACATCATGTTGGGGTAGCTAACTTCTCTTAGCGAATCATGGTATCAATTTTAGCAACGAAAATTTCACTGTTGAATATTGTGACATGTGCAATGAGATCATACTAGATATAAAAATAGTTTTAAGCCACATTTTTAGTCATTTTCACCATAAATTTTGACTTAACGTTTTGATCATATCACAGTAAATGCAATATTTATTCTTGTTTCATTTCTTTTGGCATTCTTTAGGGTATGTTGTGCATCCATTGTTTCTTCAATATTTTGCATTATTTTAGGGGAAGCCTTATTGTTAGGTATTAGAGGTTGAGGTAGATATGTTCACATGTCAAGCTTATTCAAATGTGCTTGTATGCAAAAATACTTTGAAAATAGGTTGAAGGATTTGGCTACATTGAAAAACATTACAGTAAATCTATATCCCCATCAGTTTCATATCACTTTTTCTCTCTCCAAGTTCATAAAGAAGTATCCAAACTCAAACAATTGGAAACACCTTAAAGATGTAGAAGTTTCTCAAGTTGGTAGTGATTTTATAATTCCCACATTTCTTATTTTTTGTTTGGTTATAGTAGGTATCTCAAACCAGTTATATTTCCATTATTGTTAATAGTATAAAAATTTTGTAGGGAGAATCATCAGTAAGAGAATTTCAGTGGAAAATCTGAACTACTATGATTTACATAGTGATGGAGAAAAGATACAGGTCATGGTTGATGCAAGGTATTGTCTTCCATGGTTCTGAGCACACAATAATATTAATTTTCAGTTTTTCTATGTTGTTACAATAACTTTAGCCCAATTCTTTTCTTTAATTAGCAACACAATTTACTTTTCCAATTATCAAGATAAATTATAGATGGAAGAGTAAATGAAAAGTATAATAGAAAAAATCAAGAGAAATGAGAGACAAAAGGATTTGGTCAAAAACCAGGGGAAAACTCCACAACGGGGAAAGACCTTTCAAATTCTTATTCCTATTAGATTTTCATAAAATGTTCAATAAAAATAGAGTACAATGATCCAATTCACCAATCACTAGACTATCTAGCAAAACCAACCAAAAAATATCCAAGAGATGAGCCCAATATACAAATTTGATTCAAATAAGAGATTCCAAACATGCAGTCAATGACCAAAGTCTACGGCTAACTCTCCAAAGTATCTTAGGTCATATTTTCATGGAGCTAGTTTCCATGTGTGCAACTACAGCTCTGAAGATGTTGGGAGAACCCTATAATGCAAGCAACTAAAACCGAGAACACATTGTTGGAACCTTGTGGCTATAAATAAAATTTTATGTTTCACACGTATGAGCTCTGCAATTTCAGACCTATACAACCCAACTTCCTGAACAAATCTCAGAGCTATGCAAGCCAAAATAAACAAGATAGAGAATAGGATGCTTATTGATGATGTCTAGATGAGCGTCAAGTGACTTTTATTAATATGTTTCTAAGGGTATTGACCTCTCTTTAAATTTGACATGTACTTTTGTGCACATATGGGTTTCCTCATTAACCAATTAAATTATTCGAAGAACTAAAATGGGTATTTCATGACAAGGAATAATTTCCAAAGGAGGAAATTTTTCCATGAGCTAACAAATTGACAAATATTGCATCAACTACTTATTCAGTCCTTCTAGGTATTTAAATTTAGTGTGTTCCCAACTTGCCATAATTTTTACTACTAAATCACCACCCCAACTGCATCAAATCTTGTTTTTAATTTTTTTTTTTGTTTTTTCTAGAAGATGCTTTCGATTATCATTATATCACAAGCATGCTATTCCCCATTCCTAGAGTATTATAATTGAATGTAATAATATTACAACACTCTACCATTCTAATAAGATTCTTTCCACTCAGGAGCCATGGTATGGTGGATCTATTTGCCAATTTCATCTAGGATATACATGTCCCCAAACACATGAAATAAATTTCTTGCATGGGGAAAAGGACGATGGAGGTCAAAAGATGTCTAAACCTAATAATTGTTGAACCCAAACCATGTGACTTAGAAATTACAGTTATCCTAGAGATGCACATGTGGTCAAGTGATTAGTCATGTTTCTATATTATGCAGTAGTCATGTTTCTATATTATGCAATAGGTGATTTCTTGAGATTTATTTGGTTTAATGTAAATTTTTAGTTGTGTACTAGTTTGTACTTAAGAAAATATGGTAATAATTGTATCATCAACATGAGCAATATGATGCGCACAATACTATTGATAGTCATGATACTAGATTTATGTCATTTTAGTTGATTGGATCGTGTTCTCTATTTAAAGTTTTTTAGTGTAAGTCTTGTAGCTTATATTGATTTCATAGTTATTTAAATCAATAAGAAATATTTTTGTTGCAAAGTGGAGTTTATTCCCCATAGTTCTATTGAAATATACCATGTGTCTTTATTTTTAATTGTTTGTGAGTTAAGTTCTCCTTAGATTTTGACCTTGTGATTATTGCTCACGCAGTTTTGAACGTTCCATTCATTGAGGGGAATTGAACCTTGGTCGGTGCTATCGAATTTCGTCATCTTCATCATTGTGAAAAACATGCCCACTAGATCCCATTTAGCATCTTAAACAATAAAATATAGATATTAATGCAATTAATTTTTAGTGTTTTCTCCAACTTGATTTTGTCTTACTTGTAGTTAATCAAAGATTTTGCATATTTTTTTTACTCTTCCATAGATTGTTTTAACTTTTCTATTATAGGCCCTTCCTCTGTTTTCATTTTTTAATTACATCATTACTTCTTCATCAATATTCAAAAGCTACCTATTCTCTTTTTCTTAACTAGCCTCTTTTTATCACGATGAGGCTAATGTATGTGCCAAAATTGAGTGGAATGGGGGAACCATTAGCACATTCAACTTGGTTTCCTTTGGCTATGTAGCTAGTTGTGGGTGATTCTTTATATTCCACCAAACTCACCCAAACACTAGCACCTGGCCCCATTGGTTTTTGTGTTTGTTGTTTCACTTCCATAAGTGGAAGCAAGGGAACTAACATGTCATTTGGAAGCATGAATATTGATGGGGGCTATAATTTCTACTTGATTTCACTCACCAGGAAAGCCAACGTTAACACAATTTTTTTTCCAAAATTAATATATGAGTGTTTTCATTGGATTCAAAAGTACATTTGTAATGTGTATTCATAGTATGTTAGTATTTACAACGCCTTTTTTCATCCTTTAGTGGAATATCATTTGCTCCACTACCATAGGCATTCTTTTATTTCTATAAGGTTGTAGTGGTTTTTCTTTTCTTTACAATTTTAATTCTATTCATAGGTATTTGCTTTAGTGTGCAATGGATTTAAATTGAGCTACTTTGGAATTTTATCTTTGATGTATTTTTCAGTCTGATAGGTTAATACCCCATTCATAATCCTATTCCTTTTCGATAATTTTGAATTCGACATTTCCTAAAAGGGTATTTTTCTTGATGGTCTTCCTCTTAAAAGTCATTATTCTAATAAAATAGGATATGATATGTTTTGGTTTTGCTCCATTATTTTATTTTTTCATGTATTCTATGGAACATTTCAGATGAGTATTCGTATGCTTGATATGATAAAATCCCATGCATAAATTTTTCATTTCGGATAATTTTGAATTTTTAATCTACTAGAAATATGCTTTTCTCCATATACGCCTTCTTATAAGTGAGATTTATGAAAACAAATGGCTTATATGAAATGACAATGACCTTAATATATAATAGTAAAATTCATGGAGTGAATTTTGTGACTTTTGTTTATTTCCTTCATCAGAATGAGAAGATTGTGTTTGAAAAGCATAGGCTTTTCGTCATTGGGTAGAAGAACCAATGTTCAACCTTCTTTCAATTTGTGCATAGTGACCAATATCATGGAATAAATGCACCAGATCAAAAATTTGAGGTTCAACATTACAAAGAAATGATTCAAAATAAGATCCACATAATGCCTGACAAAAGTTCGCAAGTGATCATCAATGTCACTTGCATGCACGTCCAGATTAGTTGTGACACAACTGGAAACATTATCATCTTCGTTGTTGACCACTACCTTTGAATCCTCAATAAATGAAACTTGTCATAGAATCTCTCAATGTATCATCCCAATGTCAAGAATCACATTCTGTATATAATTTCCAATCTCTTCCATTAATGTTTCTGACCATTTATTCTCTCTATAGAAAGACAAATTTTTTTACCACAAACAAGCACCAAAATACTTCCCACTTCAATCCATTTTTTATAGCTCATAAACTAGTCCCGACAATAGGATCCAACACATTTAATGTAGTCTTGAGATTCTCGCTCAAATAAGCACAAAATAGCCATTTGTGGGAAGCTAAGTGTTGTCATGTGAATGTCTTACAAACTGAAATCATGTGCACAACTACAAGACATACCCTCTGAAGAGAGTGGAATACTTGGAAATGTCAAGAACCTCATAAAATATTTTATGCCCTTTTTCTCTACAAATATCCTACAAATTCCAAAATTTTCCATTTCCCAATGGACAAACACCATGGCTTCTAAAATGCACAATTAATGTAGAAATTTTTCACTACTCACATTTTCAATAGCCTATCTCTCCAATCTGTCTCTAGCTTCTGACCCTATGTAACCCATTGAAGCAACATTCTCAAAAATTTCAATGATAACATCAACACCAATCTCCCTAAAGGAAGGGACATGACACATCATATCTTCCATTGAATTATCCAAATGAAATAACCCATCATTAAATGGTAACAAGTACTTTCATAATGTAAATACATGTACAAGAAACTCCAAAGCATTCATTTGAGTCATTTGCTACAACCATGGATCGTTAAGACATAGTGCGTTAAGGTCACTAGAGATATAGTGAAGTCTTTTCGAATAAGGGGAAGTAAATATTTTAATAGAGCATCCAATAAGGAAGTAGTAAGGCATTTTGCATGTATCATTGAGAAACAAGTTCAATATTTATGAATTACTTTAGTCATAAGTGTCACTTTCAAAGAGAATGCGTCACCACCAAATTTATGGGAATGACTAAATATTAGTGATAGTCTAGATGGAAATGTACTCTCCTCCTAGCCTGAAGCCTTATTGGGGCATATTTTGTTAAGCCTAGTGCCTTGAGGAAGGCTTTTATAAGACACCTTTGACTATATGCAATTTTTCCTTTATGATTATCATACATTAAAGTTACAATATTATTTCCTTCTAAGAACTCTACAACACTAGTAACATTGAATTGTAGCCTCTTGATTATATTGTCTAGACCTCCCAGATCTCTAAACAAAGTGATAGTTCGATTGTTGTAATCAATAAAGTTTTGGAGAATTTTTATAGAAAAACTGACAAGGTGTGCATGTGAAGAATTGGTGTCTTTTAACAAAGGTATAAGGGATGGAATCAATATAGTCTCTCTCACAGGAATGGAAGAAGTTGATGATGATGTAACATATACTAAGGAAAAAATATAAAACCCCCTATATTAATGAAATGGGATAAACTTAATCAAAGAGATATAGAACAGTCGGTGAAGGAGCGCACTGTTAAGGCGCTCCGTATGGAAAGGTCACCGGTTCTAGTCTCGCCGATACCAAAAAATCCAGCATGGTTTCCGCTGGTACGGCTCAGGCTGGGTGCGATCCCCAGGTGACTTTGACGGCTTAGATTCCCCTGAGTCGTGGCCTCTCAGCCACAGGGTAAGAGTGATTTTCAGGATTCACCCACTTATCAACAAAAAAAAAGAAATGGGATAAACTTCTACAGTAGTCCATGACATGACATCCTTTTGCAGCAAGCTCAATAAAAACACATGATTTTCTACATTACTAATGATATTTGAAACATTTAACATTTGATTCCTCTCATGAGATGCAAATATTAGTGCACACTGATATCGTAAAGCCCAAATAATAGCTGATCTACGATCAACTGGAATAATGCTCTCAGATTATAATACATTCATCAAATTGTTCATAAACTCAGGGTCATTTGGAAAAAATGCCCCCAATTATTCATGGTTTTCATTTGGCTGTATTGTACGTGAGTACTCATAAAAGAAAATGCACATGTATATCTTATGTGAGTCCATAAGGAAAACTTGATCTCACTTGATATCTAATATTTATTAATTAAATCCTTTAGATGGACTAACTCACTTTATTGTATATGCAAATCAGGAACAAGTATTACTTGTAAGCATAAAAAAGACAATATGTTAGATACGATTGCAAGCAATGCCATTGCCCGGCCTAGCCAATACGTAGGGGGATGTGGCAACATGCCCTCATAACTATTATTGTGTTGCAATTAAATGTTTCAAGATAGTGGTGGTCATTCATATGATCCAAGACCAGGACCAACCCATTTAGAAGGTTTACTATGGGAAGGAAGGTAGGTAATGAGGCTAAGCATACATGAATTAAAGGTGAAAGACACATGGGAGGTTCAAAATATCATGCTAGATAATGCTAGTCACCTGCAAGTTAGATTTTTTTAACCATTTAGCTCTCTAATGGATCGTAGACCAGTGCAAAGAAATGACAATAGAGGGAGTGGAGGTGTGCCAACACTTATGGATAACATGTCCGAAAATAATGATGCCTCAGAATATACAATAGGCCTTGCACAATAAATGTTATTTACATTGGAGTTTGTCGAGTAGGGCATTAGTTGGACTAATAAAGATATGAGGCACTAGGCTGCATTTCTCTCAAACCAACATAAAGATCCTCTGACGTTGTTAACAATGCATGAGGAAAGTCAAGTTGTGTCAAGTAGGAAGTAGCTCAATGAGATGATATTTGGACTACACAACCAATGGACTATGGAAGGACTGATGTTCTGGAAAAGAAAGAAGTGTAACTCTTGACTCAAAATAACTCACTACCATTGAGAAGTATTTATACTACATAACCAACAGACTATGGAAGGGATTTTGTTTTGGAAAATAAATAAGTGTGTCTCATAACTCAAAATAGCTCACTACCATAGAGTAGGTTTGAGTCCTAATGTCTCAAAATTCATGGAAATAATTTGTAAGAGCCCCTGGTTAAAAGTTCATGCAATAAAACTTAATAAAGGAAAAATATATAATACCAAGGTCATGGGACACATATTCCAAGCTGAATTTTAGGTAATACATCCTAATGTGGGCATTCATTTGCTTTATTATGGCTAAAGAAATTTGCAAAGGCAATGGAAAAGGCATTAAAAAGGAAAAAATGTATTTTGGTACATTTATTTATGAAAACAAAGCAAAATAGGAGGAAAGGAAGGTGAAAGTTCATTGGTTGCATGTAATAGATCCAACCTACAAATATATGATAATGCATATATGCCCAAAAATAACAATAGATAAATAGATAAACTTTAGATCTTTATTAATATCAAACCCCTTGAGGTAGGGCAACGCCATACAATTACTCCTTAAGGAAGGGGAACACTCCACAAGCCATATTCTTGCTACTACAATCATCCTTTATATTTCTCAATGGGGAGTCTCTAGCCTCTATATATGATTTATACATGCAATACCATGAATCATTACCATGGTTCTCTCAGTACCATATATCTAATACCAGGGGTTCATCACATTCTTGCTAGCTACTTATCGTCTCTTACATGATACATTTTAACCACTTTGTTTATTATTATGGCCCATCCCATTATTACATTATTCCCTTCGGTACCTCTCCATGTACCCCATACTATCCCCCCTAGGTATACTACATTCCACCACCCTTAAACATGTTTCATCCCCGAAACATAAGAAAAACACAAATAATAAGATCTACTCAAAAGAGTGGTCCATTAGTACGATGTACGTGCATCTAGCCATCCAAGAGAAAGGTGAGCCCTCGATCTAGCTGGTGCCTCTCTAGCTTGAGATGGAAATTGACCCTGGTAGCTCTTCTATGTTGATGTGTTGTGGGTGGATCATCACCCCTCTCTATCTGTCATGCAGGGGTTGTTGTCCTTATTGCTGATTTGTTGCCACCTTGTAGGTTATTTTCTTGCTGGGTGATGTGGGTGGTGATATGCTAAAGTTTTAACCAGTGATGTATCTTGCTTTAATTCACCACCTAATTGAGCCTGATTGGTATCTGGTACATGTTGTCACGCGTGCTGTTGTTTCTTATCTTCTAGTATTACTTCAACAATTGATTCCTCATATGATGTGTCCGTACCTGCAACATCTTCTCCTTTAGCCTCCTTGGATTCTATCTATTTATTGATTCAAATATCCTATAGCATAATTTTCTTCTTTTTATACCAGAGCTTCAGGAATTTCTTCTACACATTAATATTGATAGTACCAACAAATTCCATCCAAGGATATCCCAAAAAAACATCCACATTATCTGTATCTGAAACATAAAAATCTGAATAAAATACATACTTATCCATAGAAATCTTCAAATCTTTATAAAGTTGAACATCATCATTATTAACCTATGTGTTTTCCATGTTTTTTGCTAGAGCTTGCATTTTTTTTGGCAAATTAAGATTTATAATATTTTGCTTGCAACTAGGATTTATAGACACAATGATCTTATCCTTCTGAACACATCCATGAACTTCCAATAAGGAGATACCACTAGAAAATAACCCCTTACATGTCTCATTCTCTTGTTTTCTAGCATGAGACCATTTGTCTAAAAAGACTTTTTCAAATGCTTCATCTAAAAGTTTGTACAACTTCTTGATGTCAAGTTATCTAAACAATTTGGTAGCCTCATCCTCCAAACCAAGCCATAGTAAATTTTTCCACTTTTTCCCAAATGATAACATTTCCCATCTTATGAACTCTTGAATAGTAGGACCATCATCTTTTCTTGAAAAAACATCTTGCTAGAAACCACGAAGAGAGTTTTGAAAAAAAATCACTTGGCTAAAATTTAAAGTGGCCACAATTCAGTCAATATTGCTCAAAATATTTATTATGACATGTTTTTGGAAATGGAATGACCATTCTGCATCTTATCATGTGTTAAAAATCCCGATCTAGGCACTAGAATTTCAGATTCGTGCTGCAACTGTCCCGTCGTCAAAAAAAATTCTGAAAAAAAAAATAGCTAATTTTAAATCAGCGATATCTACCTCATCCAGACTCCAATTCGACTCTTTTTTTTTGGAAATTGGGTAATTTTTCAAGGGGATCTCAGATCTTCAATTTGTTCCTCAAGATTCCCTACAAAAATGATAAAAATTAAGTTGAGATCCCCGTCCATGAATTTTCGTCAAAACATTTCCTCAATACAGCTGATTTTTAAATCAACGATATATCCCTCATCTAGACCCTGATTTAGGCGATCTTCTTTTTCAAATTGGGTATTTTTTCACCAAGAATCTAGATATGCACTTAGATTCTACAAATTTTGCATAAGGACTTACATATATGATCTGCAAATTTGCCGCCCCAAAAACATCCTCCAAAAATAAAAAACAAAATCATTTCTTTACCCAAGAAAGTGCTATGATACCACTTGTAATAGATCTAACCTGCAAATATATGATAATGCAAATCTACGCAAAAATAACAAGAGATAAATAGATAAACTTCTGGTCTTTATTAATATCAAAACCCTTGAGGTAGGGAAACACCATACAATCACTCCTTAAGGAAGGAGAACACTCCACAAGCCATATGCTTGCCAATACAATAATATTTCATATCTCTCAATGGGGAGTTTGTAGCCTTTATATATGATTCATACATACAATACCATGGGTTATCACCATGGTTATCTCAATACCATATATCTAATGCCATGGGATCATCAAATTATTGCTAACTACTTGTGGTCCCTTACATGATACGATTTAACCACTTTATTTATTACTATGACCCATCTCATTATTACATTATTCCCTTGGGTACTTGTCTCTGTACCCCATGCTATCCCCCCTAGGTATACTACATTGCATGTGAGGAGGAAATTGAAGGAAAATAATGGAAAATAAGAAAAAGGAGGCCTCATTGATAAAAAGGCTTCTGAGGATAAGTTAGCAAGATTTTGCTCAACTTTGGAGAAAGGAAGGGAAAAGAAATCTAAAGAAAGGAAAGAAAAGAAAAGATCAAGCAAGGAGGAGAAGGATGAAGCAAATTCAACACGAATACTTGGATGTAACATATTGCATGTGTGATTTCCTAACTAGTTTTCACATGCATCAGTTTGCATGTTGGTATATGGTTCTCTTGCTTTTGGTGGCATGGTTTTTCTAGGTAATGACAGTGGTTTTCAAAATTAACTTGCCTTTTTCTGAATAACGATGGTGTGATGGGATTTTTTTCTTGGTTTTGAGCTTTGGAATCATCGGATGGTTTCAGAATCTGGGGCAGAGGTGATCTAAGGAAAATTCCCAAAGGCCTAGGAATCCCTTTACTTATCCCTAGTGATTTAAATAAGTAATTAAATTAGTTAATGAAACAACCTTACAATAGTATAAATAAATAAAGGAATGAATGAATAAATAAGTAAGTAAATAAATAAATAAATTTTTATATCTATAAACAATTAAATTAGAAATTAAATTAAATAAAAGAAATTCAACCGATGTTCATTAATAGTTTATTATTTCCCTCTATCAATCCTAAAAATAAACCCCCCTTTTACTTATCCCTCGCGATTTAATAAATAATTAAATAAGTTATTTTAACAAACTTAAAAAAATAAAAAAAATAATAATAATAAAAATAAATAATAATAATAATAATAATAATAATAGAATTACTTTCTTGTCTCTAAGGAACTAATAAATTAATTTAATAACTATAGATAATATTTCTTAAACACCCCCCTTTTTACCATTATATAAATTCAATAAGGAATTAAATATATTAGAAAAAAATAGAATCACTTTCGAATTCAATTTATAATATTTTAATTATTTATTAGACAGAGAATTTAATTACTATAATTATAATATTTGTTTTTATTACCTTTTGACTAAAATGAAATGGTATTTATAATATAATTTAATTACTATCTTTTTTTTCTAAATAAGATTAATCTATTAACATAAAGGGAGTAAAATTACAATCATGACCGAAGTCAAAAACACTACCCTGAAGAGAGGCAAAGTTGTCAAGATAAGCATAGAATGAGACTGCCCCATGTCAAGGAGCTCAGTCTTGAACCATTTATCGGATCCCACGCAGGGGAACAACTTATGAGCTTCTTGATATTACAGTGTTTACAAAAATTCAAAAATGAACTAAAATTCCACATAACATTCTGAACAAAAACTTGCCCAATAGTATGGGCTGCATGGCATGATAACAAGGTAACAGTGAGAAAACTAATCATCTGGAGGTTCTTCAATTATCTAGCACCAACCTGTATCAGGCATATCCCCTACAAGAGCTGCTTCAGAATTGGAAGGGCCAGGATCAGCCGGCGCCATCACCACCGCCTGAGCGTTGCAAGCTTGAGCATTTGGAACCTGAAAAGATGCGCTGCAAATTCCCATCTGGACGTTCAAAGATGGAACAGTGACAGAGCCCGGGCCCTCCTGATGAGAGCTAGACTCTCCCTCCTGGGCTTCCTCATGGAAGACCACCGAAATGTGAGCGGTAATTCTTGGGCGGTTCAGAGAGCAGTTGAAGGTGAAGAGCGAAGAGCTAGACGAGGGAGAAGGCACTGGATAGTGGTTGGCGGCAAGAAGACGCCCTCTCCCACTTCGAGTGCGAGGGTAGTGGCCGACAGAGAAATCGCTTGAAAGGGAAGGCGACTCGGAGGAAGGGCTGGAAGGCACGCGCCGAGGATGGCCTCTGCGATACTGCATTCTATGGCGACAGCGAGGCATTGGGGAGACAGAAGCAGTGGGAGGAAAGCAAGGCGGGGCAGCAGGAATGACAGGGCCATAGCAAATAAGAAAAACTACAAAGCGAAGGCCAGAGGCCTAAGAGTAAAACCAGGGGAATGATGGAGGCGGCTCCACCGAAAGACCAGAGCACAGCTTCAGAGCAGCCTCCCCTTTCAAGCTACAAGAGGCATCAGAGATGACAGAGCCCACATTATATAAACAGAAACCATAGCTGAGACCAGAAGCGGGATAGTTCTGCGAATGAATCAACAGAAGCAACTCCTCAGCAAGCTCATAACTAAGCCTTAAAGTGACAACCTCCTTCATGCCTCGAGAAGCATCCGCCATAACTATAGCAATGAATAGAGCCAAGATCTGAGACGAGCCAGAGTGTGCGAAGGCATTAACCAGAGCGTCGGACAGGATGGGAGATCCAGAGCCACTTAACATGAACCAAATGAACACTACACATTCCAAATACCGAGAGCCTCCATTCATAAACCGAGTTAGAATTCTGTACTGGGTGGGTACGTGTCGTCCTACCTCGCGCCACCCCTGTCCCATCAGAATTGAAACTTGTCTATACACCCGCATCCGGGGATAATTTAATTACTATTAATATAATATTAATTTTTAATTTTCAACATTATCTAGCTGTTTTTTATAGCTGTTGCTAGTCAACCTAGTCAACCTAGCTTTTTGGAGGATCTGCTCTCCCTATTTAAGATGCAGCGATGATCTGACTCCTCAACTTCTCCTGACGATGAACCACACTAGTTAGTTTGAAATGTGTCGACAAAGTTCGTTCTACATGTGATTTACGCCGAAGTTCTTCTTATAACATGTAATTAATTTATTATTATTTATTATTTTATTTATTGTTTATTATTTATTTAATATTTATTATTTATTATTTATTATTAAGGGACATTACATACTCCCCCACTTTAGGGAGCTTCGTCCCGAAGTTAAGTTTATTTTTATTTTTATTTTTATTTATTATTATTATTATTATTTATTGTTAACGACATTACATTTATTTGGTTATTTATTACTTCATGTAATAGTCCCGGCACCCTTTGCTGAATTAGTATAACCAGCAGGCATCAAAAGTTTCACAACACCCAGGGAATCCCAAGGAATCTTTGTCCTTTTTCCCACTTTCGGAATCAGGCATAAGCCTCCTTAGTCTGTATCCTAGTCCAAGGCTGGCCCCAAGGCTCTCGCCTAACTAAGACCTCATCTTCCCCAAGGCAGGCATCCTATACAGTGCTCAATTTTACTGGCATCTCGCAAGGTTGGCCCACTCCCTCGACAACTCACTAAGGCGCACAACCCTGAGCATCAAAGTCCTTACACCCCTACCAAACTTCGGCATCCCAGTACAATACTAGGCATCTAGCCTAGAACATCAAGCACTTGGCCTCCTCAAGATGGTCCCATAGCCCTTCAAGAGCTATCCATCAAGAGCTACACAAGACAAAGGAACCACTGGCATATGTAGTGTTGATGGAGTTTGTCCCCAACCCATATGGTGTTACTTATTCTCCCTCGTGCGTATGGGCTCACACAAAATCATCAAATAAACTGGCCCTCTCGGCCCATTTGTGGAGTCTTTCAACCAATTCATTAGCTATACCATCATAGTATCATAGGAAATAATCCACATGCCAAGTCTTGCATGTCATCATGATAACATTCATCATTGTTAATCGCAACATTATGAATAATAGCGAAATGCATGCTCCTGCATGTCATAAATTTGTATCCAACTATCACATGCTTCACCTCATGAAATACCATCATAATTTATAACATCAACATATTTTCATCAAAGACATATCATGACTTCACATAATAAATGAACCACATGTTGATAAACCTCATATTATAGCATCATAATTCCTATGCCATGTTATACATATCATATGAGTATTCAACATTAAATACCTATCATCATGTAGTAAATGAATATGTCAATTTACCTCGACATAACATCATAATCATAAGGATACTTCATCACTATAAGAACCACATGTGCATCATTATATCACGAATCATCATGTAACATTATAAACTAAACTGAAATCATAGTGTACGATTTAGATGCATCATAAAGTTTAAACAATAAAACAATAAAACATGATTTATATGCTCCATAAAAGTATCTTCCTTAGCTAAGTAAGCACTCCTAATTAGTTCACCACACATTTTAATCAAGTAAATAAGGAAAGTCATTAAGAATAACATCTGCATCTTCCCAAGTAGCTAACCCTGGGGTATATTGGTCCCACTAGACCTTGACTTTCTCAAACTCACGATTCCTGAGTCGACGAATGCGGCGGTCTAGTATATAGAATGGTTCGACTTGAAGGACTCCCTCCTCGGAAACTTGCAATTTTTCAAATTTCAGAACATGGCATGGGTCAGGTACATATTTTCTAAGCATAGAAACATGAAACACATTATGAATCCTTCTTAGATGGAATTGCAGCTTGAGCTTATACGCAACTGGTCCAATCCTTTCTAGGATTGTGAATGGCCCAGCAAATCTAGGGACAACTTTTTTCCCTTGCCAATCCTAAAGGGACTTTTAAAGGGTTTGATTCTAATAAAAATATGGCTTCCTTCCTCAAAGTTTCTATCAACTCTCTTTGCATCAACATAACTTTTATGATGATCCCTGGCTTCTTTTAGTCTCTGCTTGTTCTTCCATTTCTTGGAGCATTTCAGGTCCCAACATGACTTGATCCTCTAATTGATCCCAACTTAATGGAGTATGACATGGTCTTCCGTACAAGATTTCAAAGGGAGATGCCTGAATTGAACTATGATAACTATTGTTATATGCAAATTCCACTAAGGGAAGGTATTTCTCCCATTGGTTTTGTTGATTCGTGAAATACATTCTTAGCATGTCCTCTAATACTTGGTTTACTCTTTCTATTTACCCATCTGTCTCTGGGTGATATGTTGTACTGATGTTTAGTTGTGTTCCCATAGATTGTAATAGGCTTTTCCAAAATATGGAAGTAAAATGTGCGTCTCTGTTAGATATTATCTTTCTGGGCACACCATGAAGGCGAATTATTTCTTTTACCAAAATTTGAGCAATAGTTGATGGTTCAAAGGTGGTCTTAACTGAAATGAAGTGAGCACTCTTAGTTAATTTATCAACAAGAACCATAATGCAGTCATGTCTTTGGGATGTCATAGGTAAGCCTCTAACAAAATCCAGCGAAACAACTTCCCACATAGTTTCTGGTATATCATGGGGTTGTAAAAGACCTGTCGGGTGACGATGTCCAACTTTAACCTATTGACATTCTAAATATCAGGCCACAAACTTTGTTATAACCTTTTTCATTCTTGTCCAGAAAAATAGTTGTTTTAAATCTGCGTACATTTTCTGGACTCCTGGATGTGCGACATATGGAACTTGGTGGGCTTCGTTCATTATTAATTTCTGAAGTTCATCATCACCTGGGACATACATCCTACTCTTATATCATAGCAATCCATCATTATCTAAGGTGTATCCTTCCCACCTGGTCGCCATAGATACCTCTTCTTGTAAGGCAAATTTTATTTGTTGGTATTGCGGGTCCCCTACTAGGTGGTTTAGAATCTGGCTTCTCACGTCTATCTTTAATGACAACATTGAATGAAGTCTAGGTCTCCTACTTAAAGCATCTACAACTTTATTTTATTTCCCCTTGATGTAGGATATCTTGAAATCATAATCACTAAATAGATCACTTCAACGTCGCTGTCGAGCATTAAGGTCCTTTTGGGTGAAGATATACTCAAGAATTTTATGACCTATTCTTAATTCAAATTGACGCCCCATTAGATAATGTCTCCATAGTCTCAAGGCCATTACAACTGTCGCTAACTCCAGATGATGAGTAGCATAATTTATCTCATGGGTCTTGAGTTTACGAGAAACATAAGTGATAACCCCTTCATCTTGCATCAAAACTGCACCTAATCCTTCTCCTTATGCATTCGTGCATACACGAAAGTCCTTTTCCATGATGGGTGCCTCTAATATTGGAGCAGTTGTTAGTCGATGTTTTAGCTCATTAAATGCTTTCTCACACTCACGTGTCCATTCTAATTTCTATGAGTTGACTATGGAATATGACATGATAGTTATTATTGGTAAAGGTTGATTCCAAATTAGTAGATATGTTGCCTTGATCCTTGGAACATGTGGTCGAGATGTGTGAGAAGTTGTAGGGAAACATTCTTGGCACAACAATGTAAGGTAATTGGTGCAATGTTATGTTCACTTATGCCCTGACATTTATGTGTTTATGGCACTATGATATAGGGGATTTCATGGCAAAAGAGATTGCTTGAAATCTTAAATAAGTCTCAGGTTGATCTTTCACTTGGAAGCATTGAAAACCCATGGGGATGGAGTCATGGTGTTTGTTTCCAGTCTCATGCTCTTGGTCTTTTGTGACTTATTGAGCTTGATTTTCGGTTTTGTTTATGTATGTTGAAAGGACTTGCCACTTTGTTGTAGTGTGATGTTGTTATTGGTTTTCATCGTCTTCTTCTTGTTTATTTCTTGTGCTTTCCTTTTAAGTTTTAAGTCTTTGGAATTGGTTGGGAAAGAGGAAAGTTAGTGGATCTCGGGGAGAGATGAATGAAATCTAGTAGGTAATGCAAGACTCGGATGAATCTCGATGCAGGTATAAGGGTAGTTGAAGGAAAGAGTATTACAACTAGTTGGATTAGTTGGGTCCTGTTATCCTCTACAATTTCCCAGGCTGAGGAGGAGATCGAAATAGGTAACTTCAAACCACTTGCAGTTCACAAGCTAGCACTGCTAAACTAGAGATGGATCTCTCTAAGGATTTGCAGTCAATGACTGGAAGAGAAAAGGAATTTAAGCTAGATATAATGGTTTTAGTTGAGTTTTTGAAAATTTAGGGTTTTCAAGTTGCTGGACCAGGGATAAGAAAGAGAAATTAGGTCAAGGTCTCAAACGCTTGTAGTAGCAGTTATAAAGAGGAGCAAGATAGCAGTGTATTGTGATGGATTTAAGAGTTTGGTCAATGTAGTGTAGGGTCTGAAAAGTTTAGAAGGTGATAATGAGCATGTTACAATGAATTCATTAATCTAGAACAAGAAATACATAGACATGATTTTCCACATAAACAAATCTTTGAATATAAAGAATTCTGCCTATATAACTGTAAGGAAAATCACCAAGGAAATAAAATCATGTTAAGAGAGATGGATTCTTTCATAGGAAACTTATTTAGAAAGAAAACAACATCACAAACTCACAACACAAGTATTCGTGAAAAATAGTTTCAACTCCTCCTTGATTAACTGTGTGAAAACATAAGATACAAGTCCTCTCCTCTGAAGTCCAACCCTTCTCTCTCAATGATAAATGATACATATAGACTCAATCAAACAACTTCCCCACCTTCAGGAGTCGAATACCTAAGTGGTGGAACTGTTTCCAAGATTCTCTCAACCAACAAGTGAGAGTAAGAAGGTCAAAAACAAACTCTTCTTTTAGACTTTAATTTGAGTTTTGCTTCCTTTATTAGGCTTAATTAACCATTAAAAAGAAAAAAAGTTATCATGAATATTTATTTATGATTACATCATCTAAAATTCAAACTGCTGAAGTTACATCATGAGTTTAAATTTGACGAAGTCAAACAGAAAACCTAAGAAATTACATAGTGAAATTTTTAAATAAAAACTCATAAATTTACAGAAGCATAGCGCCAACTTTCAAGCCACTTTTACGTGCCTTCTTGAGGTCAAATTTGAAATCAGATAGAATGGTCAACTATCCTTGCCTGTCTCATTTCCAGAAAATCTTGAATTTTTTAAAATTACCCATGGGAATACCTTCAAAAATTGACTCTCCCAAGTGATTTCCAAAAGCACACTGCGTGTCAAAAAGAGGGGTAGAATGTTTATTTTTGACCACTTTTTCTAATTTTTCTCAAAATCTGAGCCTCGTCTAAGAAATATGATGAAATGTGTTTCGAGAGGTGTCCATCAATTTTCCAAAACTGTAAGCTACTTTTCATTTAGAGCCTTTAGGAAAAATCACAACGCCAAGGCACTGTGTTTCTATGACTATTCCAATTTCTGAGTTTTGCACCAAAATTTCACCAAAAACCAAAAATTCCCAAAAACCTCCCAAAATTGGTCCAGAAGTGCTAAATGAGGTGTACTCTGCTATCATGGATGCCTTAGCAAGAATCTCCAATTTTTTCATCTCATTTTTACATTTTAGTGTTTTCATTGAGTTTGGCCTTCAACTGCTTGATTCTAACCTTGGCAACCTGATTCCTTGTGTAATTATGGATAGCCATCTTCCATTGCAACTTCTTATCCTTGTTAACCTTTTCAAGGAGCTTTGCAAGGTGAAAATTGATCTCATTAAGCAAAAAATCCCTATCTTCATTTATTTCCATGGCAATCCTGTCCTCAAAGGTCAATTCTTCCATTGGTGGCTTTTGCTCTCTTCTAGGTCTAGGTTCATGTCTTTGAACCAATACTCCCCATGTTTTTGTATCCTTGTGCCAAGAGATATGGAATCAACTGAAAATGTCAAATCAATCCCTAAAATGGTGGCCTTTTCTCCTTTCACATTGGTGGCAATCCAATTAGTGAGCTCCTCATGTAAACCTACTTCACCCACTCTTTCACAAAACCCTAGGCAACTAACATCTTCAAAGAACTGTCTAATGAATGGTGAAGAGTTGATTTCATTGTAGTCTATGGGCTCATACCTCACTATATTCCCTCCTTTATGATTTTTTCTCTTTTTTGATGGTGAAGAATCTCCCTCCATTTTGAAAACCCTAGACGATAGGAAAAGGGAGAAAACAATGAAAAGTGATTGAAGTGGTGAAATGAGGAAGTTATGGAAGGGATATGGAAGTAGGGAAATTTTAGGAGATGGACAAAGGTTTTCGAAACCTTTAGGAAGTTAAATTAGGGGAAATGAATGAGGCAAATGAGCAAGAGAATTTAAAAACAGTCCTAGCTAAGGAAACTTCTTAATTTGATAGCTAAGAGCTAGGGTTTGTAAGAAGCTGGAGTAAATTGAAGGGAAATGATTTGTTTGGTAAACGGGATGGTTATTTGTATGAAACAGAGGTAGGCATAGCAATTTTTAGGTTTTTAATGTTCCATATAATCATTTACAAGCTTTAAAACATGAATTCATACAAACCATAGACGACTAAACTAACCATCATTTATTTGTTTTTCCAAAGGAAAAGAGAGAGTGAAATGAGTGTACTTACTTGCTAGATGGCTTAGAGCAATAACAAACTAGAATGCAAGCTTAAATTTTGAATTTGGATGATTTTATGTGAGTTTAGGGATACTCTTTCCTATGCACATCGTAGTTGACAGAAGTGCAGTGTAGTTGACATAAGCACAACACAGTTCATAGAAGCGCAACACCACCTCTAGAAACACAATGCCACTTCCAGAAATGTAGTGAAAACTTGAAACCTGATTTTGGAGGCCTTAAACTACTCCAAATTTTTGACTTGTATCTCGTTGGAAAGTGATTGAATTCTGCTACAATATGGATCCCTAAAGAATGTAATTTGGACACTCCAGCTGAGAGAACAATTGATTTTCCCAAGGTCGCTCCAAAAACCCAGGGTGTCTCTCACAAAATCACAGTGCTAACTTACAGAGCACTTTTGGATGCCTTACACTAATATAAATCATCATCTAAAGGTACCACTGGAAATATTAGGATGTCTAGTTGTCCATAGAGTATTTAAGCATGTAAAATGGCCTCTCAAAGGATGAGAAAAATGATGTTTCCCAAGGTCACTCCAAAACCACAGCATGCTTCTGACAAAAGTGCATCGCCAACTTGCAGAGCAATTTTGACTACCTTCCTAGAGGCATTTTGGGCTAAAAGTGGTATGGCTAGAAATAATATGATTTATGATACACAATGGAGTCCTTAAGCACTTCCAAAACCTACTCTAAATTCCAAAAACTGTCATGAAGTCAAATTGTCCTGAAGTGCAGCAACTCTTCCGTAGGAAGTGGAGTTTGGAAATTTCTCTCAAATATTAAAACCTGTGCATAAACTGAAGGAGGTTTTTGTTCCTTGGACCAAAATTGACAAAAACATCTTTCACTTTTGTCAAATTCTTCTCCATTTGGTCAGAAACATATTTTAAAGAAAAAATGTCCCTATGAGAAATGATGAGATGAGGTAGTGTACTCCAGCATTGTCTTATTTGAAAAAAACATTACTTTTACCTTTATTTTTATTTCCCTAAGTTTATAACTCCCTTAACCCACTGAATTACATGATTGACATGTTTTTGTTTTGACATATGGTATCATGATGACACATGGAGTGAAACCCTAGACCATGACCTAAAATGAGGAATTTAACCATTTCATGACCCAAGACATTTAAATGAAGATATGATACCTCAAAGAAGACAATGAGCATGACGAATGATGAAGACCATGAGTAAGTGAAGGGAGCAACAGTGACCTAGATAAAACAACCAATGACCAAATTTTTATTTGAAGACTCACTTAAATGACAAAAACTTGATTTGACACCCTAATAACACCTTGTAAGAGCATATTTGATCATTGGTGACAAGCTGAACTGGCTGACACTAACAGGTCCATTGGTATAAATGAACTATGAGAGAACATTCATGAGAAAAGTAATCAGGAAAGTTAAAGTAAATATATTTGAGATGTTAGATGCCTTGGCTATCTTGGGAATTGTTGTTGTCAATTTTGTGCATGTTGTGCATGAATAAATGAAGTTCTTTCGACCTTGACCTTGAGATCTAGTAATTATGTGTGATCATGGTTGCTTTATGCTAATGTTTATATGCATATATATATGTATGTACATTTTCATCTAACATGGTCATCAGGGATCATGATTTTTTTATGTTGCTGGTTATATGTATACATGTATGTATGTCGTCATCTAAAACGGTCACTAGGGATCATCCTTATGGAGGAATGATTGCTTACACAGGTGAATGACATGAAGAGTTTCCTAGTTTATGAGGAATCAAGTGGGAAGAGTAGTCATGAAAAATATATGAGGTCAATATCATGTGGATATGAATTTATATTGCATGCTTGTATTATGCTTATGTTTATGTTATGATAAGTAATTTTGAAGGATACATCAGTGGAATGAAAACAACGTGATTTGCGGCATGCTAGGGTAAGAATGGATGGTAGAGAGACACTGGAAGAAAGGTTTCTTGGTAGCTGCAGTATGTTTTTTAATGTGCAATGCTATTGTTGTGTATAAGTTGTGCATGTTGTATATTCAGTGGTTGTACCTATGTTGATGTGTAATGTTGTATATGTAGTATTTTGTACATATGATGTTCTATGCCTATTGTATATATGGTGGTGTGTGCATGTTGGATATGTAGTATTGCGTACATATGATTTTATGTACACGTTGTATATGCAATCCTATGTACATATGGTGTTATGTGCATGTTGTACATATGGTACTATGTACATATGGTGTTGTTTGCATGAATATACATGTGGTGAAGTGTGCACATGGTTCTATGTACATTTTGTACATGTGGTGTTGTGTAAATGTGGTATTGTTTACACATTGTATAGGTGGTGCAGTGTACTTATGGTGTTGTGTACATGTTGTGCATGTGGTGTCCTGTACATGTGATGTTGCGCACACATTGCACATGTGTTTCTGTGTAAAGGTGGTAATGTGTACATGTTGTACATATGGTACTGATGTACATGTGGTATTGTGTAACAACCTTGGTGAAAATTTCATGCAATCAAAGTTAATGAAGGAAAAATAAGGCTACGTTAAGGGACAAGTATTCCAAGTTGAATGTTGAGAAAATATATCCTAGTGGGCATGATTGGATGTGTATTTTGGCTAAGGAAAATTAGAAAAGGAAAAGGCAAAGGCATTAAAAGGAAAAATCACATTTTTGGCACATTTTCTTATGAAATTAATGGAAATTAGGAGGAAAGTAAGGTGAAAGGTTACTAGTTGCATGTGGGGAGAAAAATGAAGGAAAATAATGGAAAATGAAGAAATTAGAGGCCTCATGCATAAAAAGGCTTCTGAGGATCAGTTCATGGCTTCTCTTAGTTCAGGTGTGGAGCTCTCTCATTATTATCTCTATCTCACTCTCTTGGTCACTTAGAGTTTTCTTGGAGCACTCTATTTTGGAGCAAGGAAAGGAAAAGAAAGAAAAGGAAAGGAAAAGAAAGAAAAGGGAAGGAAAAGAGAGAAATGATCAAGGAAAGGAAATCACGTTCAATCTTCTTCAACAGCATCACTTGCAGGTAACCTTTTACATGTGTGATTTCCTAGTTGGTTTGGACATGCATCACTTTGCATGTTGGTGTATGGTTCTCTTATTGTCAGTGGCATGGTTTTGTCAGCTTATGAAAGTGCATTTCAGCCTAGCCTAGCCTTTTTCCAGATGCCATGGTATGTTGGGATGCTTGTTTCAATTTTAGAACTTTGGAATTGCCAGATGGATTTTGGAATCCGAGTTGGAGGTGGTCTCAAGGTTCATTCCCAAAGGGTTATGAATCCCCTGACTGGTTTTGGTGGGATACACAATAAATCCTGATGGAGCAGTCTCGGTTTAGGGCCCAGTGATATAGGTTTATATTTCGGTAAAGCCTAAGAGGCAAGGAGATAGAAAATTCCTCAAGGATAGTGATGGATTCCCAATGGCATTCCAAGCTCTGTTCAGTTGTGATTGGAGAACCAGTTTTGGTGTGATCACAGTTTGATGAGGGTGGGGGTGTTTTAACCTTTGGATTCCCTTGATTGTTCTTGGATTGGTTTTTCGGTGAGATCCCATATTAATTCTTGGAATATGGTATGAGAGTGACCAGTTGAAAGCGAGATTTGTTTCAGCCATGTCGATGGTCGGGTGGTACATGGAACTCTCGAAATTGGTCAGATTTTTCTATGATTAATAAAAGATAAGTTCTCTTACTTTTGCACTGATTTATATGTGGATTTAATGGTTATCATATCTCTTACATTTATATGCTTTTATTCTTCTTATAAGAATGGTTGAATGATCGGTTCATGTCATGGTCATTTCATATATTTACTTGTAACTGTTAAATGGATGGATGCAAAAACTAATTGATGATGTCGTAATTCAATGGAGAAGGAGGTGATCCTTACGATTATTTTTCATAAGTTTTTTTAGTCATTTATGCTTTGCCTTGCATCCTAGACCTATAGGTCACATTGATGCCAAGTGTTTTATAGAATGTCAGTCCTGGTTGGGGACGTTCAGGCCTAGTCCTGAGGGTGATTTTTGATTGATCATCCTTGGTATTATGTTTTTAATGAATTTTTTAAGCTACAATAACTTATGGGCAGAGGCGAGGATTATCGGCTAGAAAAGTGGCTTAAATCCTAGGGTCACTGGCCCAAAACTAGAAATTTTGGTCCACAATCACTGGCAGGCAGGCTTATGATAGTGACTTCATGTTTCTGGTCACTCGCTTTCCCATAGCATGAGAGAAACTATGGCTTAAGAGCTGCAAATAGCAGTGGTACCCAGGGACAGGTTGTCTAAGTGACTGACTTGTCTCCTGAGGGTTCCATTACTGATGTTGCATGATTTCATGTGATGTTCTGTCGATTCTAGTTCCTTAAGGTCACATAGGAGGTAAAATCCGATTGTAGTAGCATCTATCCTCATGCTTACCCCAATTGGCATGGTTACTTTGGGTAGACCTAGGAGGGGACATTACAGATTGGTATTAGAGCATGGTTGTGCTCCCTTTGGATCATCATGGTACTATAGATATTGCTGAATGTATTGGTGATGTATGCATGTCGGTTTCATGTGTGGCTCTTACACTTTTGTTCCATGTGGTTGTTGCACTATGTCATAATGATCATGGTAGTAGTAAGGTTATCGTTAGGAACTTGACGTTGATTTTATGGAATACATTGTCATGAGTATATGACTATTTATACAATTATATGCAACTTGATTACATCCTTGTATGATGGATTTCATTCTTAGTTTTTGATTGCATGCATCAGTCTTGTGGGTTGATTACAAGAATTGATCACTTATGCTCTACTACATGTGGTTACACATATGTGTAGTTGATTAGGCATTGCTTATGCAAGTGGATAGCTACATGAGGCAATGTGTATACTGGAATATTCCTTGTTTTCATGCATGAGGTCATAGCATGGATTGTTGATATGGACTTTCACATTGATGACTGGACCCTAGTTAGTATGATGGTTATGCATTGATGCACTTATTGATATATGTCTATATGTTATTATGGTTATGTCGTACATGCATCATGTTGGTTTGATGATCTTGCAGACAAGTTATCTTCTCGGAGTATGCTAAGGTATGTTGATCTATGGTGATTTGCTTTTTCTGAAATAGTATGCCTTGTAGAAAAGAGATCAGGTGGCTATCAATGTGGTAGACTACATAGAATATCCCTATGCATTAGATGGGAAGTGTCGTGTGGGGCACTCTTCTGACTTGGAAAACACATTGAGAAACTTGAAGGAAGAAATAAGGAGTTGCAAAGTAGACAATGAAAAAATAATGCAGGAGCAAGAGAAACAAGAAGAGGTGAATGCGATATTACTTCAAATTTTTTCAAATTTGTTGTTGACAGGGACCTTTTCGAATCAACCATGGACATGAGGACAAAACTTATGGGGCATATGGAAGCAGGTTTAATAGAATAGATAGGTCAGATATATTTGACACTATCAGAGATGGAAAGATGTTGGTGTTAGCTTAAGGGGGTCTGTCCTAGGTTCAGAGTTAATCGTGCCAACCAACAAAACCCTAACTGTTATCCCTTTTGGCAACAACCTGCATAACAAAGGCTCCAATCTCACTCAAAGCAATATTGGGGGATGATAAAATCAGGTTTTTGCATCCAGAGATCGTGTGATAAGTAATCTAAAGTCCTTGTCACTCAGATACGCCTTCACGCAGATTTGTGTCTTCCTATGGTTCACTGTTGTAACTCTATCCAAATGGCTTTTAGACCCTTGTGAAGGTCTACGATCAGGCTTTTTAGACCCAAAATAAGCAGACTTACAAATTTTGTTTAGTAAATATTAACCCTAGATCTACCTTCGCACAAATCTAACCGCTTTAAAAAGTTACCATAAAAAATTTAGCTACTACCTTCGTGAAACTAGATCATTACTTATTTAATGCACAAATATTAAAGGTTCAATAGATTCGTGCATGAGATACACTTTATTTCATAGAAAAAAGATCATTAAGAAACAATGCATAAACTTAAACAGAATTAAGAACAAGGCACAGATGTAAGATATTCGATCCAAAATCAGTATTTATTAGATTCAGCATTCAAATTACAAACCCTTCCACCCTGTGCACCCAGCCACAGGGGCCCATGCACTCAGCTGTGGACTTGCCAAGGTCTCCACACACTCAGTTGTAGGAGCCTTCCCCTTTCACCTAAGTACAGGAAACAGAGTATTCCTACCTTAGTTCTTGCATTCACACTTGTTCTTATGTAATTGATTCATTGATTTAGACTCAGTATGACTCAAATATTTATAGCCTTTCTAATACATTACCATGGACTGCGACCTATGGGTGAGTCTCAAAACCGACCTATCAATTACCGATACAAGAGGCTAAATCCACTTTGGCTCCTACTTAGTTGTGTGCTCCACTTACACATTTCGCAGATACTTTACATTCTATACAAAAAATTATTGAAAAATTGATTAAACTAACCCAAAATTGACCCTAAGGACCCCATCCCAGGAGACCCTAACACAAATATGCTGACTCACCCTCGATTCATTTAGTTGTCTTCTCGACTTTGTGGTGGAGCTCACTGAATTGTTGCTTCAACAAGTTCAGCCCCAGAGTACTTTGCAGTGCAACCTTCTTCACTACTTCAACCATATTTTCAGTAGTTGGTCCCTCTACCACAAGTTGCATCGTCCGATGAGTCTGTTCTAGATATTTCATATTCTCATAAATGGTTTGAGAAATTTGGCTCACCTCTTCTGTCCAAGGTTGAAGCCGGCCCTTTAACATTGATTATTTTGTTGTGATTCCTGTACTTGTGCATGTATCAGCTTCGCTTTCTATAGGCGTGTGAAGCGCTGGGCTACTGCCATTATTTGTGCAGTTGCTCGGATCTCATCATACTTTTGTTGGGCCTCTCTGATTTATGTGATAAACCTTTTCAAGTTTGGGTCCTCCTGCAAAGCATCCCATAATTCCATGGCCTGGTTAAAGATAAAATCACATCTTTTAACTACAATCTCCAAGGTATTCATATGTTTCTTAATGGTTGCATTGCACTGCTCCCTGTCCTCTGGTGGAGTAGTTGGTTATAGCTTCATCTGTAATTCTGATATCTTCATCTCGAATTCAAACGTTACTTTGCATATCTCATCTTTGGATTTGCGGACTGCAGAAGCCAATTTCCTGATCTTCGTTGTAGTTGTGTGTCTTCTGGAATATTCAACTCTGGGACTGAATTGCATGTCTATGTTATTGTTGTTTCTAGGCTCTAACTTCGTGGTTGCAGCTCTTCCTTCTCTTTAAGAGCTTGAGCCTTCTCAATGAAAATTTGTTATTTGTATACCTTAAATTCATTTATTACTACAAGTGTGTGCTGCTCTTTGATTCTAATTTCGTCTGAGACCCCCTGATGTAGTGCATGGAGAGTTTGAAGTGGCAGTGTGGCTAAGTTCACAGCAGTGTCTTTGATTGTACTGAATAGAGTGCGGTATTCCATTGTTTCCATGTCGGCTGATCCTTTTGGTAAGGATATGAATCTAAGGTCCAAATTTCATTCCAACTCCAATACCTTCTTTCTCCCATGTGCTAGCCTAGCTTGCACCCTGGTCACTTTCCCCTCGCTTGAATCCTGCCTGTTTAGATCTGTAGCTCATACATACCCTTCTAGACGCTCCCTAGCGTCTGCATGTACTGTTGTTCAAATTACTACCACAACTCCATTGTGGTGTCTCTGACTTTTTCCCCAATTTTGTTGAGGTCGCCTTCTGTGAGGACCATTGGGTCAATGTGCACTTGTTTATCTAATTTTTTCTTCTTCCTTGGCCCAACAATTGTCTTCTTACTCCGCTTCTTCAATGTGAAGGGAGTACTATGCTCCTCCCCCCCTCCTCCTTCCTTCTTTGACTATTCCTTCTCATCAGTATGTTGGGAAGCCAATTATTCGACGTCCTCTACATCGGTGCACTCTGCCTCAGCACATTCTTTTGTAGCGTGCTATTTTTCAACATCTACCTTAGTAGCAACTTCTTTCTTTCTTTGCTCGGACAATGCTCACATTGCTTTCTATCCTACTTCTTTTCGCTTCTACGCAATTGCTGTTTGGACAATAGAGCCTTCTCCTCCCTGACTAGTACCTGGACCTACATCTATGGGTTGTATGTACTCTACTAGCTAACTCTCCACAATTTCCTACACATCTGTCTTCGAAACTATGGAAACTTGTTCCTTATATGCGTAGGGTCCCACCGTGCCCTGATTGATACATTTTGGAAGTCGGCCTTAAATGCCACGAATGCCCTCAATTACTCGAAAAAGTTTCGAGACAACCATGGCCACTAACTAATTACTATGCGGAGGCCCATTTTAACCAATATCCATAAAATCTTGGATTCCTTGATCCTTTCTAGATCCTTTGTTGCCCATAGCGAAGAGAACTTCATTGCTTCTGGTAAATCTTCATCCTGCAGAGGAAATTGTCTTCCTTCATCATACGCCATGCTACTAGTAAAATTAGCAATAGGAGCCAAGAATAGTGAAATGACTTGTTGTCCTCCTCTACTTCGTGATAGTTTGTGAGGAATTCCTTACATAAATATTGCGCCCAGTTGTAATGCACTCCCTTCGCGCACTGGGTAGCCAACGACACTACTCGTGTTAGAAATTCATCCGCGTGACATTTCTTCATAATATTCCCTACTAGAATTTGGGCAGCAAACTGCACCACCTACTCTTGAATGGAGCGGATAGAATATCCATGCGACTTTTTGATCATCCCAAACTTCGCCTTCATCTTATCCGCTAAATCGTTTTCTCCACTTTTCACTCCAAACTCCTTCGTAGTGTCTACCCCTTTACAGGGCATCTTCGTGATCCTATGGATGAGCATAACAGTTATAGGGATAGGTTCACCGAGCCACAAGCACCCATTATGCACCAGTGTGAGTAGCTGGCACACATACATAGTGTTGATAATTGACTGGTGGATGTCTGGTATGCCGAGCATGTGCAGCAATCTAGCCTGCTCAACACCTTTGAACCATCTCATGGGTTCCAGCTGTGTAACCCTAGTCTCTTCATAATAGATCTTCATCATGTGCTTATCATTAGCTAAGTGATCGAATTTCTTGTGGTCAATGATATCCCCATCATCCATCTTCAACAGTGGAATGTGCACAAAGAACGCACCTGAAAAATGACCTATACAGCATCAATCCCTGCTTACATACTACATGGTTGAGGAAAATTTCAAAGGGCACACAAAATATGCACTTCTTCAAATTCAGTGCGATATGATACCTTCGACATGTATCTAGCATAAGGTGCAGACGCACAACATGGCACTTCACTAACCCAAGCAAAGTACAATTGTCAAAATATACATCCAAAAATTTATGCATAAATTCTTTAAATGCCGCAATGACAACTCGAGAGAAAATTGCAGGCACGTTCTTCAATTTGAGTGGCATGACCATATACTGAAAGCAATCCCACTCCATCATGAATGTTTTTTTTCTTCGATCTTCCAATGTGATATTTATTTGATTATATCTTGAAAACCCATCTGTAAATGAATAAGCCTCATGTCCTCCAACATTCTCTAATACTTCATCTGTAAATGGTGTTGGAAACGGATCATGCACGCATGCATCATTCAGCTTTCTTAGATCGTCGCATATCATAATTTAGCCTTTTATTTCTTCTCTTGGAAACCATCGGGATTACCCAATCAGATTCCTCTGCTGGTTTAGTAATACTGACATCCAACAACTTATGAACCTCTCGGTGCACATTTCCTTTATACTTTGGATTGATCCGATAAGATCTTTGCTTAATGGGCGTTGCATCCGGTTTCAACGTAATCTTGATAACACCCAAATCTCTAATGATACCCTTTAGATCTGTAAACTTTGTAGGGATTACATCCTGGTATTTGCGCAACACTTCAGCCACATTATTTAATGTATCTTTTTCCCAATAGTCCCCTATCTTCGTGAACTTTGACTTCGCTTCAAATCCAATATTTACTTGTGTAGTTTTTAGAGGTTCTGATATATCTGGGTTTTATGCTTTTGGTCCTTCCACTTCGTGTTGTCCTTCTGTCTCTGGAATGTTAATATTTCATGGTTCTTATTCTTCCTCTTCATCAATCATATTGTAACATTCCAGCGCATGGCAGAGTTGTGTACTCCAATCCGACTGAGCCCATTCTATCGGTTCCTTTGGCATTCTAAATATAGCAGCTTTTATCTCCTAGAGTGCTTCATCAATGCACTCAAACCCGTTCTCAAAGCTGAAATTCAATAAGAAACTCTCTCTTAAGATGTCCCATTATGTTGTCTCTTAGAGAAGCTCTGCTTCCAAATATGAGTTCATTGGGATTGTATCTAAGGTATGGAAAAAAAAATTCACCCATTCTGGTTGTGGTTTTGTTCTCTAGGCCTTAGCCCATTGTGCCAAATGATTGCATGGATCATCCTTCCCACTTTATGTTTTTGTCATCCGAGTAGTAGCATACCCGAACCTTAATCTCATCTTTCTTTTGTATTCCTTCCATCCAGCGAAGTTGTCCTTGTGCGTACCCCACCATTGGGAAGGCGTAGCACACAATACCAACTCCAGTGCCTAGAAGCAATGTTCTCCCAGTACTTCCCTTTAAAATTCATCTAAAAATAGATCCACATCAGTGAAACCATCATAATGTGGAAGTTTCCTTACCTCAGTTGAGACACACCGTAGTGATTGGTCATCCTATTGCAACAGAGCGTAGATACTTCATGCAACCGATTCTGCCAATTTTCAAGCTCTTCATCCGAGTCTGAGGTTCAAGGGCTATCCCTATCCCACGCAATTCATGCATCCACCGTAGGATTGATCCAATATTCATTTCGCGTTGTGATCTTGTATATTTGATCCAAATGATCCTCAATTTCCACAAAGTCGTGAACAGATTTAGTATAATGCACTCCTTCAACAGGGTGTAGATGGACTACAACCCTAAGAAACTTCCTTTCAAACATCATCTTCTGCTTCTTCAAGTTGATGACCGTGTCTATATTAAAAGCCCAGTCAATTCGTAGTAGCACGGGGTATGGGTTACTATCATCCATTATTTCAATGATCTCAAAGTGAGGTAGCATGTTTTCACCCTCAATGTCCACTGTTACACCATATAAGAGTCCCATCGGAATAATATTTTTTTGATTTGCCATGCATAATTGAATAGGAAACCACTGCAACGTAGGTCTCCCCATCCTTTCCCACGTCTGATTTGGTAGAAAATTAACATCAAATCCGAGATCCAAGATTACTTGGTCCATTTCATATTCTCCTATTTGCATGGTTAGCTTCATCTCACACCCCGTTCGCTTCTTACATTTACCAATTTTTCTCATGGTGTGTTGTTCAGAAGGGGTATTTTATTTATTTTCACACTTGTTGATCAACTTTTGCAACCCTTCTACTTCTTTCTTATTGTGCAATAACTTCATACAGGTCTCTAGAAAAGTAGCTAATACTGAAGGATCTACCTCTTGTGTCATACTAGTTTCTACCATTTTTTCGTGACTTCCTGAGCTAGAGGCCTCAGCGAAGTTCTTCTTTGCTTCCATGAAGGCCTCTTTAGCGTGATTAAGGTCAAAGTATATTTCCTTCTCAGCCACCTTGTGCACCCACCCGTCAGCCTCAGGTTCCTTGCCCTTAACCACACGAGTGGTCATACCACTCCTTGTTACTATATTTAGGTTATGATCTTCTTCGTGGGGCTCTTCCCTCATCATGTGGATGTTCTACGTAGGTTGCTGGGGCTCTGCCTTCTTTTATTATATCTTTGTCACAAGGATCGGAAATTCCTCTATCACATGGTCAAACTTTTGGTAATACTAACATGATGGATGCATGGGGTTCGTACAATATTGTGTGAAGTGTCCTACTTCGCCACAGTTATAGAAAATTATTTACCCACATCCTTGACTAGTTCTGCCCCCTCTTCCTCGTCCTCAACCTTGGAATCCTTTGTGCAGTACTGCTACGCCCTGATACTGATACTGGTTTTCTCCATTCATTCGGTAGGTGTGGGTTCTATCCATCATTAGCTCATAACTCCTGCAATGTTGTTCGTCATGTCCCACATATTTACAGAAATTGCAAAACAAATGTTGAGGGGTTTGCACAAACTTCTGTAGTAAATGGAAATTATCATTCACATGTTGTCTTGTAACCTTACAAATAGAGCAACATGGCACAACTCCGCACTTATCCCAACATTATTTTAAGGTTTTAGGGGAACATGCCCTCCCCCAATAAGATAGTTCTTATAAATCAGGAAATGGTCCTTATCGTGCCCATGGCTCTTGAATTTAAAGCACCAGACTTTAGCGTGCGCCTCCTGCTGGGCTTCCTTTACTTTCTTTAGGCTCTGTAACTCCATGTGTAAGCTTTCAAGTTGTGTGTGAATTTTTTGTAATCCAAATTCTGTATCCTATATGGGTGAGGCATCCATCCTCATTGCAATTTCTAAGGCTTATTTTTGCTTTTTGTATCTTTTGTTGTGACAAATGCACTCTTAAGTATGGCAAGAGTGACGATATATACCAGTCGTGATGTTGGGAATTCGTAATCACCATATTGGCTTGCCTAATCAAGAATTTCAACCTTTGATTGAAATCCAAAGGTGTCTCATCTATTTTTTGTCGAATTTCTTTAAACTTAGTCACCGACTTCACCTCTTACTTATGCTTTCTAAACTCCTTGTTCAAAGCTTGTTAGGTCTCTGGAAATGTCGTAGTGTGGTTATTAGTGTAGTACTTGATGTACCATGTCAATGCTTTGTCTTTTTAGGATATCACCAGCTGTGCTTTCTTGATGTTATCATCTGTAATGTATTGTGTAGTCCATAGAGGATCTACAATGAACCAAAATTTCACAGGGTATTCTCTCCCTACCCCTTTAAAAACCAACATCTTCATCACGTTTGCCATGTTGAACGGTGTAAGTGGAGGTGGAGGTGGAGGTGAAGGTATAGGCTTATGGGGTGGAGGTGGACGTGGAGGTGGAGTGGATGGATGAGGTATTCTTGTGATACCCTGCTTAATTAACCGAACCGCACTTCATGATGTAGCCAACATCGTCCCTTCATGGTCACTTTAAGGGGGTTCAATGAGCAGACTGTACTTTGAACATTTTCCTTCATTTCTTCTAAAGAATCTCCCACATTGCATAGCCCAAAACATAAAGGTAACTACATAACCCTCTTTTCACATAGCAACATTTTAATCCAAGTCTTTAATTATTTCAAATACTTACCTCGTGATCCCTTAAAGAGCCAGTGTTCCGCTTCGCTATAGCTGATATTTGTATCATTCATGAACTCAATCATAAAACTTCCAAGTGTGTGATTCCACATTATAGGGCTATCAAGTCTCCACGTACCTTGGCTATCAGCCAATTTAGACAACCACTGGTGTAGTTTGTCAGGGAAGAAACAAAAGAATGCATCAGTCATGTCTATGTACAAATATCTCTGCAACCACTATTCCTTAGATAATTGAGGGCTCTTGTTCTCTTGGGCCGCAAACATGCGCACTTTTAATTCACTCCACTTCTAAATGTCTTTCTCTGTAGGAACCATTTATGACACATCTCTTAGATAGATCCTGGTCCCAACAACAAAACCATTTGTTGGCTTAAGGGGGTCTGACCTAGGTTCAAAGTTAATCGCGCTAACCAACAAAACCCTAATTGTTGGCCCTTTCAGGAACAAGCTCCCTAGCACAGGTTGCACTCTCACCCGAAGCAGTATTGAGGGATGTTAGAACCAGGTTTCTGCCTCCATAGATCATGCAATAAGTAATATAAAGTCCTTGTGGATCAAATCCACCTTCGCACATATCTGTATGTTCCTATGGTTCACTACTGCAACTCTATCCAAATGGGTTTCACACCCTCGCCAAGGTCTTTGATCAGGCTTTTCAGACCCAAAATAATTAGACATACAACTTTCACTTAGTAAATACTAACCCTAGATCTACCTTCGCGCAAATCTACCCGCTTTGAATAGTTACCATAACAGATCTAGCTACTACCTTCGCAAGCCCATATCATTACTTATTTCATGCATAAATGTTAAAGTTTCGATAGATTCGCATAGGAGATACACTTTATTTCATATAAAAGAGATGATTAAGAAACAATGCATAAACTTAAATAGAACTAAGAAAAAGGCATGAATGCAAGATATTCAGTCCAAAATCAATCTTTATTACGTTCAACATTCAAATTACAGACTCTTCCATCCTACACACCGAGCTACAGGGGTCCACGCACTTAGTTGTGGACTTGCCAAGGTCTCCACACACTCAGCTATAGGAGCCTTCCCCTTTCACCTAAGTACAGGAAACAAAGCTTTCATGCCTTAGTCCTTGCCTTCACATTTGTTCTTCTCCAATTGATTCATTGATTTAGACTCACTATGACTCAATTATTTATAGCCTTTCTAATACAATACCATGACCCGCGGCCTATGGGGGTGTCTCAAAACTGACCTATCAGTTACCTATACAAGGGGCTAAAGCCCCTTTGAATCCTACTTAGTTGTGCACTCCTCTTCCACATTTCACGTAGACTTTACATTCTTTACAAAATTATATTCAAAAATTGATTAAACTAACCCAAAATTGACCCTAGTGACCCTATCCCAACAGATGGAGACTCCGGATAGGAGGGGTGATAGACACAGGTATTGCTTTAGTTCTCATCCTGATAGACATCATGATATTCATCATTATCATCCTTATAGGAGGAATGATAGGACATAGTTTTTGGATGAGTTCAAGAGTCAAAGACACCTACCTTTGATGGAAAGATGAAGAAATCGCAAGATGTGGAGTCGTGGGTTCTACCTTTGATTGAAAGATGAAGAAATCGCAAGATGTGGAGTCTTGGGTTCTTGGCATGGGGAAATTATTTAGATTGCATGATTACTTAAAAAACATGAAAGCAAGGATAACCCTTTTTAGTCCCAAAGGTAAAGCAGATATTTGGTGAGAATACGTGAAGAATGTCAAGGACATACGAGAGGATGAGTTGACTTAGCATGCCTTTGAAAGGCTCTTCAAGAAGAAGTGCTTATCTAAGACGTATTATGATGATAGAGTTAAGGAGTTTTATGAGTTGTGGATGGGTTCGATGATAGATGGAGATTATGCTAGTATATTTTTGGAGTTGTTGAGATACGTGCCTTACCTTAGAGAGGAGAAGTCCAGGGTTCATAGATTCATCAGTGGATTACCAGTTGCATAGAGAGACAAGAATGAGTTCGATGAGCCTAAATCATTTAAGCAAGCCATCATAAAGTTGAAGCATTCTCATGAGTAGTCAAATCATAAATTTGAGTTGAAGAATGAATTGAAAATAGATTATAAAGCTAAGGGCAAATGTCCACCAAATAAAGGAAGACCTCAATATGTAAGTGAGAAAGATAATGCAATTCTTTACAGGAGATTCAATACAATTAAGAAGGGACATGGAGAGAAGAAAGCTAGAGGAAGTGCTAAGGAACCATTAAAGTCATGGATATGTGGTAAAGATGATCGTAATATTGATTATCCATAGTGTTATAGTGGTGGTAGACCCCATATCTACGGTGCTTAGTAGGTGCATACAGTTGTTGATGTTGGTCATATCATTCCACAGATTTATGAAGTTGTGGAAAATAGGTAGGTGGATCATCAAGCATCGATCGTTGAGATGGACGTAATCTTTGTGATCAATTTATTCCTATTTTGATTGATCCTGGATCTAACTATAGTTATTTTAGTCCTAACCTGGTGGATAAGTGTGGTTTGAGAAAAGAAGTGCATGCAGAATCTTGGTTGGTACAGTTGGCTGCAAGTACGAATAAGCGAGTTCACCATTAGGTAAGAGCTTGTGCATTTGAGTTAAATAGTATGCCTACAACAATGCATTCAAACCTATTGACATTGGGTTCATATAGTATGCTTTTGGGTATGGATTGGCTATACCTTCACAGAACGAAAGTGGATTTCTTTGACAAGGGCATTGAGTGTGTGGACGATAGTGGGGAAAAGAGGACCCTATAGGGAAAGAATAAGCTACATCAGTGAGGATAGCTACTGCTATATAGGCTAAGCTTAGCTACAGAAAAGGTTGTGTGATGTTTGCAGTCCACATTTCTAGTGTCAAGGGTATGGAGGTTGAGGATGTGGATGTGTTAAGAAGATACCCAGTATTGCAATAGTTTCAGGATGTATTTCCTGAAGACATTTCAGAGTGTCCACCTCACAAGGAAGTAGATTTTTCTATTGAGTTAGTGTGAGGGGAATCTCTAGCATCGAAAGGAACTTTATAGGATGAGCACACCTAAGTTGATACATCAAACCCAGTGTATCACCTTGCGGTGCACCAATGTTGTTCATAAAGAAGAAAGATGGTACTCTTAGATTATACATTTGTTATAGGAAGCTGAACAAGGTGATGATCAAGAACAGATACCCTTTCTCGAGGATTGATGATTTATTTGACCAACTAAAGGGTGTGACAGTATTCTCTAAGATCAACTTGAGATTGAGATACCATCAAGTATGCATAAAGGAAGAGGATATCTTCAAGACTACATTTAGGACCAAGTATGGGAATTTTGAGTTTGTTATATTTACATTCGTTTTGACTAATGCTCTAGCTACATTCATGTGTTTATAAATAGTGTGTTGTGTCCTTATTTGCAAAAGTTTGTTACTCTATTCATTGATGACATATTGGTATATTCTAAGAATGAGGAATAACATGTTGAACATTTAGCAACAATATCACTTTTGGGATTCAACTGCGTTAAGTAAGTCATTCAAAGTATGACCATTTCCATGAGAGGTAGTCATAAAGTGACTAATTTCTCATGATTTTTGAATAGTTCACTTAGCACTCATTGCATCGGGTGATGCTCACAGGGGTGAAGAAGTGGGATTGAAACTAGTGAAATGTGGAGAAGGAATCACATAGCATCAATCATCACTTCCGGGGCTTGCACCCGGTAACCAGGACTTCCCAGGAGGTCACCCATCCCAGAACTCCTCTCATGGAAATGGTCATACTTTGAATGACTTACTTAACGCAGTTGAATCCCAAAAGTGATATCTAATATAATGCACTGCGAAAATCCCCCATACTTAAATTTAGCAACAATGTTGAGATTTCTAAGAGAGAATCAGTTGTATGCTAAGCTTAGCAAGTGTAGCTTCCTTCAGACTGAGGTACACTACTTGGGACATATTGTCTCCAAGAAAGGCATAGCAATAGATCCAAAAAAGACAAGGGCCATGATGGAATGGGGAGCTCCTAAGAATGTAAATGAGGTGAGATCATTCATGGCATTTTTAGGTTACTACGAGAGGTTCATCAAAAAAATTTCATGCATTTCATATCCTATCAAATCATTGCAGCGAAAGGGTAAGAAGTTTGAATGGACGGTGAAATGTGAAGATATTCTTTAGCAGATTAAGAATTTTTTAAAACATGCACTAGTGCTAAATGTTGCGGATCTAGACAAGGAGTTTTTGGTGTGTACATATGCTTGCAAGAGGGGACTTTTTGTAGTTCTCATACAAGAAAGAAACTTAGTTTTCTATGATTCACAAAAACTGAATGAGCACGAGAAAAACTATCTCACACATGATCTTGAGCTAGCAGCGATTATACATGCAGTGAAGATGTGGAGACATTATCTTCTGGGAAGGAGGTTTAAATTGATGACCAATCATAGTGGTTTGAGGTGTTTGTTTGACCAACAAAATCTAGATTCTAGGCAGGCTAGATGGTTGGCTACACTTAGTGAGTTGACTTCAAAATTAGATACATCAAAGGGAAGGAGAATCGGGTTGTAGATTATCTCAGCAGGAAGGTACAGTTCAATCATATAGAAGCTATAAGCTCCTATGGGATAGAGTTACAGGACAGGATGTTTCAAGCAGGATAGTGGGATGAGAAATACATCGAGATTATGCATAGGTTACAATAGAGTTCAGGTACAGTTGTAGGTATAAGTACAGGAATCAGGACGAAGAATATCATCTCACACCAGATGGCTTGGTGAGGTTGCGAGACAGGAACTATGTGCCAAATTGCAGTGTGCTCAAGAAGCTTACCTTGAGGGAGTTTCATGTGAAACCATATTCAAGTCATCCAGGATATAAAAATACGTTGACGGTGGTGAAGAAGTTTTACTATTAGCTAAATCTGAAGAAGGAAGTGGCTGAGTTCGTGGCTAGATGTTTATACTATCAGTAGGTAAAGGCAGAATGCAAGCACCCAGGTTGTCTACTATAGCCTATTGTGATTCCAGAATGGAAACTGGAGGTTATTTCCATGGATTTCATCACAAGTCTTCCAAGGATGGTGATGCAGAATGATTCTATTATGGTCATTGTTGACAGGTTGAGCAAGGTAGCTCACTTCATTCTGGTGAAGACTACATATTCAGCTAGTGAGGTAGCACAATTTTTCATTAGAGAGATAGTGAGACTACATGGTGTTCCAAAGAAGATTGTGTCAGACATGGATTCAATGTTCACTTGCAATTTTTGGAAGGAGTTATTTGTACACTTGGGTACAAGGTTTGCCTTCAGTACAACTTATCATCCGTAGATAGATGGTTAGACAGAGAGGGTCAATATGATATTGGAAGATATGGTGTTGATCTAAGTGATGCACCAACATAGGAAATGGGAAGAGTATCTACCATTGATGGAGTTCACATACAATAATGGTTATCAGGAGTCCTTTGCGATGAGTCCTTTCATGGCATTGTATGGAAAAGTTGTAACACTCCCATCAACTAGAGTGATCCATTGAATAGGGTCGACATGGATCAAGAAATGCAGGTTATAAATAAGAATCCAAAGACAACACAAGATAGAAAAAGGATATGCAGATCAGCATAGGGTTTTCAAAGAGTTTCAGGTTGGGGAGCATGTGTATTTTCTTATCAAGCCCAAGAAAATCTCTTTGAGGATTGGTTCATGTGCCAACTTGGCACCATGGTATTTTGAGTCTTTCACGATCCTTGAGAGGATTGGACGAGTGGAATATCGACTTGCACTGCCTCCAATTGTGAAAGTCCATAATGTTTTCCATATTTCATTGCTTAAGAAGTGTATAAAGGATGTCGATCATGTTATTTATTGGCCTGCATTGCAGGTGGAGCAAGAAGGAAAGTGTCAGCTGAAGCCTCAGTGCATATTGTAGCAAAAATCTTTCATGTTCAGGAGATATCCATAGAGCAAGTTGAAGTGTAGTGGAAGTGTTCTAGGGCTAAAGAAGCTACATGGTAGATGGCAGATCAAATGCATGCCCTATATCCTTCACTATTTGTTGGTTGAGGAAAATTAGTTTTGGTTTGATGCTGGTATATGTTTGATATATGTTTGTTGATGTTTTGATATTGTATATGTATATGTATATGGATGTAAATAACACCATGAGCTAAGTTATAAATATCCAATAAGAGGTATGGTTTTAATTTACCTTGTCATGTTTTCATGATGTTCTTCATTTGAGAAGGTTCTTCATTGTAAATACTACAACAAGCTAAGTTATAAAGCTCCATAGGTAGTTTGTTTTCTTTTTAGTTGTTTTTTTGAGGTCTTGGTGTGGTTTAACATCGAGGATGGTGTTCACCAAGGGGGAGGATTTTGTAACAACCCTGGTGAAAAGTCCATTTAATAAAATGTAATAAAGGCACAATAAGATGGCGTTTAAGGGGCATGTATTCCAAGCTGAATATTGCGAAAATATATCCTAGTGGGAATCATTGGATGTGTGTTTTGGCTAAGGAAAATTGGAAAATGAAAATACAAAGGCATTAAAAGGAAAAATGGAATTTTTGGCACATTTATTTATGAAATTAATGGAAATTAGGAGAAAATTAAGGTGAAAGGTCACAAGTTGCATGTGGGGAGGAAAATGAAGGAAAATATTGGAAAATGAATAAATTAGAGGCCTCGTGCATAAAAAGGCTTCTGAGCATTAGTTCATGGCTTTTCTCAGTTCAAGTGTAGAGTTCTCTCATTATTTTCTCTCTCTCACTCACTCTCTTGGTCACTTAGAGTTTTCTTGGAGCACTCTAGTTTGAAGCAAGGAAAGGAAAAGAAAGAAAAGTAAAGGAGAAGAAATAAAAGGAAAGGAAAAGTGAGAAAGTATCAAGAAAAGGAAATTATGCATAAGAATATTCAATAGGAATTCTTACAGATAACCTTTTACATGTGTGATTTCCTAGCTAGTTTGGACATGCATGGCTTTGCATGTTGTTGTATGGTTCTGTTGAGAGTGTTGGACCATCCAACAGTCAGGGGATCACCCCTGTATGAAGTTCAAACTAGACCTCACACCATTTGGTGTGAGAGTCCCATCAGGTACGATGGTCTAGTTGTTATTGTCTTAAGGATTTGCCTCAACTCTTGCTTGTTAGCACATGAGAGTGGTTCACTTTGCCTTCAAGAATTGAGGTTTGCATGCCTCATGAGTGTAAGTGTACTTGTTTCAATGATTCTTTCACTGTGAGGGGAAAAAGGTGAAGGTGAGTTCCATGCTGAAGGGGATCAATCCCAAATCGGCTAGGAGCACACAACGCAAAGGACATACACTACTTCCACTGAGAAGTCCGCTCAGATGCGATAGTCACATCATAAAAGCTAAGGTAACACATACAACACTCACAGATCATTCTGAGACGAGTGCAACGATTGTTACAACAAGGTTCATGTGAAAGTTCTATCTGATGTCTCGCAGAGTAGTTGACACAAACGGGACAACGTTAACAGCATATACAACACATTTCCATTAATAGATTATGCATTACAACACATGAATCAATTCATATGTAGAACTGGTTAAAGGAACATGCATTGAAAGTGCTAAAGATCAGTCTTACAACAAATACAATACATGTGTGAAAACGTTCTGGCTTATTGACAGGCTTCTAAATTAAGAGAAAGTTCCAAGACACATCATTACACCATACATAACTAACCCCGTCAGCGGGGCATTGGAGCCACTACTTACTCCTCAAAGAAAATATTACAGACTCTCTTGGCTATCTGGGAGGAGCTGAGGTGAAAATTCCTTCCATGTACAAATGAGGGGGGTATTTATAGCCAAGGGTGAAACTGACCCCTATGGTTGTTCAACTACCCTCATGATCGTTCAACTTCCATGACTTTCCAACTTACATGAATCTATGTTCAGCATGTGGGTCTTTTTGACTTCAACGTTACATCACATTGATTGACAACAAGCCCATAGTGGAGATGTGGGCAACATGACTCGTGACTTGACTTGACATGACTTGAGTGCATGTCGAGCTACAGTGTTGCTAAGTGATGCATCTCTTCATGGTGTATTATAGCTTCATGTCTGATTGGCGAAGTGCACAGAGTCTTCGATCTTCCTTGGTTCAGTTGATGAAGCTCTAGCATGTTGTTAATTGCTTTCATGTTGGAAGGCTTGACAAGTTCACTTACTCATGAAGGTGCATGTTCGTCGTGTTCGTCTGCTTCACATGCCTCGTTCATTCATCTGCTTTGCATTCTTCATTCATTCATCTGTTGGTGAGCCTATCCATATGCAGGTGCTCTCATCATTCATCCCATTCATCATCTTCAATTGTTTGTTGGTGTACCTGTAGTTGTAGTCACTCATGACGAGATGAAATCAAATCCAAAACCTCCTAGTCTACCACGACACATGATAATTTAGATGTGGGTGACCGAGAGACGTAGCAGTGTTGTGATGTAGGATGATGGCTTCGGTCAATTGTTGATGAAAAATGTGCAAGAGTCATTGAAGTATGGAGGCAGACAATATGAGTCGATAGTGACTGACTGCAAGGTCTAGCTCGGCTGGGAGGCAAAATTGTGCAAATTTTGGGAGGGACAATCTAGGCAGTTGGAAGGCAAGGCAGACATGCTCTGTTCATTTTCTAGAATGAATGGTTGACAGGGGCTAGATAGCCAAATTTGCACAAATTTTGACAGGAATGGGTCGGGCAACATGAGGGGTCAACAGGTAGAGATTGCGCAATTTTTCTTGGGAAATGCACAGGAGACTGGTAGCCATATCTATGCAATTCCTAGAAGGAACTTCTAGTTGGCTACTGGGTCACTAGCAACAAGATCTATGTAATTCGCAGAGGGAACTATAAGTTGGTTTCTTACTCGCTGGAAGCAAAAACTACAAAATTCCTACAGGGAATAAGTAGTCTGCTCCTGGGAGCTTCTCACTGGAAAAAATGCACTAAGGATGGGACATAGGCCGGCTGATCATCTCTGCGTAATTTTGGAGCTAAGATGACTGATGGGAAGCGGGAGACCTTCTCATGAGCACTGTGCAATTTCTAAGATGAACAGCTGGTCGACTGTCAGTGTGGCCAGCATGAGTGTTACTTGAGTTTCTTGTGGGCAACGCAACTTGAAAAAACTAGCTTGGTGTTTTTGCGTTCTTTTGGTCGATAGTTGAAAGTGCGGTGATGGTTTGGATGTCACTGAGGAGTTTAGTCATCAAAACTTTAGCAAAAATGACTAAGTGTGTGAAAAATCGAAAGATTCATAGGTGATAACACAGACAACACACTCGCATGACTTGACAACGAAACGACCAAACTATCAGGACACACATGTTCAGCATGACTAATTAACGATGCAAGTGACGAGCATGACACTCGTGATTCATCGTTCATGATCTATATGATGCTTGCACGATAATGAATATGAATCTGTGTGTGAGTGCGACATATTCCTTCATGGAGAACACAACAAACACATACGAAGCAAAGACTTCGAGCATAACCAGAAAACAGTTACAAGAATGACTTAGACATCAACGTGCAGAGACTTGAGTGCAATAAACAAGCAAGGTGAATGTAAAGACTCACTTGAGCTCCCGAAGTGAACTCGGGTGTGTGCAGTCATCAAGTGAAACTCTCTAAGGAAGGCTCCGAAATTGGTGCAGGAAAAAATTTTGAAGGGTGGTTGTAGCTGCTACAACACTTCGCGACACACTGGTAGAAATCCAGCTTCTCTATTTCAATTCATTGCTAGCACAGGGCCTTGGTCTTTCAAGAAGTATTGAATTGCTATGTAGGTTACTTCAATTTCCCCACTTACCCCATGGACATACATGGTTCACCTTTTTCCAACTTAGTCAAACACAATCAAAAGTTCAGCTTAGATCTTAGTGTTTCAAATCCAGGAAGGGAAGTTTTGTTCATGAGTTCAATATTTTCAGTTTATAATTTTTTATATCTGGTGTTTCTCTACTACCAGCAAGCCTGGACAGTACCCCGATGGAGTCATGTAGGAACACACACATTGCTCCATTGCTAGCAAGCCTGGTAAGTACCCTAGTGGAGTTGCATGCTTCACCTCTCTGCGCAGGAAGCCTTTCTCTTTTTTCGCCTTTGTATTTTTTAAGAGAACTGTGAATAGGAACTTATTTATTTTTGGGGTGGAAGAGGGATCCCAACTTATTGAGAGCATAAGGGTTTCTTCCTTTAGAGAATCATATAAGACTTTTGACATAGTTTTTCCCGTTTATATTTTTCCCCTTCTCTGTTTCTACTAAATGGGTTAGCTTCAACGCACAGAGAAGAAGGCTAAGTACGGGCATGGTGCTTCCCAGTGTGGACACAGGTTCATTGTTGGAGCAAAGATTCCCTTATTGATGGTTCATATTTTCCATCAGGAATTCATCGGACGAAGGTTGTAATCAAACAGAAAGAAACTGGACACAAGACTAGCCAAGCGATGCAGTGTCACAAGTCTCTTCAAATTTCAGCCACATACTCTATTCAAAAGCTATAACGTGGTAGTCAGCAACACTTATTTCCAAAATCAAAAATAGTAATATATCAAACAAAACAAAAATGCACATGAAAAAAAAAGTAAGCAGAATCAAACAAAGAAAACTCAAAGATAATAAGAAAAACAAAAGAAATGAAACAACAAGCAGCAGCCAGACTATGTAGAAGGCACGGAAATGGCCCGACCTACTGAACTAATGTTTGAGGACTTGGCCTTTGATAGGAAGATTATCAATCCTCCCATAAAGTGATTGCAAATGATAGATGTGTGAGCCAAGTTTCTCATGGACCAGTGTCGTCCAACGAACTCCACTACTAGAACTTGGTGGCATTCTAGAAGACCTTCATGGGAAGACACCACCACTATTTTAGGTACTATGTGTAACATGGGATCGGATGATGACACAGGGTAGTTGTTTTTACTCTGGGAAGGGTTCGTGTTTCTGAATTCAATGCATGAGTGGATCTTGCCATATTTCTTATGTGCAGGATTTAAATCACAAGACCAAGTCCGATGACAAACTTTGCAAGTAATCCAACCACTTAAAATATTAGTCAATTTATTCGGTGAAAGTAGTGGAAACAAAATATATGTGTTACTTGTTCTTTGTTTAAATGGCTTGTCTTTTCCTTTACATGGAATCTCATGTTCAATTGTTCACATGTAGTGGGTACCCAGGTCATCATCTACTCGTGTAAGCCTATCTTGGTACATTTTGATCAAGCGGTCAACGATTGGTCATTGTTGTAGTGTGAAACTTGTACTAAGATTAGCCATATTTGAATCATGGTGGATTCCCAAGTTGCTTTGTTCATTCATAGTGTTGGTCCTCCTTGTGTTCAACATGAGTACATCAGCATCCTTGTTTATGACTCTAAACTTCAAACAACTTGAAATCAAGCATTGTTCACTATTTTGGATGACTGAGATGCACTGGGTCCTTGAGTCATCATGCATTCTTGATTGATCAAGACCTATGGTCTTCAACTTGTCTGTACATGGACCATTTGGCATTCTAGTACTACTTCTACTACCATTGTTGCTACTGCTACTAACAGAAAAATAAATTATACAAGTTTCATTATCATCAGTTGGATCAAGAAGGAGCCCCAACTGCTTGTCTAATGGGGTTGGGGTCGACCGGGTAAGATAACACTCCAATGTCTTTTCCATGAAGAATTTGACAAACATGAGTTCTATGAATGCCAATGGTTCATTCTCAGCGTCAAGAGGAGTGACGTTGTCTTTCATATACCTCTCAGATAACACCTAGATTTTGTTGCATTTTCCCTTGTACGGAAGTCACAGGTGAGACCAGTCTATAGAAAAGTACCCATCTAGCGTGCTAGACTAGTCTCTGCTGAGAAATAGACCATATGCTTCTGGTATGTCCACAACAATTATGTTGATGCATTGGTGGAATTGACTATTATGGGATAGTCAGATGATCACGTCTTGTATTTCACCAATGGATGGTACCAATGTTCTATCAAGTTGGATGATTCTCACAGATGTTTCACTCCATTATTCATTGATATTCTTAGCAATGGAGAGTGGTATGACACTGGCTGCCACACCAGAACCAGCCAAACAGTTGTGGACATTATAGTCAAAAACTTTGAATGAAAGCAGAATAGGGGGCAACCTAAGTTTTCTTCTTCCATCTGGAGTGTATTGAGCACAGTGCATAGTGATGTGGGAGGTGTGCATGCTCCCTTGCTAGTAAAGGCCACGCTCTTTGTTTCTATTTGTCCCAATGCAAGCAATAGGATATCTCACTAGCTTTGGACATTGGCTAACTCGAAAATACTAGTGTTCACTCAAGTTTTCTTCATGTCATTGAATATGATGTAATCCAGAGGTCGTAGAGTCACCAAGGTGTCCAGGGTGGAACGGATGCTTGTGCTGTCTAGCAGATTGTTTTGCAACTTGCTACTCATGGATGTGCTCTTATCTACCACTGTCTTTCTGGACTTTCTTTATGTTTTTTTCTTCCAGGCGGCTGGTGGATCAGCTTTCTTTATTAGTCATGTCACTTTCTCTTCCATCTCCTCAAGTGTTGGGAGGGCCCTTTTACTCTTAATATTGTATGGATCATTTCTTTTTGGGGGCCACTTCTCGGTGTTTGTCTTCGAGACTATTTACAAGAACTGATATGCGTTCACCAAATGCGCAGAACTTGGTGGTTCATCAGGTGCAACCTTTTCGTTATCATCAGTGTCTTCTAATTGCTCATGTACGTAGCCATCTAAATCGAGTGTATGAGTATAGACAGGGTTAACAACTCGCTTCCAATATGAACAAGAGTTCTCGGGATGAAATTCTTAATGGAAGGAACAATACTTAGGATCAGCACATTGATCGAGTTGGAAGATAAGTTTCTGTGTAGATCTAGAGCCAAACATTCTATTGCTTGATGAGCCGGTTGATGAACTACTTTCCTGTCTCTGTCTCGGTGGATGTCTGTTCACAAATGTGTCTGTATTTTGTTGCTTGAGTTCTGACATTTCAGTGGTCAAGCTCTTGACAAGGCGAGTGAGGATCTCAGTATCAGTGGCATCCTTGTCTCTGCCCTTACTTGTCATTTCTTGGGGCTTTCTGCTCGCATCCTTGGAGTCTTTTGTTGATTCATCATCCTTGATGACTCCAATGGCATGTAAATTCTTCTCAACAACAATAGCCTCTTCATGGATTTCTAATACTGTTGGCTTCATAGCTCACTTGACGAACTGCAAAATGGTGGTTGGCAGTGCTGATAGTGAATAGTAGACAGTGATGGAGTCATGAGGTTTGGTGTATGTTGCAAAATTTTTCAAGATATGTGTAAACCTCTTATCAAAATATTTCACTTTCTCTTTTCCCTCCATCTTAAGGCTTCCAAATTCTTTGAGTAGCATGGTTGGGGTCTTGTCATCAACAAAAATTTCAAGGAACATATGTTTGAAAGAACCCCAGTTACGTATCGATTTGGGTGGAAGGTTGTGATACCAAGCAGCTTCCTAGCCATCCAAGGTACATGGAAACAGTCTACATGCTACATTGTCATAACATACCTCAAGGGTTTGCAGTTGTAGGTAGAAGTTGTCTAGGTGGTCTTCTGCCTTCACCACGCTGTCAGGGTTAAACTTTATGTTCAATCTCTCCACTTGCTTAGGAATCTTGTGCAAAACATCTAGGAGAGCCAATGGTCCCTAAGTCATCCATTCAAGATTTGGGTCAGCCATCTCTTTGTCTTCTTCTTCCTCTTCATCTTCTTCCTCTCTGTTTGAATTTGACGGATCCGGATCTGAGTCTGTTGATTCATCTCCACTTCCACTGCCTTCCCCTCCACCTCCTATTCTAGAATTTGATCCCAAGACCACAAGAGTTCCTTATTTTTCTTCAAAGAAGATCAGAGGTTCCTCTCCATCTTCAACGGCTTCTTCCAAACCATCAAGAGTAGCAAGGACTGCTTCTTCCACCAACGATATAACCATTCATGTGGGAGTGTCCTTTGGCTTCCTATATGCATGTGTAAGGTACTGTACACCTGGGATTAGTCTGACTGCTTTCGCGAACTAATGAGTAATGGGACGGATGGAGCGAGGGTGTTGATATGAAATTTCGTGTTCAATTATAGGAGGTGAGGAGTAACCAACTGCAGAGTCGTGAGAGAGGGGTTCCGAGTTACTTCCTTGACTAGATGGATGATTAGTTAGTGTGAGGGGAATTTCAGCCATGTACAATTGGCTTCCCTACTTCTACCGCCAGAAATGTTGATGGTGCTGGCCTCGCCAACATTCAGGTGATTACTCTAGTATGAAGTCCCCACTAGACCACACACCATTTGGTGTGGGAGTCCCATCCGGTATGATAGCCTGGTTGCCATTGTCTTAACGATTTTCCTCAACTCTTTCTTGTCAGTACAGGATAGTGGTTCGCTTTGTCTTCAAGAACTGAGGTTCATGTGCCTCGTGAGTGTAAGTGTACTTGTGCCAATGGTTTTTTCACGGTGAGGGGAAAAAGTTGAAGGTGAGTTCTAGGTTGAAAGGGATAAGTCCCAACTCGGCTAGGAACACACAACACAAAGGAAACACACAGCTTCTAGGGAAGCAGTCCACTCGGATGCGGCAGTCACATCATACAAGGTAATATAACACATACAACACTCACGAATCAGTTCGAGAAGAGTGCAACGGTTGTTACAACAAGGTTCGTGTGAAAGGTCTACTTGATGTCCAGCAGAGTAATCGACACAGATGGGACAGCATTAACAACATATACAACACACTTCCATTAAGACATTATGCATTACAACACATGAATCAGTTCAGATGTAGAACACATGGTTAAATAAACAAGCATTACAAGTTTTAAAGATCAGTCTTATAGCAAATACAATACATGTGTGAAAATGTGTTGACCTATTGACAGGCTTCTGAATTAAGCGAAAGTTCCAAGACACGTCGTTACACCATACATCACTAACCTTGTCAGCTGGGTGTTGGATCCACTACTTACTCCTCAAATAATAGATTACAGTCTCTCCTAGCTATGTCGGAGGAGCTGAGGTGAAAAGTCCTTCCATATATAAATGAGGGGGGTATTTATAGCGAAGGGTGAAACTAACCCTTGTGGATATTTTACTACCCTCATGACCATTCGACTTCCATGAATTTCTGACTTACATGAATCTATGTTCAACAAGTGGGTCTCTTAGACTTCCATGTTACATCACATTGATTGACAACAATCCCATAGTCAAGATGTGGGAAAGTGGAGATGTGGGCAACATGACTCATGACGTGACTTGACATGACATGACAAGACAATGCCAGAACATTCATGTTGTTACTAGAGTTCATGTGAAGCTACAGTGCTACTAAGTGATGGATGTTTGCATGGTGTATCATAGCTCCACCTCCGCTTGGCGAAGTGCTTGGAGTCTTCTATGGTCCTTGGTTCGCTTGATGAAGCTCTAGCATGTTGTTCCTTTATTTCATGTTGGAAGGCTTGACAAGTTCACTTGTTCGTGAAGGTGCATGTTCATCTCGTTCGTCCTCTTTGCATGCTTCATTCGTTCATCCGCTGGTGAACCTTTTCATCTGCATGTACTCCCTTCATTCATCATGTTCGTCGTCTTGACCTATTTTTTGGTGTAACTGTACTTTTAGTCACTCATGGCAAGAGGACATGAAATCCAAAACCTCCTAATATACCATGACACATGATCATTTGGATGCAGGTGACTGGGAGAGGCAGTAGGGCTATAATGTTGGATGATGGCTCTGGGAATTTGCTGAAGAAAATTGTACAAGAGTCACTGAAGGATGGAGGCATACAATCTGAGTTGATCGTGATTGACTGCAAGGTTTAGCTCAGTTGGGAGGGAACATTGCGCAAATTTCGGGAGGGACAATAGGGGCTGCTAGAAGGAAAGACATGCATTCTCTGTGCATTTTCTGGAACGAAGTGTCAGCAGTGGCTAGACAACCAAATTTGCACAAATTTCTAGAGGAACAGGCCGAGATTCTTTAGTGGTCAGCAGACAGGGATTGCACAAATTTTTTGGGGAACTTTCCAGGTGATTAGCAGTCAGATCTGCGCAATTCCCAGAGGGAACTGTCAATTGGCTGCTGGGGTCATTGGCAGCCAGATCTATGCAACTCCCAGAGGGAACTACCAGTTGGCCACTTGGTTCACTAGTAGCCAGATCTGCATAATTCTTAGAGGGAACTTCCAGTTAGCTACTCCGTCACTGGCAGCATAAACTGCGCAATTCCTAGTGGGAACATGCTGTCTGCTACTGGCAGCTGCTGGCTGGAAAAAATGCATAAATCCTGGGAGGCCAGTCTGTTGGTCGTCTCTATGCAATTTCTGAGATGACATGATTGATGGGAGTGGGAGACCTACTCATGAACACTGTGTAGTTTCTTAAATGAATCGTTAGTCGAATATCGGGGTGGCTAGCATGAGTGTTACTTGAGCTGCTTTTGGGCAGCACTGCTTGATAGAACTAGCTTGGTTTTTCTGTGCTATTCTGGTTGACACTCGTTGAAGTCGAAAGCAGGGTGATGGTATGGATGTCATTGAGGAGTTTGGTCGTCAAAACTTCAGCAAAATTGACTAAGTGTGTGAACAATCAAAAAATTCATTGGTGATCACATGGACACACACTCGCATGACTTGACGACGAAATGACCAAAGCATCCAGACACACATGTTCAACATGACTGACCAATGTAGCAAGTGACAAGTGCGGAACTCATGATTTATCGTTCATGATCGAGACGACGCTTATGCGATAGTTAATATGACTCCTAGTGTGTGTGCGACAGAAGCCTTCATGGTGAAAACAATGAACACATATGAAGCAAAGAATTCAAGCATAACCAAAAAATGGTCACAAGCATGACTTAGACAACAACATGTAGAGACTTGGGTGCAATAAACAATCAAGGTGAATGTAAAGACTCACAGGAGCTCACAAAGTGAACCCAAGTGTGTGTAGTCATCAGGTGAAACTCTCCAAGGGAGGTTCCGAAATTGGTGCAGGAAAAAATTTTCGAGGGTGGTTGTAGCCGCTACAACAGATTCTCTTGCTGTCAGTGGCATCATTTTTCTGAGTTATGATAGCGGATTTCATCCTAGCGTGGCCATTTTCTAGATGCCATGGTATGTTGGGATGTTTATTTCAGTTTTAGAACTTTAGAACTTCCAGATGGATTTTGGAACCCAGGGAGGAGGTGGTCTCAAGGTTCATTCCCAAAGGCCTAAGAATCCCTTGACCAGTTTTCCTGGGATACAGGATAAAGCCTGAGGGAGTAGTCTCAGTTTAGGGCCTAGTGATCAAGGTTTGGATTATGGTAAAGCCTAAGAGACAAGGATATGAAAAATTCCTCAAGGATAGTGATGGATTCTAGATGGCATTCAAAATTCTGTTAAGTTATGATAGGAGCACCATTTTGGTGTGATCATAATTTGATGAGGGTGGAGGTGGTTTAACCTCTTGATTCCCTTGATTGTTCTTGGATTGGTTGTTCTATGAGATCCCACATTCATGATTGGAATATGGCATAGTGGTGACTAGATGAAAGAGAGATTTGGTTCAGCCATGTATATGACCGGGTGGTACATGAAAGTCTTAAACCATCTCAGATTTACCTATGATAAATAAAAGGTAAGTTCTCTTAATTTTACATTGATTTATATGTGGATCTAATGGCTATTGTATCTCTAATATTTATATGGTTTTATGTTGGTTATAAGCATGGTTGAATGACTAGTTCATGTCATGGTTATTTCATATATTTACTTGTAATTATTAAATGGATGAATTCAAGACCTAATTGATGAGGTAATAGTACAATGGAGAAGGAGGTGATCCTTTTGATTATGTTTCATAATTCATTTCAATCATTTATGCTCTGTCTTGTATCTTAGACCTGTAGGTTACAACAAGTTCTGGGTAGAGGCCAGGATTCTGGGTTAGAAAAGTGGCTTAAATCTCGGGGTCATTGGCACATAACTAGAAATTTTGGTCTAGAATACTGGTAGGCACGCCTATGAGAGGGACTTCAAGTTTCTAGTCACTCCCTCGCCCATAGCATGAGAGCGACTATGGGCTAAGAGTTGTAGAATAACAGTGGGACCCAGGGACATGTTGTGTGAGTGGATGATTTGTCTCGTAAGGGTTCTGTTGATTATGTTGGATGAATGTATGTGATTTTCCATAGATTCCACTTCCTTAAGGTGACATAGGAGGTTGAATCTAATTGTAGTAGCATCTCTCATCATGTTTAGCCCAATTGGCATGGCCAATTTGGGTAGACCCAGGATGGGGTGTTACATATTGTGTGCATGTCATACATGTTGTGTTGTAGGCATGTGGTACTATGTATGTTCATTATGTAGTCATGGTATCAGGATAGGATGTCTGAGTGGATGAGTTGTCTCGTAAGGGTACTATGGATTATGTTGGATGACTGTATGTGATTTTCTATTGATTCCACTTCCTTGAGGTGACATAGGAGGTCAAATCTGATTTTAGTATCATCTTTCCTCATGTCTACCCCAGTAGGCATGGTTACCTTGGGTAGACCTAAGAGGGGTTTTTACATATTGTGCGCATGTTATACATGTTATGTCACAGGCATGAGGTACTATGTATGTGCATTATGTAATCATGATATCGTGACATGTGTATTCATTGTGTTGTACTTTGTATATGTATTTGTGTTGTGTTACACACCAGGTGTAGGTATATGTATTGTGTTCTGGTGTACATTAGATGTAGGTGTATGTATTAGGTTGTGGTGTACATCGGATGTAGGAGTATGTATTGTGCTGTGTTGAATACCAGGTACACTTATCATGTTTGGTGATGGCCTTGCTTCCTCGCTCTAGCGATCTGCGATTTCCTTCTCTGAGCACCTGAAGCAAGTAAAAAAAAGAAAACCATAACCATGATAATAGACAAATTGTGTTCAACCTACTTAACAAGTCAAGAAACATTAAACCATAAACATATGAGATGACATATTATGTAGGAAACTAATCGATAGTTGCATATATATTAAATCAAGAACAGATTACAATCATTTTCTTGATGTTGTTGTTCTCCTCCGAAAAATATGGGTTCTCACACACTTCTGTTAGCATTCCATGATGGCCTCAACAATGGTATTTTTAAGGCTCTTCCATTTAGTCTTCACACTAAACCAAATTCACACTTGTACCTCACACACAACTAGAGAGCTACAACTATGAATAAATTCATGATTACCCCAAAATCAAAACTTCAACCAGAGCCTAATTAGAACTAAAAGCTAACACTAGCTTGTGCTTGGGAAAAGGGACATTTATATAACATGGATGGAAGGGATATGGTTCCTCTTCTCATGGGAGAAGGTATTATCTCTTGAGGTAGTTCCATCCTAATAGGGGAAAGGAGCCCAAACTGACCTCCTCGACTCTATCTAGCCTAACCATTTACCAAACTTCCGTTACGAAGCTTCTAGAGCTAGAAGCTTCGCTCCTTATTTAAAAAACTTTCCAAAAGAGGATCGTCGTGACTGGAAAAGGGCTCGGTCTCTCTGGTCGGTGCTAGGGATAGTTGTAATCCCTCCACATTAGTGGGAGGAGGACATGGGTCATAAGTGTTGGTCTTGTAAACTATGAAAAATAGAAGGTTTTTGGGAAATGATGCAAAAGGGAATTATTTTTCTCATGAAGAGGGACAGAATGGGAGTTTCTTCATGAATGGAAAGCATGTAGGGTTCATTGTAGAGGTACTCCAAGATCTTGGAATGGGGAGTATAGGGACAGTGACAAAATCCTTTGTAATAGATGCCCCCTAAAGCATGAAAGCCAAACTAGAGTGAGCGGTGAAATGCTTTATGAATCAGTGTAGGGAACTAGAGTCTTCCATCAAAAAACCTACCAGCAAGTATAGATGCATATCCATAGCCAAAAATTATGTCAAATGATACATGAGTCGTGGTATGGACACAACCATCTAGAGAATGATTATGTTAATGGATCCATGGTATGGGTGCAGTCATCTAGCAGAAAGGATCATAATGAAACCAAGGTATGGTCACAACCATCCAATAATGAGAAGGATCACATATGATAAATCATGGTATGGTCACAACCACCCATCTAAAATATACATGCATATCAGCACAATAATTTCACACCGACTTGCAACATGGACTTTTTTAATCTGAGCCCAGGATCTTGTGCTCCAACCCGACCTAATCAATGTACAAATTATAACATGTGAATAGATTTGTTGACATCGAACATGCTAGAAAATCATTTGAATACCAGCCGATGATGTGAACCGTTAACAAGTGCGAGAGAAACCACCAATAAAAACAATTGTCATCAAGGTACTATCAACACAATTCACAGGATGTGAATAAAGGAACTAAAGTCAAACACCCATGAAGTCGCCCGATCCAAAGCCAATGATGTGAACTTGTCATCGAGTGCAAATAACTTTCCATTAGGGCATGCAAGCTCTAAGGTACTGGAAGGGAGTCTCTCAGTCAACTTCTTCGATAATGAGCTGAAGTCGAAAATAAGTGACCGTGTTGGAGGGTCAATGATGTATCCCACATCATCGACATGAGACAAAGGGATGAAAAATGATTTTCGATGATACAGAGAATCAGGGTAGTGTAACTATAGAAAGACAACCCTTGAACACATCGACGAAACGACTCGGAATTTGGAATCTTTGGATCCATAGGATCAATGGTCATGATGATGTGGTCCACTTTTGACTTCTACTTATCCCTAAGAATCCTATCTACCTCCTGAAATCATGAAACCACTTTCTAGTCCAAGACTTACAATTGATTTCTAACTCTCTCATCATCATTAATCACCCATGTTCTCCTACATTCGAGAGAATTTACAAATATCCTCACAATATCTAATTAATTCCTATTCTAATCACTTAAAACATTAATAATTACATACATAGGAATCCAACTTCCTTGAAAACACAAGACCCCTAAGTTACCTAGACTATGATGAAATTGTTGAGCTGAATGCTCCCACATCAGACTCCCAGGGTTAAAATAATCATGATCTCCTGATCATGTGCTTTTGTCATTTGTCTCCCTAGATCCCATACTTTGTTCTATAATTTTCCTTTGGTTGTTGATGTTGTTTGTTGTTGTTCTCCAGGTTTCCACACTTTATGTTGCTTTTCTCCACTAGATATGCTTTCATAGTCTGTTGTTGTCTTTCTCTTTCTGCTGCTCCTTGGTCTTCTTACTACTAAAATCATCAATATTATTATTCTTTCAATCTCTATGTCCAATTTATCCTTTGATTGATAATTACTTTGCCAATTGTTGTTGTACTCTATCCACTCATCTTCAAATTGTTGTTTACTGTCTTCTCTTTGAAGTTGTTGGATCCTTACTACCGCCCTTTCATCCTTACCCTCTTGTTGTTGTCCAAACAAACTTTGTTCAATATCCGTAAATTTACTTTCAGAAAGTAAATTGTCCTCCAATTTCCTATGTACTTGATTCCCCTCAAATACATCACTATGTTTTTCATTAGTTCCAACATATTTCCCTTCTTCTTCCTTGACAACCCTCAGTAATTGTCCTTCACTTTCTTGATTGATTCTAACAATCAATTTAACTTCTTCAAGCATAGTATCTTCATGCTTTCCTTTCTCCTCATTAGCATGTCTATCCTGGAAACTTCCAGCCTTCTTCAGTTTTAAAACTGACTCCTCAATTTGAAACACATCTGTCTCATTTTCAACAAATCCTGTAATTATAAAATAATTATCAGAATTAAAAATATAAGGTCTCATTACCTTTTCCTTCTCTAGAAACATCTCAATATGTTGCTCTGATTTTTCCTTCAATTCCTTTGTGAACACATTAGTATGTTGATTTAAACTCTCCTCCATATCATCTATTGCAATGATATCTCTATGCTCTGGTTCACAATAATGAACTCCTCCTTCTGTAATGTCAATTTGCTGAACTTTAATTACCATCTCATTTTCCTTATGATTGTCATTCATGACAATTTATTTGTCTTCCTTCTTCAGCAATCTATCCTGAGTATATATCCTCTACTTTTCTAGCTCTCTTCTTTGTTGGACTCTTTCTCCTTCCTCTCTTGCATATCCTTTGCAATCTTAATCAGGTTCTTTCTTCCCTACTGGTGCTTTCAGCCATTTCTCCAGTAGCTCCAATTCTTTCTCCCATTCACTGATCCTTTGATGAGAGATTAGTCCTTCTTCTTTATTGACTGCCTCAACAATTTCCCTACTTATCTCCATTGTGCCTAACATCATGATGGAATGATGATCCTTTACTATGTTTTCAGCTAACATTGTCTCTTCTTTAAATTTTCCTTCAATCTTTTGTTGTATCCAGTCAAATTCTTCCTCTTCTGAGAAATTTTCTTTGTCACGTTTTACTTTTAGATCTTCATCTATTCTTAAGACATCTTCAAAAGGTTTCTTTTCTCCTGCAATACCTGAAATAACACACAAACTATCTGTTTTAAAAACATAAGACCTTGTGGTCTCACTTGATGCTTCAGTCATCATATCTCCTTGATGTTCTGAATCCTTCATATGATTCATAAGATCTTCCACAGATCTCCAGTGTTCATCTTCACCCAGAATTTCCCCCTATTCTAGTTTACAAATGGAAAATTCCATTCTCAACTTTTCTTCTCTGAGTTCTTCCACCAGGCTCTTTAATTGCCTATGTCGTAGCCTTCTGTGTAACTCAGACCATTTCACTAGCTTTCTCCTCAAGACCCAACCTTGTCTTTGGCTTTCCTCAAGTATCATCCTTAATACATTGAGTTGTTCTTTCATCTCAGCAATATCTTTGTCAATTTCCTCTTGACGCATCCTCTTGCCATTTTCCTTGGCATCCTCCTTCTTCACTTTTCTTCTATTGTGGTCTTCTTCGAAACCTTTGTTATCTCCGTTATGACTATCAAGAGTCATTTTCTCCTCTATCTTCATGAGTTCCTCAATCACTTACTATGAGCTGCATTAAAGCCTCTACAACAATAGTCCTCCCTATTTCCACTTACCTCACCAAGATTTCCTCTGTACTTGGTCTTTTGCCAAGAACTTGGTTCGCTATTCTCTAGAACCTCTTTGAGCACTTCTCTCTGCTCCTTCTAAGCTTCAACTCATCTGCACCTTTTAAGAACACAACTGTCCTCTTGTACTTCAACCACAAATGAAATACTATGTTCCGACCACCTCTTCTTTAACTTAGAATCTCTTACCAGCTTTCTTCATCCCTTAGAAATTCTACCCACATCCTTTGTGGAATTTCTCTTGTGAGATGCAAAAATACCTCTGCGGTAATAAGTCTCCTTCTTGCTACATATACCTCACTAATATTCTCTCTTCTGAGCTAAGTCTTTTAGCATTTCTCTAGTTCTTACCTTTGGAACCAATTGAGCACTCCTTGCTCTAGGTTGCTACAATCTTCTCACCTTCCTTTGTTGTCACCTGTGTATCAATGTTCCAAAGATCATTCCCAAGCTTTCAAAAGCTTGCTTCTCAGCTTCTTTCTGAGAACACTCTTATACTTTCTATCCAACCTTCAGTTGGATTCTTCAGGTTCATTGCCACTGCATGGCTTCACAAGTAGTCTCCATCCATTCATCATATTTGAGTGAACATCCACTTTCCTCAATAAAACAATCATCACTGTGGTTTCTTTATGCTTCTGCAATGTCTTCTTAAGAGTATCACTTACTCTCATCTTATGTCATGTCTTCTACTTATTAGGTTCAAATAACCTGATCTCCTCTTTCTTTCGCAATCACACTTGTATTATGCACAATTCTGCTTTAATTAAAAAGAGTGTTCAACCTAGCTCTGATACCACTCTGACGCAAGTAAAACCCGCTATACCCACAGTATGCATATACAAACGCATAATATCATTCGTCCCAGGAATTTCTATGACCTGCTTGGTCATACCTTCATAAGCTAAGAATTAAGGCCCCTTCATTAATCTCATGTAGAGACATTTCATTAGACTTTCTATAACCTAATCCTTCATTAATATTTCTATCAAGACTTTATAACTCAACCCTTCATCCTTTATGGCAACTTCAGTTAATTTTATAACCATGCATGTTAACCAAACCTCTGTTAGGCCCCTATACTACTAGTGTAACCCCTTATTGTTATTAGTACAACTCCCTTATTATATTGTTATGCCCATGTAGTTCCCATATTGTTATTATTGTGCCCCATAAAAGCCCATTATTGTTATTATTGTGCCCTTACATTATTATTGTTATGTCAGCTCTGATTATACTATGAACCCTTAGATTCCTATATATAGAAATCAGGTCTTGTCATTTGTATCGTCCAAGAATTGTTCATTTGAGTAATGTAAAGGAGGTTTCCCCCTCGAAGAGGCTTATTTCTAAGGCGTTGAGCTATCTTTTCTATATTTTTGTGAGCTAGTTTCATAACAACCTCACTATACGTGCCAACTCATCCTTCATCGCAAACTTTCAACACAATATAACATGCCTTCGGAACTCCCGACTTGCGATATTCGATTGCCTTTCCCCACCGTTAATTTCCTTCATCAGATCAACAGCTCTTGCAATATCGCACCACATCAACATGTTCTTTCATTGCCTCTCGCAGGCAACATGCGACAAAACAATTGGACTTCAAATAAATTAAAGTCGCGCCTATAACTTCCTCGGGTCTACTCTCCACAAATCTTTATCGCAGTCTTTCTCCACCATCGATCTTACCCTCGATCTGACGAATGATGTCTTTTCCCAATCAATGAACTAACCTAACGCTTTATAATCGTTGATCAAGATCTGCTTGATCCGACAGTCCACAATGATGTCGGGTGGACCATTTACACAACATTTAGCACCTTTACAGACCTGATGAGAACTATAAGTCCCCAATCTATAAAAGTTTAGGTCCTCCCTTACAATTAAAGCTCAATATCTTTATGACCTGATATCCATTGGATGACGAGGCCTTTAAATCCTACGATCTGCAGCCGTTCAACTAACATGCGGGTTATCAACCTCTCAACCCCCGTAGTTGACTATGGCATAAGTGTTGACTTTTACGATTGACAGCTAAGATCAATGGGGGACTTCAACCACGATCAAGGGGATTTATTCTCTCCTACCCCCGCATCTCTTTACTTTGGTTTCATGTCGTTTCCTCAATGTTCTTTTCTAATGTTGGATTTCTTCAGGGTTATGGTCCTTCACTGTTCTACCACAACTCTCTCCTTAACTTAACTCCATTCATGACTTTATGCCCCTCCCCTTCACTGTAACATTAAGGCATCCTCCTAAAATGTCGATGTGTAGAAATCCGCAACACAAGTTCTATGGTTCTCTCCTTGAACCTCTTGCTAACTAACAATTCTACCCAACACTTATTTTGCTGGAATTGTTTTCTCTAAGAAAACTCCACCCACAATCGCAACTATGGAGCTGCCTCGACAACTTCTACCCAACTGCAGTTGAAAGTTGTTCTATCACTCTTCTCTGTATTTTGCCTTTGATTCTGCCAAACTCCACCTACATATATATATGATGCAAAATCTTTAATTCACACACAGATTACAATTAATTTATTCCATACACACACATAACTCAGAATTGATTTGTTTGTATTAATAAACAAGTAATTACACAAGAGTCTCTCTCTGTGGCCTAATTTTATGATCAGTGGCCTTTCTTCTCTACTTGTAGGCTTACAGTCTCACTAACTGACTCCTCTAACTACTCTCTATCTACTTCTCTAACTACTAACTCTCTATGCCTTTTAGGCTTACATTTATAAAAAAGGTTATGTTCAACTAATTCTGATTCAGATCCTTAATCTACTGAAGTAAATCTTCAATATCCTCTAAGTCCACTTTTGACTCCTACTTATCCCTAAGAATCCTCTCTAGCTCCTCGAATCATGAAACCACTTTCTAGTCCAAGTCTTACAATTGATTTCTAACTCTCTCATCATCATTAATCACCCATGTTCTCCTACATTCGAGAGAATTTACAAATATCTTCACAATATTTAATTAATTCCTATTCTAATCACTTAAAATGTTAATAATTACATACATAGGAATCCAAATTCCTTGAAAACACAAGACCCCTAAGTTAACTAGACTATGATGAGATTGTTGAGCTAAATGCTCCTGCATCATGACGGTCAATGAACGCCACCATATATATGCATCAATAGTGATAGCCATGAAAGGCCCATCACCATAAATCATTGTTGTTTAAATGAAATGGTGACGGTCTATGAACTTCACCATATATATACATCAATAGTGATAGCCATAAAAGGTCAATCACAATAAATTGTTGTTGTTAATATGAAATGGTGACGATCACTATCCGTCATTATAATCGTTATTTGTGAGGAACATTGAATGTCACCACAACACCTATACTTTTGGCGACACCACTTTTGGTGACATTCAATTTTTTGGTAACACAGGATAAGGTCTGTCACCATTCCTCTTATGAAATGGTGATGGTCACCATCCGTCATTATAAATCATTATTAATGACGAACCTTCAATGTCACCACAACACTTATACTTTTGGCGACGCCACCTTTGGTAAAGTTCAGTTTTTGCTGAGAGAGGTTCTTTTGACCTTCGCCAATGAGCTTATGGTGACATTTTTCGGCCCTCACCAGTGTCCTCTTTTCTTGTAGTGAAACTATGCATTCCCTTGGTTGTTTTGGCATTTATTTATCGATGAGATCACACATTGATGGCTAGAATATGGCACGCAGGTTACTGGTTGAAAGAAAGATTTGGTTCATCCACATCTATGGTTAGGTGGTACATGGAAGTCCAGAAACAGGTCGGATCTTGCCTATGTTTAATAAAATCTAAGTAATCTAATTTCTCTTACTTTTGTACTTCTTAATATGTGGCTTTAATGGCTATTATTTCATTGTTATTTACATGATTTAATGTTAGTTGTAAGCTTGGTTATATGACTGGTTATAGTCATGGTTATTCCGTGTATTTAATTGTAGCTAAAAGGATAATGGATGCAATACCTAATTGATGCTAAGACAATTAAGGTAAGAGGGTGGTGATCCTTATTGTCAAGTCTCATATTGGTTATCACTCATTTATACTCTGTCTTGTATTCATGTCCTCTAGATTGCATTGATGGCAACTGTTTGACATAATCTTAATCCTGGTTGGGGATAGTCAGTCATAGAACTGGAGTCAATTTTTGATTTATGAGCTTTGTCATTATGTATATTATGGATTTTGAAAGCGACGGGGGATTATGGGCAGTGACCTGGATTTTTGGGCTTGAAAAGTGGCACATATCTGAAGACAAAAATCCCCAGATGTAGGCATACCCATGTTGTGCGTGCATCCAGAGGTTTTTAGATGCACTCTTGTCAATATCAAGGGAGTTTCCATGGGTTTAGTGGTCTAAAATCTCAGCGGGTCCCAATGGCTAGTAAGGGAAATGACTGGGATGCATTCTCAGAGTAATATAGTAGGTGTAGAAGGTCTAGAATAGTGTGTTTCTGTCGATTCCACTTCCTTAATTCACACATAGGGAGTCAAATCATATCATAGTAACTTCTCATCACATGTTTACCCTGATTTTCCCATTACACAGGTAGATGTGGGAGGAGGGAAGTACAACATTCCTAGATGACACATGTAGGTATTACTTCATTGATATCGTGGGATTCTTCTAGTCACAATAGATACTATCTCGCTTTATGCATTCTAAATTAGAAACTCCATCAATGTTATGAAGAGGTACTTGGGGGATTGATCCTTTATCATGTTGTTTCCCTTCTCCATTATGGACTACGCCACAAAGAGAGGAAACAACTAGATATTTTAACAACTTTCAATTTGTAAAGGATAATGTGGAGGAGGTAAAAGGGGTGGACAAAGGAGTTGTGATAAGAGGTAGGGCGATATTCGATAAAACTTCATTGCTTCTAAAGAGCCCCCCTCATAGGGTCTAGGATACCAATCCTCTAACCACCACACCACATGAGAGGTGTTTTCCCCAAAAAGGTACGATAAACTATGAAACTCGTGTAGCTTGAGGGAATTCATGCCTTTAGGAATGTAAAATAGGATGGGCAACCCATTACGAAGAAAAAATTCCCTAAGAGATACAAGAATAAATAACTCAATTCAAATGGGCCATAATTACTCAGCAAACTACCATTACAGATCCAGTGGTGTAGATAGTCTGGCAAGCATTGATTTCAGACATAGGTCAGACCTAGAGTAGAACGAGCTAATACAATGAGACTATTGACCTATACTGGAAAATGTAATTTAACCTAGGAAGAGCACTCATGGAAAACCAGGAATCGAGAAGAAACATGCAACAAACCCTCAAGCTCATTCATGGGAATCTCAAACACCATGACTATTGATTATATTAGTTGGATCGGCAAGTAGCAAGAATCGAGCAACACCTTGGGATCCCCAGCAATGCCCCATTACCCTATCGATCGAGCAAGTCTAATCCTAGTCATGGGATTCGACTCTAAAACCCTCCCGTAACTATATGAAGACACAAATTCACGTTCTAGCTTTCATAACAGTTTTTGTTTCTAGATGGATGTGCCACCATCATTATATGAGTAGTTTTTTTTTGCCATGCCAAGTTTTGTATGTTGCTTGCAACTCACTTTAAGATATTGTTTTGCTTATAGACCAAACAATACTATATAATGTACAAATATAGACCCTTATTTTAAAATAATAGAAGTTGAGTTAAAAACAAAATTATATATATATATATATATATATATTAATATAAAATTAGAAACTAGAATGAAAAAAATTGAAAAAATTACGTTGATATTTAAATTCTTATTTATTAATATACTTATATGACATTATTGTTAATGATTTTATTTATATATATATAAATATAATTATAATTGTATGAAATTTGGTTTCTTCTCACATATCTAAATTAAAAAAATAACATTTATCACCCAACAAAAACAACCAACGAAGTAACAAAACTATGCTTATATTGACATTATTGTTAATGATTTTATATATATATATATATATATATATATATAAAATATTGTGAAATTTCGTTTCTTCCCCCCAAATATCTAAATAAGAAAGGATAACATTTATCACACAAAAAAACAACCAACCGATTAAAAAAGACTATTAAATGTAACCTATAAGTTATGGCTTCCTACTTCCAAATACACTTTTTAACATATGGTACTATCAACTAAGTTAACTTTAAAGCGAAATCTATCGTATAAATAATAAAATCAGTCATCTAAGTTATTAAAGTGCTATATTTAACAATATAATAGCTCTATAGTGAAAATCAAAACTTAATACATAAATCAATATTATTAAATATGGAAATAAATATTAAATATTAATATTAATATTAATATTAATATTAAGTATTTAACTTTAAAATTTATATAATCCTCATAAAACATAATATATAGATTCTATAAATTTTTAATATAACATAATTTATTTTTTTATTTAAAATGATGGCATTATTATTAATGATTAAAAATAAAAGATAAAAATACCAAAAGCATTATCATCAATTGGTTAATAAAATTGCACCGATATAACACATTGTTAAAATAAATACTAAGTAAATGATGTTAGAAATATGAGATGAATGGAGTCTAAAGAATCCATATATTAGCTTGCAAAATAATGGAAATTTCAGCAAAATCATGATAAAATTCGGAAGAAATTTTTGAAACTCTGGATTACAGCTTTCAAACTTCAGGATTTTGGATTTCCCACAGGTTCTTGATGTTAGAAAATAGAGGGAGATCAAAGAGTTATTACACAAAATTCAAAATGCACATTGTTTTGTGATGACACAAAGCAATTACTTATATATATATATATATATATATATATATATATATATATATATATATATATTTCAATTAGATCATCAACTGCTAGATGATAACACCAACTGACTGTTAATGTAACTGACTTAATATAACACATCGTTAAAATAAATATGAAGCAAGTGATGTTAAAAATGTGAGATGAGTGTAGTCTAAGGAACCCACACATTAGCTAGGAAAATAATGGAAATTTCAGAAAGATTATGATAAAGTTTGTCAGAAATGTTTGAAAATCTAGGTTACAGCATTCAAACTTTAGGATTTTGGGTGCCCCACAGATTCCTGATGTTAGAAAATATAGATAGACCAAAGAGTGATTACACGCAATACAAAACACACATTATTTATTAATCACATAAAGCAATTACATATGTAACAATTAGATGGCAGACTTCTAGATTATAAGATCTGAAGAAGGTGGATCTATGACTCATAGACAACTCACACACATAGGGAAATAACTTTTTTTGAAATCTTGGCCAGATGGATATGTGAAGGTGGATGTTGAATTAATGGTAAGATGGATATGTGAAGGTGGATGTTGAATTAATGGTAAATTAAATGTTTCCCACTGTCGTTCGCTTTCCAACCCTCAACGACCCCCAAAAATGAATTCAAAATATCATTTTGCGTGGCAAGTTTTCAATTCCTGCAGGTATGCTTTGTTCAAAGCAGAGATGTGCAACCCGATCCAGTGATGGTATCATTTTATCTACATCTCCGAGTGATCATTCTTAATCTCCTCATTTCAAGTAAATATGGAGAGAGAAATGATGAACAAGTGGAGCTTGAGAAGATGAGAGACGCTTGTAGTGAATTGTGCTTCTTTAGTCTCTTCAACCACAAAGTCGACCCAAATCTTATTTGAACACTGGACCCTATTTCACTATACATGTTTGCACTACCCACTGACATCAAAGGAAGGATATTTATTCCAAGTTGTGACTAGAATTCTCAGTATGTTTTTCTCTTTCAAAATGGTTATGAAAAATTAAAATCTATACTTGTGAATGTACTTATCCAGAATAAGTATTTGATAGTTTTTATCATGCGTTGCAGACAGACGATCTAACAATACGTGTCTCAGATAATGGATTGTCACATAAAATGTCGAAACACATTATGTACGGTTTGGGTGTGGATGTGGGTAAGCACAACAGATCAACGCCCTTTGACAAGTTTCTATGCATGAATTGATATCGTAACCAAAACACTGAAGCAGGATCTGCTGAGGAGCTTTTATACAAATATCGCACAGATATGGGTTTCCTTGCCGTTCTTCTACCAAGATTATGTGGGTGGCTCCAGATCCGAACAAAGGAAGCAGAGTGAGTTGATACGGAGCCCACTCCTGGATCATTTGTGGTTAATATCGGTGACTCTTTACACGTGAGAAATTACACTAATTTTTTTGTTTCCTAGCCATTAGGATTGGGTTGTAGGGGAATATTCAAACAATAGTCAATGTAAATGTGAATGGAAGATACCGCAGCTCAGAGAACCGAGTGGTTCATGGTGGATCGAAAAAGAACAGATTGTCTACAACCTTCTTTTTGTTATTTTCACAGGAAGCATAACTTATTGGTCCCCAAGAACTGATCAGGAAGGAGCGTCCTAACTATACAGAGCAGTTACAACTCAATATCTGAAGCTGCTTGCCATGCAAGTGTTTGTCGATCGCTATGTGACCATGGGTCCCAACGGAGAAACGAATGGAGTCCCAACGGAGTCGCCATGAAAATTCGTAAAAAATGGTTTCACGCAATGTGTATTGTGTTCATAGTTTACCTCCTCATAAAATGATAACATCCACAATGTCGCCCGTCTGACCTTTTATGGTCGCGAGACTTTTTGACGAGAATTAAATCATTCAGTCATTACAATTAACAATTAAATGGAGAAAACGCAAATTCCCTGCCCTCCCCGATTTCATATTCTTAAAATTTATTTCATATTTTTAAAGTTTTTATAATTTTATTTCTAATTGTTTTAATACAACATTTATAATCAAAATAATAATGTCTTTTAAACTCAGAAAAATTTTCCATGGGAATCCCTCCCCTCAGCTTTCTAATCTCTCACATGCAAAATAAAATAATAATTTTATTGAATATAATTTATATGATTATTCAATATTATTAAATTTAGTGGTGTGTGTAAATTAGTTGATAGTAAAATATGATATTTCTAGTAAATGTTATTGGTCGAAATCTTGAATTACTAATTACATTAATTAAAAAGCTAATACATATATTGATAATTGTGTGGAGCTTGCATTATACCTACTCCATAAAATTATAAAAATGATTTAATAGGAAGGTAAAATGCTTTCCAAAATTTACATGGATGTCATAAATATCATGTGGCTACTAGCAATAAACATAAGTATCCATATAATTATTAAGATCATTATATGGAAAAAAACATTGATTCAAAGTGATCTCTTTGGACAAAGATAAAACAATATCCTAGTCAAAGAAGTGATTTATACTAGTGATTTATCCGCAAAGTGTTTGTGTTTGAAATTGATGATTTTAAAGTTTCACAAAAAGTATATATTTAAAATTTTAAAATTAAAATTTAATATTAAACTCTATATACTTAAAAAGAAAAACTATATATATATATATATATATATATATATATAAATATATAAAATATGTGCTAAAAAACTATTTTAATTATTTTTATATATAATATTAAGAATTGTTATGATATATTTTATTTTATATATATGATAACAAAATTGAAACATTAAAATATTTTTTAATATTCCTAAGGAGGTGGATGAGCACACTGAAAGAGAACTTTGAGAGTGGTGCCTGTCACACTGATTCCTATAGTGACCAAGGTAGGGGTGGTGTAGCACACCCTTCTTATGCAAAATACGTGCGAGGTTACTCCAATTAAATGCACTAGATTTCCAAGTTAACTTGTTTTTCCTTGGAGAGAGGAGTAGGGGTATCAATGGTTGCAAGTACGTTGGTCTCTTTTCCCTATCCTTTGATTTTCTATTTTTCATTATCATCTCTATATGAATGTGAGGGGATACGTAGTGGAACTTGATGTTTGGGTGACTTCAGGGTGGCGACAACATGTAGATCCTCCTCTCGAGGGAACATTTTATCAACCTCTCTCACCTTGTGACTTCAGCTAGCTAGGAGATGGGAGGGTTAGCCTTTGTGAAACAACTTTTGGAAGCCACATGACCTAGATTACATTTCCCTTAGAGGAAATTGGAACTAGAAACACGTGCCTTCAGTAGAGGTTTCATGGCAGCTTAAACCTTTCCTTGAGGTAATTCTAATTACCTTGTTTCTTTGGTTTGACACCATCATTATAGGATTTTGTTACTTCTTAGCATATTTTTAGAAGTGCATTAAGTATAAGTCTAGGACTTCTATTTCCAAAGCTTTTTCACCAACCTGTATCTCAAGGTTTGGTCCAATTCTTGTTTTAGGTTTCAATTGGGATTCCCTTTTTCTCATTAGTTCTTTTCGGGCATGTTGTTGTTGCGAGAAACACCCTCCAAAATTTGGCCTACATCCAAATTTTGGAGCCTCCTTATGGCCATTCCATCTTTCATTTCAAGTCATTAAGGACATACTCGGTCATGTTGTTAAAGTGTTCAAGTACCCCTTTAATAATTTTAAGTATCGAAGATACATGCTTTTACGTGCTTATCTTGTGATGCCTGCATAAAAAACTTCTTCTAAGCAAGCATAACAGTAAATGTGTACCCTTGAAATTTAAGCACTGCATAGTTCTTGATGTTAGTGCTTACACAGTTCCTAGTGATAGAGACTTCAAAATCCTTATGGATAGTGACAATGTAAGGGCATCCTATATATATAGGGATTGCACACCCTTTGTTGACAGTCAAAATGTATAACTTTAATTTAGTCAATTCACTCTTGGCTCCGAGTTTTCCGACATAGGATGAAAATATCATATTGATTAAAATTAAATAGAATGTTTTATATAGTTATCCAAATTGACTCAATTATTCTACCACACCATAAGAATCTACATCATCTTAAGATGAATGACTAGATAAAGAAGTAGATGACTCATATTATTTTCTATTACAATGAATGATCGATCTAATCTACATGTATGTATAGCATTGCATATTGCAAAAGCCTTCTAGGTCTATGATTGGGTTCAAAAAATTTCCATCTTGCCACTACTTGTGGTGGAAACCACTTTAAAATATCTATGGTTTTGAAGAAAAGAGTTATGTTCTTTGTCAAAGTCAAATCATGAATAGATCTAAACATCCTTTAATTTTATGAGGTTATTTCAATAATAATTTATATTTTGAAATTTCCTTTTTCTCTTTCTGTTGACATTTTTCTCAACTACCATATCTCACTTGTACACGCCCTTCAATGTTTGTTTATCTATTGCATACCAATATAATTCAATTGTTGTAATCATTATTTTCTTTTAATGACCTTTCTAGCACTGAAAATCAAGAATGTATAACCATGTGGATCTATATCTTCTAACACTGTAATCATGCAACCCTTTTCAATATATTGTACAAAACATTTATAAAGGTGTTGCATGACTTCATGTTTTGCATCTTATCTTCCAAGACCAATACACATTTATTTTTACTCTACCTGTGAAGACTCAATAATGCCTTGAGATTGATGTTGTTAAACAATGTTTCTTTCCTAATATTCATTTCACATATTTTGAGGCCAAATAAATGGAGTCTTAAAAAACGTACCTCCATCTCTTGAGCTTTAAATTATGTCACTCTGATCACTGAAAAAGGAGTCTCACCAAACATAATTACCGACACCAAAGCACTCATATGTATATTTATTCATTTTTTTTTATTTCTTCTAACTATTCATAATAATATACATGTCACTTATGACATTTTGCATTATGGATTTTGGCAATTAATTGTAATAAAAATAAATTTGATGCAAATATTGGATGATCTAGAATGAAATTCAAAAATGCTAATCCTGATGAATGCCTCCATTCTACAAAAAGATGAATAATTCTTGCACCATATAGGTGTTTTTCCCCTTAATTCTTTTGACATAGAGTTGATTTTCGAATATAATTTTATTAAGTTATTCAATGAATTTTATTTCACCATGCGATCTCAAAACCAATATTTGCATGCCAATAGTTTCTTGCACTATGTGAAAAATAAGGTATGGAAACTATGTTTTTTAATATATTTGGTTAATAATGGAGAGCTCCCAAAATTCTTCCTCCTCAATGATATGGAAAAGAAACTAAACATTTGATCAATATGGTCATGTGTGTGTCCAATAAGAAGGAAACCAACTTTTACCTTTTAAAATATTTTTAATTCAACAAGAATGCTTAGATATCCAAATACAATTTGTTTTTTGTTTTCATGGCTAGTGTTGTCCAATTATAAGATACAAAACTCAAGGAATATTACTAGACTAATGAGTGAACAAATGATGAATTATGGTGATGGTAATATTAGCATCATTATGAATATTTTGAGTTGTGAAGTAATTTGTTGCATATATTATCTCATTAATAGCCATACAACCATCTAAGTCAAATTGAATAAAATTCTCCTCTTGTAAATTTTTTGGTATGTGGAAAAAAGGTAATAGAAGTATTTTCTTTTGGTTTCTACCATCATCAAACCTACATATTTATTTGGGGTATCATAAAACTTATTTGGATGTCTATACACTTTATTCCTTTCACTTCATTGTTGATTGTAATGGTCTTGAAGTGATTTGATAATGGAATCTACACATAAAATTAATTAATATATATTGATAATAAATTTTTATAATTGATAACTATTTAATTAAAATCAATAATGTTGTAAATGCATACCTCTTTCTATCCCTTCACAGTTATCCATTTTTCATTTAAGAGAGCACAACTACTATAAACCTTGCATCCTTGACTTCTTAGTAATAAAATATGTTTTTGAATCGTTTCTTGCATATCCTGATAAAATATGCATATGTAATAATTTTCATTTCCTTTAACACCTTCTGCATATTCTTTGAATAAGTTGTAAATTACGTATTTTGAGAAATTATTTAGAATATGTATTGTATAATTATTTGGAAAACGCTCTACTTGTTTTAGAAAGAAATTTTAAATCTATGAAATATAGAGTTTGTTTATGGCACAACCCCTCATCTATGATTTGATTTTAAGCTTCGAATAAAATGGAGGATCTTTTTCCAATAGTAGAGAAACACAAGGGAGATGATGTAAATTAGTTCAAAACATAATTGACATCAACCACTTTAGGGATGGAACATCCAATTGCTCTATGTTTTAAACAAGTGCAAGATGGATTTGGAAATACACCAAGGCATGAAAGAGATTTTTTGGAGAGGATGGTCACTTGTAAGTGCTCATACACATCATCTAGCTCTGCATAGTTTCTTCCCCTAACAGAGGGTTCTAGAAGAAAAAAAATTGCTAATGAGGTTGATAGAGCTGCTACATGAGACAATCAAAGAAATACAAACATGTGAAGGTGAGAATTATATATCTCAAATGTGAAGGTTAATCTCAATTATTTTAATAAAAATATGGTTCATGAAAACTTGCAAATCAATGTTAGAGAATTTAATGATTCTATGGTTTGTAATGCAAGATCTAAAAAGTTTGTTAAAAATTTCTTCAAATGAAACAATTAAACTGAGTATTTTGACTTATGTACCAACGTCTATTATGTTCATTTTTTTGTAAACTTTCTCATCAAAGAGAAGTAAAAAAGGAACATGAATTCAACAATTTAGACAAACTCTTTGAAAGAAAATGATTCCTTTATAGAAATATGAAGGCAAAAACAAAAGTATAATCAAGTGTATTCTTACCTGATCTCATCTTATCTTGTCTTCCAGCATTCTTCCCTTTCCTTATGATGATGGACAATGTTTTGTATGCAGCATTTATTCCTTTGTGGGAATTTTTTATTGATTATTATATGTAAGATTATAAAAGTATATTAAACTTATTATATTTTTAGGTTCATAATGTGTTTGTATGTTTCTTTATGATGGTGATGGTCATGTTTCATATGTAGCATCTATTCTTTTTTAGATATTATCCATTGATTATTATATGTAAGATTGTAAAAGTATATTAAATTTGTTATGTTTTTACGCTGGAACAATTTCTTCTTATCATAATATTATAGCCATGTACATCCCATGTACTCATAATTTGAAAATATTAAAATGAAGAGCAATTTCAATATATTGTTTTCTTTTAATTTGAGGGTATTTATGTATAATTTGAAACCATTCACTTGTAAGCCAATTAAATAAGGGAATTCTGAACTTCAAGAATAAAAGCTATATTGCCTTGCAACAATGTTCTAATTGTAATTAATACAATTAATACATGATCGCAAAATATTGTGGACGAAATTGATATAAAATCATTTACCCTTTATAATTAATTAAATACACGATTCATTATTTAGATGCACTATATTGCTAGAAGGCTAACGGATATTGTATTTTAGCCTTTTGTTATATGAAGAGTCATTTTATGCTTAGAATTTGGTTTAAATTTTTGAATCTCCTTACTGCACGAATATGGAATATTTGAATATTCATTTAAGTGATTTAAAATTATTCTTAAAGTTGTTATATTTAAAAATATTTAAGTTTAAAAAGGCATGCATTTAATATAAATGTTAATTAATATCATTTTTATTAATTAAATGCATTACTCATTATTAGAAATAGCTTATTTTTTGGTTCTCTGTAAAATCAATTTAGGTTTAGAATTTTGTTTAAATTTTTCAATCTATGGGTGCAAATATCGCAAACTCAAATTAAACTCAAATTAGGTAATTTAAATTTGTTGTATTTAAAAGTATTTAGATTTGGAAATGCTATATATATATATATATATATATGTTTTATGTTTTATTTTTTACAATTTATTAATATTTTTTAATGAGATGGTAATTTCTCATTATTCAATTTGTATTTTTGAATATTAAATTGTAAAACATTTAGATCATGCAAACTATATACCTCAAATTTACAATTCTAATAGATTTATAATTATTAAAAAAAAAACTTAATTAAAAATATATACGTATGGAGCAATGAAACTATTCTTATTTCAGTATTATAATATTTATGTTATTAAATTTATATATATATATATATATATATATATATATATATATATATATATATATTCCTTATAAAAAAAGTAATTACTAAAATACTTTGTGATAAGGTGTAAGTGTTTCCAGGAAAGATTTTGTATGTGTAAGGTGTAAAGGTTTACAACATCACAATGGTTCTTTTTCTCTATAGAACTCAACAACCTTGCTTTCGATGTGTTACTACATTCTAGAAATGGGAAAAGGGGGATTTTATTGTTACAATATTGAAATATTAGGGTGATATTATTAGAGAAAATAAAGAATGATACATGTTTCTATTTTCATTTTGTGTGCACTTAATGATGAAGGATTTGTAGGTGAGGAATCAAATTTTCTCTTTCACATCATTGATGTATCTTGTAATTTTTTTAAAGAATTAGTAGAGAGTCTTCATTTTAGAGTATGCAGTTAGCTTTGTATCAATGTAGGTTTTACTTGATGTAGTTATATTCTAGCAAATGTGTGTCATCTATTACAACTTCGTGTTTTTCTGAATTCAATTAAGCTGATATTATTAGATCTGACTTCTTTATGAAGATCTAACTTTCTCTAGGCGATTCAAGAAGATTTTATAGCTTTAGTGGGAAATACCACATCTTATAATCTAGTTCATTATTACAAGTATGATTATCAAATATTCATGAGAACTATTGTGGAGAAATCCATTATCATTCTCATAAATTCTTTGAATTCTACTATTTCGTTCAAGAATGAAAACTAAGCCAAAGTGGTTACCTCAATTCCCTTTATCGTCCCAATGCCTCCAATATGGAATATGAGGGTATTTCGGAATGTTTTAGAAGTGACATTAGAGTCATGTAAGGTTTCCCTCTATCCCTTACTCGTTTTGGTCTATATATTGATAATTTGGAAGAGCGGCTAATTTTCAAGGGGGAAATCAAATGAAATGATACTTTAAGGTCCACGAGACTAAAAATAGTCTATGAGACAATTAGTTCCCTGTTTTTCAATTTTTTCAATTCAATCCTTTTCTGATTCATATTGATGATGAGAGAGCCCAACCTTCCAACAATACCCTTGCTAAAAAGACAATGCCAAGAAACTGATGCTAACATGTTCTCATGACTTTCTCTGATGTCTTCGAATGCATCCCATTTCAAAATGAAATGTGTTTCCGATTCCACAACCCTAGACATGAAAAAAGTACACACTCGTTCTTCCCAAGCTTCTTTAGGCCTTTTCCACTGTCATGTTTCACACCAAAGTTGATCTAAGTTGGTCCTTAATTGAGGAATAAGAACCTTTTCCCTCTACGTAATGCTAGATCCAATGAACTCTTTTTGTTGTAGATCACATTCATGTATGGTTGAATTCCCCAATGTAATATTTCTTCTTTCTAGCCAACTCTTTTTCCCATACCTTTTTACGAAACTTCCCCATAACAAAATCCTTTAGCTCCTTGCTATTTGTGGGACAAGCATTGAGGTAGATATTCCATTTTTGCATTCATGTTTAGTTTTGTTTCATCCATATTTTCTTTCTTCCACTCATGCCTCCATTGAAGATAACATTAGGCCATCTACCTACTCTCATTTGCTCAATTCTTTTAAGATATATTATGAGAAACACCATATAAATTTCTTCAATGGGAGTTGCTCCTGTTCCACTCAACATTATCCCATAAGGTACTAAACTTTTTATTTTGAACTTGCTCATGATCAATCATTTTTGGTTTTTCTCAATTTGTTTCCATTTTGAAATAGGAGTGCCACTAGCCCACAATTCACTCCCATATAGTATCACTGGACAAACTAGGAGTCCAAAAAGCACTTTAATTGTTTTCCAATCCCATAACTCTGCCTCTCTACATCTATTTTAAAGAGCATATAATGCTTTCTACCCTCCTAAAATTCTCTTCTTTCTACAGTCCTCCCAATTGAGTTTGTTGTTGAAATCAATCCCAAGGTACTTGTACTCATTTACTTATTCAAGAATGTTGTCTTAAAAGAAGAAAGGATACTCACACTGCTTCCTTTTATTAGAGAAAATCATTATTTTGGTCTTGCTAGTATTGAATTGCATCCCCACTACTTTACAAAAGTACTCAAGGGCATATAAGTGCATTTTCAAACCATGGGCCGATTTACAAATCACTACAATCTCATCAAAATATAAAAGAATCTTTATCCCAAACTCCCACAACCAAACACCATCTCCACCTTGCAGATTTAGCCACTCTTCCAATTTATCAATATATAGACCAAAAAGAGTAGGGGATAGAGGGAAGCCTTGCTTGACTCCAATTTCACTTCTAAAGCTTTTTGAAATACCTACTGAGGTTATAATTTTGACTTTCACTTCTTCATAAATTTTATGGATAACAGCTCTATAATGCACATGAATTTCAAGTTCTTCCATTCTACACCACAACTAATCCCTAGGGATTATGTCAAATGATTTTTTGAAGTCAACAAAGCAGCAAGATACCAGCCTAAAACCCAATTTTCCTCTTGCCCTCCTTTATTTTACTTCTGCCTACTTACTAATTTTGTCTTCTACCATGTTTCCAAAAAGCTTTATAAACAAGGGATTGATCATAATTGTTCTATAGTTGGACGGATTATTAATGTCTCCACTTTCAAAAAGGGGTATTTCTAGACTAGTTGTCCCATCTCTTGGGAATCCATGTTGAATGATGTTGTTGAATATTTCCATGATGTGTGGTGCAAGAGCGTTCATTCCCCATTTTAGATACTCTGCTTGAAATTCAACCATGTCCTTTGCCTTTCCTATTTTCACCTTCTGTTGTAGTGGCTACAACCACCCTCCAAAATTTTGGCATGCTGATGCGGGAGCATAGGACTCAGAGGGGAAAAATCTCCCAAATTATTCCAAAAAAATCCAAAAAAATCTACAGGCAAGGGAGTGGGGTCCTTTAGCCTGCAATTTCCATGTTTTTTAGTTAAAATTAGGATAAAGTAGGGAAATAAAACATGCTATTTATGCTAAGCTGTAGTAAAGCTTTTCAAGCTTTAAATAAATCTGTAAAGCATGCTTTTCTTTGTATCGGATAAGGACCGAAAAGGCTTAGCCTTGGTTATAAATAAAGAGGTAGCGAAGCCCTCATTAGAGGAGGAGAGGGCGAAGTGCCAGAAGTATCACTATGAAAATTTTCTCTGGCGATTCTAGTTCAATGGTTGTTGATAATCCGCTTATGTAGTCTACTATCTTGTGCATTGAGAGGTGGAAGCGTTTTACTGTTCCCATGTTAAACATTGGATTCATTTCTTTTTCAATTAAATCACAGTATACTTTGATTTCATGTTATAATATGTTTATATTTTATGAGTGCCGCGCGTCTTTCTGTTTGTAATCAAAATTCATGCAGTTAAGTGGCACCATAGCAGGCGTGAACATTGCTGTTGTGAATTCAGCGGATCCAAACCATATTGGCGTAGAGTAATTGCATAGGAGCTAACTATTTTAAGGACGGTGCTGATGGTTCTATTTTTCCCCAATGCGCAATTGTTGTGTGCGTTAATTATAGAAATCAATTTCATTTCCTTTTATGTTATTATAGGCTTGAATTCCGACTGCGTAGATGCCTTTGTCTATACCAAGAGTTCTTGCGGTCTTTATTAACTGACTGTAATGGATTTATAAGTTTAAAGCGGTTTTGATTGATATCATAAGTATTCTTGCAAATTTCTCATGAGCGGCCGTATTGCATTTCAAACATTACCACCATGAGCATATTGGCGTCGGAGGTCAATTGATACTGTTACGAAGTCTGTCGGTTCGGTCCGAAGGGAGCCTTGGCGCAACAGGGATGAGTTCTGGAATCGGAAGCGAATTAACATAAATTGTTATTCAATGTATCACCAGGTCCGACATTCGGAGGTGGAATAATTGTTAAGTAAGCCAACCACCGAATAGTGGAGCCGTCGAAGTATTAAAACATTGCCTATAATAGTATTGGGTCCGGAGGAGCGGAAGACCATCGCTGGAGTGATTGCGAACAACGGAACTAGTGACACATTAAAACGCTACATATAATGGTAATCGGATCCGTTGGGAAGACCTTTGTTTGAGCCTCCGCCGAATTTGATACGCGTCAACCAAAACTGTGTAGAGAGGTGGATATATGTATAACCATCGACCCATTATATACAAGCCTTTTGGTAAATCCACACCTATAACTATCGTCGATCCGAAAAGGAGTGTTGTTTATATATAACGTATCATATATATATATGATGTGGCATAGGACCGTCAGGTGGATATCGCTTTAGACTTCACCGAAGAACCACGGTGGATTAATAAGGCACAATAGAGGATTTTTGAAAAGAAATGAAGTATCATTTTAATGACGGATGCGCTCAATCCAGGAAGGGAAATTGTTCAAGGCATAGAGGAACTTGAAGACAGATTGAGGGAATTGACTCTAACGCCTGCACCCCCACCATCATTAGTGGTATCAGAGCCATCAAATGACATTGAATTGAATCTCAGGACAGGGAGAAGAATGGATTTCACAGTTGGAAGAGGACGAGGACGTGGTGGAAGAGGATGACCTGCTACAAATGTTGAACTAATTGCAACCATAGAAGAGCTGCGAGCTAGAGTGGATGCATTAACTTCAGATAGAAATATAGACGATGGAGATGTCAGTGAGCCCGAAATTGAAGCTGCTGAAGAAGAGGAAGCTGTAGAGGTTACTCCTGAGATGAGGTTCTTTCAGTCAGTGTTGAAGTCCACAGCCAGGCCATGGAACCAATTAGTACCAGTATACCAAGGAGGATTGAATCCAGAAGAATTGATCGACTGGATTAACAACATGGAGAAATTCTTCGATTACGAAGAAACAAAACATGAGAAGAAAGTAAAGTTTTTTGTCACCAAGTTAAAAGGCCATGCAGCACTCTAGTGGGATGGTGTGCAGGCGGAAAGGAAGAGACTTGGTAAACCGCGAATCAAGAACTGGAGCTGAATGGTCGCAAAGTTAAGAGGTAAGTTCTTGCCAAGTAATTATCAGCAGACCTTGTTTAGACAAATGCAAAATCTTAGATAGAGAGCTTTAACAGTAAAAGAATATACAAAAGAGTGTTATAAAGTGAGTATAAGAGCTGTAGAAGCCCAAGACAGAGATGAGAAGGTGGCTAGATATATGAATGGCCTCAGGATGGACATTCAGGATGAGATAAGTCTGTTGTCTCCTAAAACAGTAGAAGAAGCTTATCAGATAGCGTTGAAAGCTGAGGAAAAGCTCACAAGGAAGCAGTCTTCCAGAGGGAGAGAGACTTTCAAAGGAAAAGGAAGTCAAGGTGGTAGAGGAGGATCTACAGCACCTAAAGAAGGAGCTAGCAGTAGCTCAACCCAGCATGCACCCACAGAAGGTGATGCAAGAGGCAGAGGGAGTTTTTCCAGAGGAAGAGGAGGCAGAGAAATAAGATGTTACATATGTAACAAACTGGGACACAGAGCTTTTGAGTGCCCAGAGAATGCAGACATAAAGCAGAGGAATGCAATTGTTGCTCCAGCTGAAGAAGAAGCACCAGCGGCAGCGGTAACAGAAGAAGAAGATGCACCAGAAAGAGGAGAATCTCTGGTGGTTAATAAAGTCTTACTTAAGCCAATGAAGGAGGTGGTTGCTGAACCGCCACAGAGGAAAGCTTTATTCAGGACAGTGTGCAAAGTCCAAGGGAAATGTTGCCAGATGGTTATTGACAGTGGCAGCACTGATAATTTGGTATCTACAGAAGTAGTGGAGAAATTGAAGCTGAAGACAACGAAGCATCCAACACTGTATAAGGTGTCATGGTTACAAAAGGGACATCAACTGTTGGTAAGTGAACAGTGTGAGGTGGAATTTCAAGTGGGCAAGTACAAAGACAAAATTGTTTGTGATGTGATGCCTATGGACGTGTGTCACATATTGCATGGAAGGCCTTGGCAATATGACAGAGGAGCCATACATGACGGGAAGAGAAACACCTACAAGTTTGGAAAGGATGGTATCAATCATACATTGTTTCCTCTGCAAGAAGAAGATGAGCCGGGATAGAAGACTAATTCAAAAACCCTGTTACTTGGGAAAAAGGAATACCTGGAGCAAAAGATAAGTATACCGTTGAGTCGTGAAGAGGAGATCATTTATGATTTCTTGAGTTATTGGATAAATCTAGACCAGCTGGATAATGTAGCTAATACTTTTGATATGGTTACAGGGGCTGAGGAGGATGTGCAATCTTTTGAAGCTGCTACAGCACAAGAGGAAGTTCTTATGGATGCAGAAGAAGTAGATCAGTCTGTAACACGGATAAATGAAGCAACGATTAAGGCTATTGAACTCCGTGATTTTCAAACTGACAGTTTCTGTGTGAATGCAGGGACTATAAGTGATGATGAAATGCTGCAACAATGCCATAGAGAAATTGCATTGTTGGGATACTTGTTGGAGAATCCAAAGTATGATAGGGAGATTGCAAATGAAATAGTTCAGTACAGTGGACAAGAGCCAGAAGGCATCATTAGAGCAGATGGTGTGGAAGAAAGACTAATTGATAGTCTTATGAATGTTGCTAAGAATTTGAATCAGCATGTTGATATGCTGACAGAGGAGAAGGAGAAAACAGAGCAACAAATTGAATTATTGCCAAAAGAAGATAAGGCACAGTAGCCTTATGTTTTTAATTTTAACAAGTGTTTTGTGAGTGCAGGTGATGAAGAAGACAATCTTTCACTTGGAATTGTCTTGAGGGAAGAAGAATTGTGGCAGAATGAAGATAAGACAGTCATGTCTCATATGCAGAAACTTGTTTTTATGGGTGATAATAAAGAGTTGGCTTGCCTAAATAGCCAAGAGAAGACTGGTACGCAGAATATTGGAGATGCTACAATGTTAGAAGATGAGGCTACAATGTTTGAAGAACTTGATTTGACTGAAAAAATCAATCAAGATGATGTTGGACAATTATTAAAGATTGTCGAAGAAGGTGGTGAGCCAAAGAATGTTGCAGAGAGTTAGGAAGTTTGGGAGGAAGCAGCATCAATGGCAGCAACATCTATAATGACAACTAGAGCAGTTATGGTGACAGTTGAGACAACATTGACAGTAGCAGAGGAGGCACTGAAGCCTTATGGTTTTTATTTTAAAAATTGTTCTATGAATGCAGGTATTGTTGCTGGTGCGGAGGAACATTTGACTGAGTTGAGCAGTCAAATGAAGGGAAAAGAAGTTCTCTGTTCTAGAGGACATGAGGGTGTGGATGATCGGGTGGTTGTCAGAACAGAGACTAGCATAGAGGAAAGAAGTTAGCACGCAGCAAGAAATCAACAGCTGGGAGATTTATTGTACCAAGAGATTGAAAGCATCAGAAAACTAATGATGACAATATCCCAGAAGAGGTCAACAGCAGTAAAACAAAGGAGAGGCAGCAAAAGAAAGATAGCAGAAGATTATGAAGCATCAGTCAGTGCGGCGATGCAGCATAAAGTGTGGATACCTGGAGAAAAACAACAACAGAAGCAGTGACAAGTGGGAAACGGCAGCCCAAGATATGGGATCCAGGGAAACATAGATCTGAACACATGATCAGGAGATCATGAAATTTTTCTACCTTGGGAGTCTGATGCGGGAGCATAGGACTCAGAGGGGAAAAATCTCCCAAATTATTCCAAAAAAATCCAAAAAAATCTACAGGCAAGGGAGTGGGGTCCTTTAGCCTGCAATTTCCATGTTTTTTAGTTAAAATTAGGATAAAGTAGGGAAATAAAATATGCTATTTATGCTAAGCTATAGTAAAGATTTTCAAGCTTTAAATCAATCTGTAAAGCATGCTTTTCTTTGTATCGGATAAGGACCGAAAAGGCTTATCCTTGGTTATAAATAAAGAGGCGGCGAAGCCCTCATTAGAGGAGGAGAGGGTGAAGTTCCAGAAGTATCACTATGAAAATTTTCTCTGGCGATTCTAGTTCAATGGTTGTTGATAATCCGCTTATGTAGTCTACTATCCTGTGCATTGAGAGGTGGAAGCGTTTTACTGTTCCCATGTTAAACATTGGATTCGTTTCTTTTTCAATTAGATCACAGTATACTTTGATTTCATGTTATAATATGTTTATATTTTATGAGTGTCACGTGTCTTTCTGTTTGTAATCAAAATTCATGCAGTTAAGTGGCACCATAGCAGGCGTGAACATTGCTGTTGTGAATTCAGCGGATCCAAACCGTATTGGCGCAAAGTATTTGCATAGGAGCTAACTATTTTAAGGACGGTGTTGATGGTTCTATTTTTCCCCAATGCGCAATTGCTGTGTGTGTTAATTATAGAAAGCGATTTCATTTCCTTTTATGTTATTATAGGCTTGAATTCCGACTGCGTAGATGCCTCTGTCTATACCAAGAGTTCTTGCAGTCTTTATTAACTGACCGTAATGGATTTACAAGTTTAAAGCGGTTTTGATTGATATCATAAGTATTCTTTCAAATTTCTCATGAGCGGCCGTATTGCATTTCGAACTTTACCACCGTAAGCATATCGGCGTCGGAGGTCAATTGAGACTGTTACGAAGTCTGTCGGTTCGGTCCAAAGGGAGCCTTGGCACAACAGGGATGAGTTCTGGAATCAGAAGCAAATTAACATAAATTGCTATTCAGTGTATCGCCAGGTCTGGCATTCGGAGGTGGAATAATTTTTAAGTAAGCCAACCACCGAATAGTGGAGCCGCCAAAGTATTAAAACATGGCCTATAGTAGTATCGGGTCCGGAGGAGCGGAAGACCATCGCTGGAGTGATTGCGAACAACGGAACTGGCGACACATTAAAACGCTACATATAATGGTAATCAGATCTGTTTGGAAGACCTTTGTTTGAGCCTCCGCCGAATTTGATACGCGTCAACCGAAACTGTGTAGAGAGGCGGATATATGTATAACCATCGGCCCATTATATACAAGCCTTTTGGTAAATCCACACCTATAACTATCGCCGATTCGAAAAGGAGTGCTATGTATATATAATGTATCGTATATATATATGATGTGGCGTAGGACCATCAGGTGGATATCGCTTTAGACTTCACCGAAGAACCATGGTGGATTAATAAGGAACGATAGAGGATTTTTGAAAAGAAATGAAGTATCATTTTAATGACGGATGCGCTCAATCGAGAAAGGGAAATTGTCTAAGGCATAGAGGAACTTGCTGATAGATTGAGGGAATTGACTCTAACGCCTGCACCCCCGCCATCACATGCACCGAATTTCGGAGCCTCCCTTGAGAGTTTAACTTGATGATTGCACACACACTGGGGTTCACTCTGTGAGCTCATGCTAGTCTTTGCATCCGCCTTGCTTGTTCATTTCATTCAATTTTCTGTATGCTAGTGTCTAAGTCATGCTTGCGACCATGTTCTGGTTATTCTCAAAGTCTTTTCTTCATATGTGCTTGTTGTGTTCACTATGGAAGAATCTGTCACACTCACACAAAGAGTCACATTCATTATCACGCAAGCATCATCTCGATCAATGAATGGTCAATTGCGAGTTTCGCACTGGTCACTTACACCATCGGTCAGTCATGTTGAAAATGTGTGTCGGGATGGTTTGAGTCATTTCATCATAGAGTCATGTGAGTGTGTGTTTGCATTATCACCTATGCATATGCTGAAGTTATGACGACCAGACTCCCCTCTAATAGCTAGATCATCACCCTGACATCGTCTCGATCGACTGTTAACAGTAACAATGCAGAAGCATCAAGCAAGTCTTCTCAAGCTATGTTTCCCGTAGGAAATTCAATCCAATTTCATACTGACCACCCAAATAGTTAGACCCGACAGTCACCTTAGGACTGATTCCCCTCAAAAATTGTGCAGAGGAAACTGACCTTACTTTCCTAGCTAACTGAAGAAATTGCATAGATAGGCTGGACATACACGAAGTGCCCGTCCCTATCTCCTTCAAAAAGTTGCGTAGTTTTCCTAGTGAGTCATCCCAGTAGTCAACTAACTGCTCATCCAAGATATTGTGCAGTTTTCATGAGCAGGTTTTATTCTGCCCAATAGTCTTCTCAGCTTAGAAATTTCAGAGAGATGATTGGCAGGCCAGCCTCCAGCCTCAGTGCAGTTTCCTCTGCTAGCAGCTCCTAGCAGCAGACTACCAATTCCCTCCAGGAATTTCATAGTTTTTGTTGCCAATAACCCCAATAGCCAACTATTAGTTCCCTCTAGGAATTATGCAATTTTGTCTACTAGTAACCCCAAAATCCAACTGTGAGTTCCCTCTGGGAATTGCATAGTTTTGGCTGCCAGTGACCCCAGCAACCAACTTCCAGTTCCCTCTGGGAATTGTGCAGTTTTGACTGCCAGTGACCCCATTAGCCAACTACCAGTTCCCTCTGCGAATTCCCCAGTTTTTGTTGTCGGGCTTCTGGGAAATTCGTCCCAAAAAGTGCACAATCTCTACCTGCTGACCCTCCATGCATCCCGGCTTGTTCCTCCAAAAAATTGCTCAAATTTGGCCTTCCAACCCCTGCTGCCTGCTCGGTCTAGAAACTGCTCAGATACTACCTACCTTTCCTTCCTGTAGCCTAGATTGTCCCTCCCAAAATTTGCACAATCTTGCCTTCCAGCCGAGACAGACCTCGTAGATAGTCACTGCTAACTTGGATTGCTCATATTCATCACTCAGTAATTCTTGTGCAGTTTTCGTCAACAATTCCCAGAGCCATCATCTCATTTCACAACCTTGCTACCTCTCTCGGTCACCTGCATTCGAAATGATCATGTGTGATGGTAGACTAGGAGGTTTTGGATTAGATGTCACCTCGTAATGAGTGACTTAAGTTATAGGTACACAAACGAACATGGAAAGATGACGAATGGGATGGACGAAGGGAGCACATGCAGTAGGACAGGTTCACCAACAGATGAACAGATGATGCATGCGAAGAGATGTGATCGTGAATGGACAATTATGAAAAGTTATGTTCATGGACAGATGGATGAGAAAACATGTAAGATGTGCTCATGGATGAAAAAATGGACGGGCACCCTTCGCAAATAGATGTGCCTGTCAAGCCTTCCAACATGAAAGCAAGGAGAAACATGCCTAAGCATCATCAAGAGAGCCGAATACCATCGAAGACTCCCCGCACTTTGCCATGCGGAGGTGAACCTGTGATACACCATGAAGACATCCATCACCTAGAAGCACTATAGCTTGACATGCACTCTAGCAGTAGCACGAATGTACCAGCACCGTCATGTCGAGTTGTTGGCTTGAGGGGGCCTAACCCAGGTTAGGAGTTAATTATTCAAACAAATCCCTACACTATTTGCCCTTTCGGCAAGAGCCTATACAACACATACTGATGTCTCACCCTAAGTAGTATGGGGGGATGTTGGAACTAGGTTTCCACACCCTTAAGATGTCTAAGGGGTCGATTTAGTCCAACTATGAATGGATTTGCATAGGTCACTTTTCGAACTACCCTGACCTGCGAGGCCTTAGAGATCTATTATAAGTGCCTTCGCACATCCCTAACAAGGCATCAAGGAGCTTTCGCGTTGCTAAGGCAACTATCTGTGCTATTTCCCCAAGTTACACCACGAATCTTACTTCTCTTCGTATAACTGTCAGTTAACTTCACATAAATAGATACTTTATCTTATATTCACTTAATCAACACAATCATATATGTCCGCGCATCATATAAGCAACAAAAATGTAATTTATACGCAATACATTCAATCCAGAAAATAGTAAATAAATACACATGAATGGTATAAAAATTCCCTTTATCGATGCTTCAATTGGTTACAGACTCAACTTGCCCTGCACACTCAGCTGCAAGGGTTTGCACACTCAGTTGCAGACTACTAGGCCTCTGCACACTTAGCTGCAGAGCCTTCCCCTACTCTATGACCTAAAGACTTGACTCTACACTTTAGACAAGACTCAATTCTTCACCATTTATCTTTCTATTTCTATTCCTCACTTAAAACTTAGAGAATCACTCTATTTTTACAATCCCATGGTCCGCGGACCATGGGTAGGTATCTAAACCCGACATTACATTAAAGAAATGAGAGCATACAACCTTATGACTAATTGACAATTTCATGTTCTGCACCCACAGAACGCGGAGTCTTTACATCGGATTTAGTCAAAATCTGGGCTTTAAGTCCCACAACTTCCCTTGGGGGATCTCGGGCCCAGCAGGTCCCCAACACAAACGTCATGAATCACCCTTGAGTCACTCTATCGGTGCAGATATATTCGCGCAAAGACCTCCCAACTCTTCCTAGACCACTGCAAGGCCAGCAACACATTGAGAAGTTGCCTGCTGCACTTCCTAGATACGTTGTTCAGAGACTAGTGTAGCTGAACTACTTCCCTGCATTTTCTCTTGTGTTCCTTGCATCTATGCGAGCTTTTTTTTGATTGAGGCTGTAATGATGAAGGCCTCATCGATCCATGGTTGGATGCGTGCCTTAAAACCACTTGCTTATGTCGTGCCACATGTACCTGCTCCTTCAGCGCTTTTTCATGTGGCATATGCGCGAGCTTCTGTGTAAGGGCCACTGTCTGCGCAGTCCCTTTTATGTCATCGTACCTTTGCTACATCTCACGTGCCTCTATTTCTAACTACTATATGTTTAGGTCCTCCTGGAGAGTGGTGAGCTCTGCAAACGACTCTTCGAATAATTTGGCGCAGTTCTTTACTGCACTGCTAATCTCCTCTATTCCCATTGTAATGGAACTGGTGCATTATTCCCTCACCTTTAGTGGAGTTGAAGGTTGCGCCTTCAACTGTAGCTTAGCTATCTCAAGGTTCAGCTCCAGTTGAACCTGAGCCATCCATTTCTTCGCCTCACACACCCTGCTGCTAGCCTTCGGATGTGCACCTCGACTGGTGCCTCTATTGGGATGGCCAACTCAGGGACCATATGGGAGGCTTCTTCAACCACCTGCACATTCTATCAGTTCTGTGCCACTACCTCATCACACTGCATGCTCATTTGTTCCATGTTAATTCATTGTTCACTCATTAGCTAGAGCCCGTGATTCTCCATGACCCATAGTTCTGCAGTCACTCCACTCTACAACACATATAGCATCTCACGAGGAAGTGCAATCATGTTTATCCCAAACCCCTTCAGTGCACCAACCATAGGTCTGTCAAACTTATTTTCTATAATTAGTGCCCCTTTTGGTAGCACTACAGTGTTGGTTGTAAGGGCGCACAACATTTCCTCAACTGCAGCCATGCTTACTGCGATGTTGGTCGATAGAGTACCAGCTTGAGCAGTGCACACCTGCAACTCCTGTATCTATGTCTGGAGGGCCCCCAACACCAGTTGATTTTATTCTATGAACTATTGGAGGGCCTTGGCTATGACATCGCACACCGGCTCCCCTATGTCATCTAGATCCCCCTCAGTGAGGGTGATCAGGTCGAAAGAAGTCTTGGAGGCTTTTGACTTCTTTCACTACCCCACCTACTCTCTCAGGCACTATCGCTTGAGCTGTGTGGATGCTATTTATGGTTCTGCGCCACCTTCCTTTGTTTCAGTCTCCTATTCAAGCGAGGGCGACTTTTGGCCTTCGCTCTCCTTCTAAACTACCTATTGTTGTTTTGTTGCTTCCTTCTGAGCATCATACACCTCATGTGCCTTGGTCGCTGCTGCTTCATTCCTTCTTTTCTTTGCCAACTCTGTCATTCGCAGTTTTGCCTCCTCTTTTTTCGTTGTTGCAACGGAGTTCTCTGATTCCACCATGAAGCTGGCTGGAGTACGCCACTCCTATGCCCACGACTCAAGCACGGCGAATATGACATCGTCAGTGGCCAGGTATGGGAGCTTGTTCCATTTCTTCGTGGGATCCTTACGCGCTTGGATATATACGTGATGGAAGTCTCACTTGAACTCTGCGAAGCTCTGAAGACTATTTTAGACAGTGGGTGATAACCACGGCTTGCGGTTAATCCCCATTTTGATGTTCATCTCCATGAACACCTATAATATTTTGATGTCTCTGATCCTCTTGCATGTTTAGTTTCCCACAGCGAGGCGTACCTTGGTGCCTCCAGAATATCCTTCACAATCATGGGGAACTGGCTATCCTTAAGGAATTCCCAAGTCATCAGCACTATGGATAGCAGAAGCCATAAATAGTGGAAGGTCTTCCCCTATTCCTGTACCTCGCGACAATTCTCTATGAACTCCTTGCACAAGTACTCCGACCAGTTAAACTGGACGCCCTCTATGCACTGCACGGAAAGTGCAACCACTATCGTAGGCACCTCATTCGTTGGCACTTCCGCGTAACCTTGCCAACCAGTATCTAGGTCGCAACTCTGACTACATTATTAGAGATACTGGAGATCACGAACCCTCTCTTCTTCTTCTCTAGTTTGAATTTTTTCTTCATGGCCTCCACGATGGCCAAATGGTTGCTCTTACCCTCCAAAATATGCGTTGGATCCTCCCTTTGTAAGGGAGTTGAGTAATTCTATGAATTAGGTGGTTCGTGATGGGGATGGGCTCCTCCAACCACATGCACCCATCATGCACCTAGTAGAGAAGCTGCTTGATGACAAATATAGTTACTGGCATGCAATGGTAATGCGGCACCTAGAGTAGGTTTAGAAACCATACTTTCACTACTCCTCGTAGCCACTTGTGTGGCTCCAACTCTATGACTCCTGTCTTTTCATTTTTCTTTGGCCACATTAGCTATGTGATTGCCAAGTGTAGGAATTTATCGTGGTCCACAAGATCCCAATATTCAAACTTTAGAGCCATCACCCATCCTAAGTGCGCTCTTTAAAAAATGATATCATTGGGGAGCAGCAGAGTTTGCAGAGAGATTTTGCTCTCATCTAGGTCCTTAGGCACCCTTTCTTTCCCTTTCCACAAAGGAACATACGCGGGAAACCTGGTCAGAGGGTCCACACCCTGGGTTTCTTCCTCCATTTGTTCGTCGTCCTCCTCCTCCACCAGGATTTCCTCAAGGTATTCCTCCTCCTCATCGACTTCCAAATTAATCACCTTCCCCTTTTCTTCCATGGTCAATTTAGTTCTCAGTGGGTTTCTAGGTGACACACGCACCGATGCAATAGACTGCTTGCCTTTCTTGGGCCTCGGTGTGTGCGGCGATTTAGGGATTTCTGCAACTATCTCGATACTTTGTGGGGGATCTCCTATCATCATGGCCTGTGCAGCCTCTTCAACGGTAACCTCCTCGATATCCATGGCTTCCTCTAGCATGGTCATACTGTTGTTCCACAAATCTCTCAATGGTTTAGAAAGGTGCTCAAATAATGCCTTCGACTTCAAAAGATCGAACAAATTGGGGTTCACGAATCTCTGGGCGTGCAATAGCTCGATTCTCAAATGGCCAAGTGTTGTTTGCTGAGCAACCCTTTGCAATTTATAGCATCTTTTCAATTTGAATTCGACCGTTCCCCCCAAATCCAGTCCATTAATGCTCCCTTGGCAGAAAATTTTCCCAAATCTAGCCCATAAAGTTTGCCTTAATTACCTTTCGCCCACTCCATTTGGTCTAAAACCAAGCATCACATCGTGAATAGTGACTGCAACGATCACTTCTCAGCCTACCCATGCAGTAACGCAGCTACCCTTGCGTTGTCACAGACCTTGTGACACTTTGCTCTTGCATGCAGTCCTGACATCACGCAGCTCCCGGGTAGAGTATTTTATAGTCGTGTGCCTCCTTTCAACTGCTTGGAGTGCTAAGACTATACTTGCTGTGACTAGTATATGGCTTCAACCAACTACCATTTACTTTCCATGGGAAGGATTCACTATTTAACTTCTTCAACTATACCATGCTGCCATCTGTGATTTCCTCAATAACATACGGTCCCATCCGATGCAGCAAATTGAGAAACTCTCGGCAGTGGTCCCCAAGTCTGTCAATGTAATTGAGCTCATCTTGCTTTATCACTATGGTATTTCTATTAAGAAAGTCCTTATTTATTCTTTCCTCAAGCTTCTTAACTTCCACTTCTACCATGGCGCTTTTCTTCCTTAACAGAACTCTTTCATTCTTGAGTTCTTGGAGCCTAAGATCACCCTGTTGGATCTTTTCATCAAGTCCCAACCGTTCTTCTTTGAGCTCTTCCAATGGTGCAAACCTTTCTTCCAGGCCTCCATGGTCTGTGACCCCTGCGAGCGCCACTATGCGTAGACTAGACATGATAGACTCCCTAGGCATTACGACTTCTACTCTATGGACCAACTAAAAAGGAATTTTCTCGTGTATGCATAGGTCCCAACCAATTCACTCTGCGTTGCTTACCTTGTTCAGCGTGTTGCACACTTTATCAACTGCTTCAGCATGGATAGCCTTCTGCAAGATTTTTCTTCCCACATACTATCCGTCCAACCTTAAGATCCAACTACACATCTGCCCCCCCCAACACAAGTTTATTGACCATACCTCTCAGTGTGGATTTCATTCTTATTTGCATAGGTTGTTTTCCATATATAGGCATCATTCTCTTGCATTCCAGTCTTCAAATTTCTCTTTGTGCGTACCCCACGACCTCATGGGCATAGCGCGTAATACCCAATTCAAAGCCTGGAGACGTTGCTTTTCTAGCACCTCTCTTTCAAACTTATCTAGGAAAGTATCTACCTAACTTAACCTATCATAAGTAGTTAGATCCCTCACTTCTGTCAATACGCAGCATAGTGATCTTGTCATCATATTACAGCTCAGCATGGTTACCTCGTGTAACTGGTTTTTCCATCGCTCTATCTCCTCATTAGAATCTAACGTACAGGAGCTTTCACGCTCCCATGAGATCCGTCCGTCCGCGGTGTAATTTACCCAATCGTGCTCTCGCGTGGTTATTTTATAGATGTAGTCCAAATCATTGTCACTTTCATAGTCATGCACCATCTCTGTATAGCGTGATCCTTCTGCAGGGTCCAAAGGTATAACTACGCACAGAGACTTCTTTTCAAAAAATCATCTTGCTCTTCTTCGGATTAATAACCCCGTTCATGTTAGTGGCCCAATCAATTCCTAAGAGCGCAGGGTAGGGATTGCTATCATCAACAATCTCTATTACTTCAAAGTCTGCTAGCACGCTCACTCCCTCAATATCCATAGTGATTCCCTGCAATCTCCCCATAGGTATTATCTTTTGCTGGTTCTCCATTCATAGTTGGATAGGAGACCATTACAGTGTAGGCCTCCCCATGCGCTCCCATGTCTACTTCGGTAGAGAGTTCACGTCCAATCCTAAATCCAGAATTACTTGGTCCATCTCATATTCTCCAATCTGTGCGATTAGCCTCATTTCTCTTCCCGTCCTTGTCTTATGTTTTCCAATCTACCAGACTACGTGCGGTTCTCCTGGCACGGTCCCAGCGCATCTGTTAATGAGTTCCTACAATCCCTTTACAACTTTATTGTCACGTAGTAGCTTCATGCATGTTTCCAAGAACGTCGTGATCATAGATGGGTCCATCTCTAGCTTTGGTCTATCTTTGCTTCCTGAAGTGGAGGTAGCAGTGAAGCTCTTCTTAGCTTCCATGAAGGTTTCCTTAGCGCACTCCAAATCAAACTTTGCTTCTTTCGTGAGAGCCTTGTGAATCAACATACTACCTTCGGGTTCTTTTCCTTTATCATCTCCTATCGTGATTCCACTTCGGAGCACAATATTCACATTTGGATATTCCTTGCGAGGCTCAGACCTCGTCATCTACAGTTTCTGAGTTGAGGGAGCTAGTATTGCTCCCTTGTCGCATATCCTAGCTATCAACGTAGGACAATCTTCCATCTCATGGTCAAACAAGGTACAATACATACATGGTGGAGGCGTTCGCTTTGTACAATCATGGGCATAATGTCCTGGCCCTCCTCAATTATAGCATATCAGCTATCCGCAACCTCTTGCAGGTCCTTCTCCACCCCAACCTCATCCACGCCCTTGAAATCCTATTCGCGCCACTCCTGTATTCTGGTCTATGGGTCCCGTTTTGGCCTGAACCCTGTAAATGGGATTTCTATCCATCATTAACTCATAGCTTCTACAAGTGCACTCATCGTCTCCTATTGACCTACAAAAGTTAAAGAACAATTTCTATGAATTTTGAGTATACTTTTATAACAAATGGCAGTTGTCCGTGGCGTGTTTATCTCCTATTTGACAAATCGTGCACCACAAAGCAGGCACTGTGCTAGGTCTTGCTTGTGCTTCCAGCCTTAACGGCATTGGTCCTCCCCCCATGAGGTAATCCACGAACACTGAACAATGGTCCTTCTCATGACCCCGACCCTTGCATTTTACGTGCCATACCTCTTCGCACACTTCCGAGCAAGCTGTCATGTCCTATTTCAAACTCTGCATTTGAAGGCATAAGTTTTTCAACTACGTGTGGATCTGTTGAACTTCCAAGTTAGGATCCAACATCGGTGTCTCATGTAGCCTCATCACGATCTCTAAGGCCTCTACCTGAGTTGTTAACTTCCGCTGTGATAGCGTGCTCCTTAAATGTGGCATTAATGATGCTACAAAGCATTCACAATGTTGTCCATTCATCAGATTCATATTAGCTTCACGAATTGTACACTTCAATCTTTGATCCAACTCCCAAGGAGTCTCACCTAGTAGAATTGTGATCTCTATGAATCCAATGATCAACTGCGCCTCTAACTTCTACCTAGTAAATTCCCTATTTAGTGCTGCTTGGATATCCACGATTCCCACATTTGGATAATCATTGGAGTTCTTAATATACTAGGTTAGCGCATGGTCCTATAGGGTGCTAACTAGTGTTGCTTTCTTTATATTGTCATCTGTAACTCCCTGTGCTTCCCATATGGCTTTTATGACAAACCAAAATTGGTATGAATCCTCATTTCCTACTCCATTGAACATAGGAAACTTTATCGTGCTTACCATATTGACTCGCGGTGGTGGCAGAGGTTGTGCGGGTGAAGATGGAGGCAAAGGCGGTGAAGCTGGTGGCAGTGTGGTGGTGGTGGTATGCACAGAATTCTTTGCCTTATTAGATGGATCGCACTTCGTCGAGAAACTTTTGTGAGCTCTTCCTCGTCCCCTCATGGAGGTGAAATCAAAGGGCTATTGTCTAGTCCCTTACTTCCTTCATTTATGTAGGCTTTTCCACTTCGTGTAGCTCCGAACATCAACGTAATTGAATAACCCTCTTTTCACACAATGGCATTTTAATCAAAGTATTTAGAGAATTTACGTACTTACCTCGCAGTCCTTTGAGGAAGCGTCGCTCTGCCTCGCTATAGCTCACTAAAATATCTACCACGAACTCAATGATAAATCCTCGTATAATCTAACCGATCCAGTGATCAACAATGCATGCGATCTTATCCTCCAATGCTTCCAATCTACGCACCAACTTTGGGGTACACACAATAGGACCACTAAGCTTCCACCTTCCACACTATCTACTAGCTTCACGATCCACTCATACAGTCTAGTAGGGAAAGAAGGAAAAAATATCTCGTGGATTTCTATGTACATGTAGCAATCTAACCACTCTTCTTTTGTGAGTCGCAGATTCCTATTCTCCTGCGCCGTGAACTTGTGAATCCTCTTGTCCAACCAACCTTCGATTTCCTTATTAGTTGGATTCCAATGATACAACACCAGACATCTTTATGCATATTCTGGTCCTATCAACAGAACCATTTTTTGGCTTGAGGGGGCCTAACCCTGGTTTGGAGTTAATTATCCAAACAAATCCCTACACTACTGGCCCTTCCGGCAATAACCCGTAGAGCGTGGACTGAGGTCTCACCCAAAGTAGTATGGGGGATGCTGGAACCATGTTTCCGCACCCTTGAGATGTCTGAGGGGTTGATTTAGTCCAACTATGAATGGCTTTGTGTAGGTCACTTCGCACACTATCCCGACCTATAGGGCCTTTCAGATCTGTTATAATCACCTTCGTGCAACCCTCACCAGGGGCTAAGGAGCTTTCGCGCTACTAAGGTAGTGATCTATGCTATTTCCCCAAGTTACACCACAGATATTACTTATCTTCTTATAACTGTTAGTTAACTTCACGTAAAAATATACTTTATCTTATATTCACTTAATCAAAATAATCATATATGTTCATGCGTCATATGAATAACAGAAATGTAATTTATACAAAATACCTTCATTGCAGAAAATAGTAAATAAATACACAAGAATGGTATAAAAATTATCTTTATTAATCTTCAATCGGTTGCAGACTCAACCTACCCTGCACACTCAGCTGCAGGGGTCTGCACACTCAGCCGCAGACTACTATGCCTCTGTGGACTCAGCTACAAACTACTAGGCCTCTATGCACTCAGCTGCGAAACCTTCCATTACTCTACAACCCAAAGACTCGACTCTACACTTCAAACAAGACTCAATTCTTCACCATTTCTCTTTCTATTTCTATTCCTCACTTACAACTTAGAGCCTCACTCTATTTATACAATCCCATGGTCTGCGGACCATGGGTGGATCTCTAAAGCTGACATTACATTACAAAAATGAGGGCGGACAACCCTATGATTCAAGTTTGCACTCTGTGCCCACAAAATGCGGAGTCTTTACATCGGATTTAGTCAAAATCTAGGCTTTAAGCCACAAAACTTCCCTTGGGGGATTCCACGCCCAACACAAGTCATGTCGCCCACATCTCCACTATGGGCTATGTTGTCAATCAATGTAATGTAACATGGAAGTCTAAGAGACCCACTTGTTGTACAAAGAGTCATGTAAAGTCAAAAACTCATGGAAGTCAAATACTCATGAGGGTAGCCAAACAACCACAAGGGTCAATTTTCACCCTTGGATATAAATGCCCCCTCATTGGTACATGTAAAGGACTTTTCACCTCAGCTCCTCCCACATAGACAAGAGATACTACAACCTTTTCTTTGAGGAGTAACTAGTGGCTCCAACACCCCACACTTGGGGTTAGTGATGCATGGTATAATGATGTGTCTTGGAACTTTTTATTACTTTAGGAGCTTGCCAACAGGTCAACACATTTTCACACATGTATTGTAATTGTTGTAAGACTAATCCTTAACACTTGTAATGCATGTTGCTTTAACCTATGTTCTACATCTGAACTATTTCACTTCTCGTAATACATAATCTACTAATGGAAATGTGTTGTATATGTTTTTAATGATTTCTCACCCATGTAGACGACTATCTCGGACATTAGACAGACCTTTCACATAAAACTAGTTGTAACAATCGTTGCACTCATGTGGAATAATCTGTTGAGTGTTATACATGTTACCTTCCCTTATGTGTTGTGACTGCCACATCCATGTGGACTGTTATGCCGGAGGATGCAAATGTCTTGTTGTGTTGCGTGTTCCTAACAAAGTTAGGACTTCTCCCAACCAACTTGGGACTCACTCCCACCGTCTCCCTCTATGGTGAAAGAACCATTGACATAAGTGACATTTACACTCACCAGGCACATGGACCTCACTTCTCGGAAGGAAAAGAAGATCACTACCCTATGTTGACAAGTAATAGTTGAGGAAAATATTTAAGATAATTGCAATTGGGCCATCATACTAGATGGGACTCCTGCACCAAACGGTGTGAGATCTAGTTGGGACTTCATACCAGGGAGTTTCCCTGATGTTGGCGAGTCCAGCACCATCAAAATTTTTGGCAGTAAAAGGAGGGCCAGATGACAAGATGAGCCCATACACCTTTTTTGAATCTCTTACCCATGAATAATACACAATTCGTGCTCCCAATGGTGTTTCTCGCATTTCTCCCTTAATCAGTTATCAATCCCTGATGAGCATCTCGATCACTTGTCCTCGTTAAAGTTTGACAGTAAGGACAAAATGTCCATAACCGAGCACATTTATGATTTTCTTCATTTCTATGAATCTCATGGAATCAATAGTGATGAGCTTGTTTGTGTACTCTTCTTCCTCACCCTTGAAGGTCGTGCTAATTGATGGTGTCATAAACTATCACCCGCTTCCGACCATTCCCTTCTCACTTTTGTCACGGAGCTCCATCAAGCCTTCGATGAGTGTGAACACCAAGATGTCTATGAAATAATCTCTTGTTTAAGAATGAAGCCTAGTGAATCATATGAGGGCTTTGTTACACACTTCCTTCACCTATGTCATGAAATTCCTAAGTAGTTTGTGGACCTTAACTTCATGAGCCAAGATCTGAAACGCTTGGTTCATGTCTCCCGAAAGAGTGAACTTCCTGTTTTCCCTTCTTCCTCAACTCCTGCAAATTACGAGACACATCATATCTCAAAGAGGTGCCCCTCATAGTGGTTGCAAAGCTGAGAAATATGCGCAGCATGTTCCCAATCCATCTGCTAAGTTGTCTCCTGCCCCAATCGAGGAAATTCCAGAATGGTTAGGAAAGCCTATGGCGAAAACTCATCCCTCCATTCCGCAAGAGGACATAACCATTCCTAACCCATGTCTTGAATCTAATTTGCATCTCTTCCATCCTCCATCATCTACAAAGCATGACTCCTTGCACCATGAATCGCTTGAGCGGTCTACTTCACAAGCTAGTTGCGCACACTCTCTTGATTCTTGAGTTTTTGGCTCAAGTTGCAGTCACGTGCAAGGAAGTCTCATCATACAAGTGGAGGTGCAGGAAAATGAAGACGCAATCAATTCCTCTCAAAACATTGAGCTTCCATTCTTGATCGATCCTCAATCCATGAATCTTAGTGAAACATCATGCACAATAAATTCTTTCGATCAACCTCCAGTCTTGGGATCTCATCTCTCCCATGTTTCTATATATTGTGATGAACACCCAAGCACATCATATGATCTATTTTCATGTCATGTACACTCTAACTTAGATCTAGAATGTGCACCGGTCAAGGTAGACATCCATATTGAAGCTTCCTTTGCACCTCACTTGCATGTGTGTCCTATCATTCACAACGCATCAACATGCGTTAGAGACACTCTACATTCTCTTCCCTCTTCATCTTCTAAGTTATCTCCTCGATTGACACAAGGAAATGAGGTTGTCCATGATGAAAATAGTTTCAACACATAGGACTCTTCCCACTCGTCATAATCTTGTGTGTTGCATGAAGACAGCTTGTCAAGTTAGCTTGCTGAAAATTTTGATGAAGCCTGTGACAGAGATGGTTATCATCCCAATAGAATTTTTGAAATCACTAACAATAGCCATCCTAAAGCCATGCATGATCTGGATCACATCTAAAAATGCGATTTTTCAATTCTGGAAGTTTCAAGACATGCCAGGGATTCAAGGCACTTCAACATCCATTGATGGTTATGTCAAGACCTCGTGACTCTGGTAAGCCCATCAAATTGAATCAGATCTCATTTCTCATGCACAGTCCTCTTGAAAAATACAAAGGCAAGAGAAGATAAAGGCTTCCTGCGTAGAGAGGTGAAGCATGCAACTCCATCATGGTACTGTCTAGGCTTGCCGGTAGTGGAGCAATGTGTGCATTCCTGCGTGACTCCACCAGGGTAGTGTCCAAGCATGCTCATAGTGGAGAAATTCCAGAGATGAAATCTTATACTCTGAAAATCTTCAACTTGCGAGCTAAACTACCCTTCCCGAATTTGAAACACTGAGATGAATCTAAACTTTTGATTATGTTTGACTGAGTTGTCAAAGTGTGGACCATGTATGTCCATGGGGTAAGTGGTGAAGCTAGAGTAACCTGTACAATGATTCAATACTCCGTGAAAGACCAAGATCCTATGTTAGCAAAGAACTAAAACAGAGAAGTTGGAGTTCTATGAGTGTGTCGCCAAGTGTTGTAACGACTACAACCACCCTCCAAAATTTTGGCTTGCACCCAATTTCGGAGCCTCCCTTAAGAGTTTCACTTGATGACTACACACACTTGGGTTCACTCCATGAGCTCGTGTGAGCCCTTGCATCCACCTTTCTTGTTCATTTCATTTAAGCTTCTGCAAGTTGGTGTCTAAGTCATGCTTGCGACCATGTTCTGGTTATGCTCAAATTCTTTGCTTCGTATGTGCTTGTTGTGTTTTTTATGAAAGCATCTATCGCACTCACACACAGAGAAACATTCAATGTCACACAAGCATCATCTCGATCAATGAACAGTCAATTGCGAGTGTCACGCTTATCACTTGCACCGTTGATGAGTCAAGTTGAACATGTGTGTGTGGATGGTTTGAGTCATTTCGTCATCGATTCATGTGAGTGTGTGTTTGCATGATCACTTATGTGTGTTTCGATCACTCACAAACTTGGTCATTTTTTTTTAAGTTCTGATGACCAAAATCCCCTTTGACAACTTGACCATCACCTTACCATTGACTCGATCAACTGTCAAGCAGAACAACGCAAAAGCATCAAACAAGACTTTTCAAGTTGCGCTGCTTGCAAGTAATTCAATCCACTTTCATTTTGACCACCCGGATAGTCGAACCAATCACCCCAGGTCTGACTCCCCTCAAAAGTTGTGTAGAGGCCACTGACCTTACTCGTTCACCTGACTGAGAAAATTACGCAGACATGCTAGACACACACCAAGTGCCCATCCCTGTCTCCCTCAGAAAATTTCACAATTTTCCCATCCAATCAACCTAGCAGTCGACTGTCTGCTCATCCAAGAAATTATGCAGTTTTCATGAGAAGGCCTTCTACTACCCAGTAGTCTGCTCAGCTCAGAAATTGCACAGAGATGATCAACATGTCAGCCTCAGTGCATTTTCCTCTTCTAGCGGCTCCTAGTAGCAGACTGCCAGTTCCCTCTAGGAATTGCGCAGCTTCTGCTGCCAGTAACCCAAGCAGCCAACTGTCAATTCCCTTTGGGAATCACATAGTTTTGGTTACCAGTAACCCTAGAAGCCAACTTCCAGTTCCCTCTAGGAATTGTACAGTTTTGCTTACGAGTGGCCCCAACAGCTAACTGCCAGTTCCATCTGGGAATTGTTCACTTTTGGCTGCTAGTGACCCCAGCATCCAACTGCCAGTTCCCTTTGGGAATTGCATAGTTTGGTCTTCCAGGCCCCTGGTTAGTTCCTCCAGAAACTATGCAATCTCTGCCTGCTAACCCTCCTTGCAACCCAACCTGTTCCTCTAGAAAATTGCTCAAATTTTGCCTTCCTGCCCCTTCTGCCTGCTCATTCCAGAAATTACGTAGATCCTACCTACCTTGTATTCCTGCAGATTGGACTGTCCCTCCCAAAATTTGCGTAATTTTTCCTTCCAGCCAAGCCAAATCTCGGAGACAGTCATTGTTGACTTGGATTTCTCATGTTCATCACTCAGTTACTCTTGCGAAGTTTCCATCAGCAGTGCCCAGAGCCACCTTCCCACTTCATAACCTTGTTGCCTCTCATTTTCGCCTTCATCTGAAATGATCATGTGTCATGGTATACTAGGAGGTTTTAGATTTGATGTCATTCCGTCACGAGTGACTACATGTATAGGTACACCAACAAACATGGTAGGATGGCAAATGGGATGAACGAAGGGAGCACATGCGAAAGGATAGGTTCACTAATGGATGAATGAATGATGCATGCGAAGAGATGTGCTCATGAATGGATGATCATGCAAAGATATGTTCATGGATAGATGGACGAGCGAACATGCAAGATGTTCTCACGAATGGATGAACATGCACCTTCCGTGAACAAATGAGCTTGTCAAGCCTTCCAACATGCAAGCAAGGAGCAACACACCTAAGCATCATCAAGCGAACCAAATACCATCGAAGACTCTGCGCACTTTGCGATGCGGAGGTGAAGCTATGATACACCATGAAGACGTCCATCACCCAGCAACACTATAGCTCAACATGCACTCCAACAACAACACAAATGTACCATCACTGTCATGTCGATTCATGTCATGAATCATGTCGCCCACATCTCCACTATGGGCTATGTTTCCAATCAATGTAATGTAACATGGAAGTACAAGAGACCCACTTGTTGTACAAAGAGTCATGTAAAGTCGAAAAGTCATGGAAGTCAAACAATCATGATGGTAGTCGAATAGCAACAAGGGTTAGTTTTCACCCTTGGCTATAAATACCCCCTTGTTTGTACATGCAAAGGACTTTTCACCTCATCTCCTCCCACATAGCCAAGAGAGTCTGTAATCTTTTCTTTGAGGAGTAAGTAATGGCTCCAACAACCTGCACTTGGGGTTAGTGATGTATGGTGTAATGATGTGTCTTGGAACTTTCGCTTAATTTAGGAGCCTACCAATAGGCCAACACATTTTCACACATGTATTGTAATTGTTGTAAGACTAGTCTTTAACACTTGTGATACATGTTGCTTTAACCTATGTTCCACATATGAACTATTTCACTTGTTTTAATACATAATATATTAATGGAAATGCATTGTATATGTTGCTAATGTTCCCTCACCCATGTAGACTACTCCCCCGGAAATCAGATAGACCTCTCACATAAAACTTGTTGTAAAAACCGTTGCACTCGTGTGGACTAATCTACTGAGTGTTATATGTGTTATCTTCCCTTGTGTGTTGTGATATCCGCAACTGTGTGGACTGTTCCACTGGAAGATGTCCATGTACTATTATTTTGTGTGTTACTAATAGATTTGGGACTTATCCCAACCAACTTGGGACTCACTCCCACCCTCTCCCTCTATGGTGAAAGAATCGTTGACACAAGTGACACTTAAGCTCACAAGGCACATGAACGTCACTTCTTGGAAGACAAAGCAGGCCACTCTCTTGTGCTGACAAGGAAGAGTTGAGGAAAATATTTAAGACAATGAAAATCCATCCATTGTACCGGATCAGACTCCTACACCAAATGATGTGAGGTCTAGTTGGGACTTCATACTAGGGAGATCCCCTGATGTTGGCGGGTCCAGAACTGTCAACAACTTCTTAATTCCATTTTCCACCTCTTGTAACGTGAATAGATTTGAATTTGTGTTGATCCTGGGGGGGCAGATCTGCCTCTGATTCTTTCTCATAGACTTTCCTTGCATAGTCAAGCCATTGATTTCTTGTAATATTAATTTTAATTTACTTCTTCGTTGGTTGCAGTTCCTACCAGAAAAGCTTTAAATTATTCTTGCTTAAATATATTAACTCTTATCTCCTTGTTTGCATGAACTCATCTTTTTCCTTTTGCCTATATTATTGTATAACTTTCCATTCATCTTCTCATTTCTTGCCTTTTTCCTTGCCATTTTTCATTCCTCATCAAACCAAGCATTTACAGGAAAACAATTTGATTCTGCTTTCATATCTTTTTCTCTTTTGCACTTCTTAAGTGCACTTTGAATTATATTTGTCTCATGGACCTTAAAATATCATATCATTTCATTAATTTCAAGAACAAAGGTAGACTTAATTCAAGTGATGACCTCGTCATCTTTGAAAATTCACAATGGTTCTTCCATCCAAAGGATGGAGATAAACAAGATATATATATACTAGGCTATGAAATTAGCATTGACGATCATTCTCCATCACAGACATGGGTTTCGAAATTTGAGATTTGGGTAGAGCGACTATTTCTTAGAGATCATAGTCGATCTGATTTGTGCGACAACTTGAGGCTGAGATTTCCTTATTATGGCAATGATTTTCTGTCGAAAGTGGATTTTGCGAAGGGGCGATTGTAATTCTTCAAACTTCCAATGAATATCGAGAGTGCATAGGGCTCACGACGGTGAAAAATACTTCTTCCAAATCCATTTCCCGTGCTATTAAGGATCTAAATTTCTGAAAGCACGCAACAACTAGAACTGGAAGACTCAGTCGTATCACTTTCTTTCAACAATGATTCAACACCATTGTGGCCTCAGAAATCATCAATTGACTTCGCTAATTAAAATGATCCACGATCAAGAGTCATACCTTCACGGAGTCTCAAACGAAGCTCCGGTACGATGTTAGAAAATAGAGACATAAAAAGTGATTACACATAATACAAAATACACATTGTTTATTGATTACATAAAGAAGTTACATATAACAATTGGATTACCAACTTCTATATCATAAGATCTAAAGAAGGTGGATCTATGACTCATAGACAAATTACACACACCGAAATAACTATTTATAGAATGACACATAGGGATCACAATGAAAACTCACAACAACACATAAAAGCATTACTTCCAACACTTTATGATGTTGAATCCATTTCCACCATTAAAAAGATGTTTCAAATACCAAAACATTCATATTTAGATTCTCGGAAATGAATTTGTGGCGTGGTTAGACAACGCCACATGAGATGTGTAGGCACATGCTTCCCAAATCAAATGGGAGAATGTATAAGGGATGAATCACATTTTAAAAGCACTATTGTCAAATAAACTAGTTTCACTCGAAATGAAAATACAATAGCACAACCACATTTACCAATGTTCTGTATATACGCCAATAGGCATATTTGAAACATATATACAACCACATTTTCCAATGTGGTTGATATACATCAATAGGCTTATATCAACCACAATAATAATTATTATGGGTATTTTTTAAGCACTAACTATTTATGATTATTAATAACTATATAAATAATAACAACCATATTATTTATATATATTATTATATGATTATTATAATAATATTATAATAATAATATAAACTAATAATAATATTAGTGATATTAATTAATAATAAGAATAACTCATAATAATATTAGATTATCATTATATTATTAAAGTAATATAATAATATAATAGCTATAATAATATTATTATTATTATTTTATTATTATTATAATAATATATTATGATTATTATTATATTATTATAACAATACTATAAAATAATAATAATTATATTGAATTATTATAATAATAATAATAATATTAACTCATAATAACAACCATGATGCAATAATAATTAGAATTATGATAAGGGAATTATTATGTGTAATTTTCTAAAGACAAACTATTTATGAGTATTAATAACTATATAAATAATAACAATGATATTCTTATATATCTATATATTTATGATTATTATATTAATATTATTATAATAATATAAACTAGTAATAATATTAGTAATGTTAATAATAATAATGATAACAATAATAATAATTATTATTATATTATAATTCTTAGGCTTTATTAATTCAATCATGTTTATTTTAGTATTTTTAATATTTGGTTTAGTCTTTTTTGTTTAATATTATTCCCTCGGGTTCATAATCCCATTCGATTTTAGTATGGAGTTGTCTTTAGTGCGACTTTTTTATTTTCTGGTGTCAAAATCTGGCAGAAACATTTGAGGTGAAATCTTTATTTTTTCTATTTAAATTGGTTTTTTTACTGTATATATGGGTTCAATGCCCTCGAAAACCCCTAGGGAATTTAGATTGTGCGGAGTTTCCCATAAAACTTGTGACTTCAATAAATTCCTTCTTGATTTTAGAGAAATTCGACTCAAAAAACCAAAAGAAAAGCTTCCAAAAAGTCGCACAAAAGATAACTCATTTTAGTATTAATCCCTTGGGCAATAATATATAATAATAATATAATAAATATATTATATTATTATTATAATAATATAACTAATCATATTATTATTATTATTATTATTATAATATAATATATTTATTATATTCTTATTATAATAATATTATTATAATATTATTACCCCAAGGGATTATGAACCTGAGGGAATAATATTAAACAAAAGGGACTAATATTATAAACACAAGGAACTAATAAAACCAACTCTTTAATATTATAAACCCAAGGAATTAGTGAACCCAAGGGATTATGAACCCCGGGGAATAATATTAAGCCCAAGAGACTAATATTATAAACATAACGTATATAAACCCTAATATAAATATTATAAACACTAAAATAAACATGATTGACCATCAATGATTTCCATATTGAGACAATCCTTTTCACAATTCGGTATTGGACCATGGTTCACTATGGCTGACTTCATAATAAACCATGGTTGACCGCGGAATAATAAACCCAAGAGATTGATATTATAAACCCAAAGGAACAATAAACCCAATGGAATAATACTAAAACCCCAAGGGATTGTGAACCTAAGGGAATAATATTAAACTCAAGGGGATAATATTAAAAAACCAAGGTACATAAACCATATCTGGAGACAATTTCTTTCATAATGTGAGATCGGACCATGAGTGACCACAGTTGACCATGGTTGGTTATGGTTGACCATGATTGATATTATAAACCAAGTTAATAATAAACCCAAGGGATTGATATTATGAACCCAAGGGAATATATTAAACCCAAGGGACTAATATTAGAAACCCAACATTGGTAAACCCAAATATAAATATTACAAATACCAAAATAAACATGGTTTAATTCCATGGTGAGACAATCTTTGCCAAAATGTGACATTCAACCATGGTTGACAATGGTTGGCTATGATTGACAATGGTTGACCATCATTGATATTATAAACCTAATGGAATAATAAACCCAAGGGATTGATATTATAAACCCAAAGGAATAATAAAACTAAGGGATTAATACTAAAACCACAAGGCATTATTAACCCAAGGGAATACTATTGAACCCATGGGACTATTATTATAAACCCAACATTGGTAAACCTAAATATAAATACTACAAAAACTAGAATAAACATGGTTTATTTTGATGGTGAGACAATCCTTGTCACAATGCAACATTCAAACATGGTTGACCATGGTTGGCTATGATTGACAATGGTTGACCATGATTGATATTATAAACCTGAGGGAATAATAAACCAAAAGGATTGATATTATAAAACCAAATGAATAATAAACCTAAGGGATTAAAACTAAAGCTAGAAGGGATTATGAGCCCAAGGGAATAATAGTAAACCGAAGGGACTAATATTATAAACCCAACATTCATAAACTCAAATATAAATATTACAAAGACTAAAATAAACATGGTTTATTTTCATGGTCAAACAATTATTGTCACAATGTGACATTTAACCTTGGTTGACCATGGCTGGCTGTGATTGACAATGTTTGACCATGATCGATATTATAAACCTAAGGGAATAATAAACCCAAGGGATTGATATCAGAAACCTAAAGGAATAATAAACCCAAGGGATTAATACTAAAACCCCAAGGGATTATGAACCCAAGGGAATAATATTAAACCCAAGGGACTAATATTATAAACCCAACGTATATAAACACTAAGATGAATATTATAAACACTAATATAAACATGATTGGCCATCGTTGATTTTCATATTGAGAAAATCCTTATCACAATTCCATGCTCGACCATGGTTGACATCATAATAAACCATGCTTAACTGGGGAATAATAAACCCAAGCGATTGATATTATAAATTCAACAAACAATAAACCCAATGGATTAATACTAAAATCCAAAGAGATTATGAACACATGGGAATAATATTAAACTAAAGCGACTAATATTATAAACCCAAGGTATAAAAATCATAAGATAAATATTAAAAATACTAAAATAAACATTATTGAATTAATAAACCCTAAGAATTAATAGTTTAAACTCAAGGGATTAATAAACCAAAGGGATTATTAATATTATAATCGCAAGGAACAATAAACCGAAGGGATTAATACTAAATCCCTAATGGATTATGAACTTAAGGGAATAATATTAAAACCTAGGGACTAATATTATAAACCCAAGGTATATAAACCCTAAGTGAAGATAATTTTTTTTCATGATCTGAGATCGAACCATGATTGACCACAGTTGACCATGGTTGGTTATGGATGACCATAATTGATATTATAAACCCAGGTTAATAATAAACTCAAGGGATTGATATTATGAACCCATGGGAAACATAAACCTAAGGGGTTAATATTAAAACTCAAGGGATTATGAACCCAAGAGAATAATATTGAACCCAAGGACTAATATTAAAAAACCAACATTGGTAAACCCAAATATAAGTATTATAAACACTAAAATAAATAGGTTTATTTTCATGGTGAGGAAATCCTTGTCACAATGCAACATTCAACCATGGTTGGCTATAATTAACAATGGTTGACCATGATTGATATTATAAACCTAAGGGAATAATAAACCCAAGGAATTGATATTATAAACTGAAAGGAATAATAAACACAAGGGATTAATACTAAAACCCCAAGGGATTATGAACCCATGGGACTAATATTAAACCCAAGGGCCAAATATTATAAACCTGACATTGGCAAACCCAAATATAAATACCACAAACACTAAAATAAACATGGTTTATTTTCATGGTGAGACAATCCTTGTCACAATGAGACATTCAACCATGGTTGAAAATGGTTGTCAATGATTGACAATGGTTGACAATGATTGATATTATAAACCTAAGGGAATAATAAACCCAAGGGATTGATATTATAAACCCAAAGGAATAATATACCTAAGGGATTGATATTAAAACCCCAAGAGATTATAAACCCAAGGGAATAATGTTAAACCTATGGGATTAATATTATAAACATAACATTGATAAACCTAAATATAAATATTACAAACACTAAAATAAACATGGTTTATTTTATTGGTGAGACAATCCTTGTCACAATGCGACATTCAACCATGGTTGACCATTGTTGGCTATGATTGACAATCGTGGATGATGATTAATATTATAAACCTAAAGGAATAATAAACCCAAGGGATTATGAACCCAAGGGAATAATACTAAACCCAAGGGACTAATATTATAAACCCAACGTATATAAACCCTAAGATAAATATTATAAACACTAAATTAAACATGATCTACCATCATTGGTTTTCATATTGAGATAATCCTTTTCACAATTCCATGTTGGACCATGGTCAACATCATAATAAACCATGTTTGACGTGGGAATAATGAACCCAAGCGATTGATATTATAAACACAAATGAACAATAAACCCAAGGGATTAATAATAAAATTCCAATGGATTATGAACCTAAGGGAATAATATTAAATAAAAGGGACCAATAATATAAACCCAAGGTATAGAAACCCTAAGATATATATTAAAAATACTAAAATAAACATGGTTGAATTAATAAACGCTAAGAATTAATATTTTAAACTCATGGGATTATTAATACTATAAACCAAATGAACTAATAAATCCAACCGTTTAATATTAAAAACCCAACGAATTAGTGAGCCCAAGGGAATAATATTAAACCCAAGATACTAATATTATAAACCCAAAATTGGTAAACCCCAATATACATATTACAAACACTAAAATAAACATGGTTTATTTTCATGGTGACACAATCCTTGTCACAAGGCGACATTCAACCATGGTTGACCATGGTTGGATATGATTGATAATGGTTGACCATGAGTGATATTGTAAACTTAAGGGAATAACAAACCTGAGCGATTAACACTAAAACCTTAGGGGATTATGAAACCAAGTGAATAATATTAAACCCAAGGGACTAATACTATAAACCCAAAGTATGTAAACCTTAAGGCAAATATTATAAACACTAAAATAAACATGACTCACCATCATTGTTTTTCATATTGAGACAATCCTTATCACAATTCCATGTTGGACCATGGTTGACCATGTTTGACATCATAATAAACCATCATTGGCCAGGGAATAATAAACCCAAGTGATTGTTGGACAATGGCTGATCATGGTCGAACATGGTTGTTCATTGTTGACCATTGTTGAATAATATTAAACCCTAGCGATATGAACCCTTAGATCAATAAAGCGAAAGGATTGATATTATAAACCCGAGAGAATAATAAACCTAAGGGATAAAAATTATAAACCCAACGCATATAAACCCTAAAATAAACATGATTGACCACGGTTTATTTCCATATTAGATTAATCTATTGTGATATTGACATAATCATAAATAGTTGGAGAAATATTTAACCCTTAACATTTGGGTTTTATAAAACCAAGAGATTATTAATATTACAAACCCAAGGAATTAATATTATAAAAAGAAATGATAAATAAATGTGGGGGACCACTATACCCAAGGAGTAAATAAACCCAATGAGCTAATATAAAAAACCAAAGGAATTAAATATTGAAGATCACGGGATTAATAAAACCGAGGGATTAAATGATAAACCAAAGGAAATATTAATATTAAAAACTTGAAGAACGAAGATACTCAAGAATTTTATATGATAAACCTAAGGAATTAATAAACCCAAGGGATCAAAAATGGTAAGGGATCAATATTAAAAACAGAAGGGATTAATAAAACATAGGAATTAATATTTTAAACCCAACAGATTGATCAACCCATGTGACTATGAATATTATAAACCTAAGGGATCAATAAACCCTAGGGATCATTAATATTAAGAAAGCGACACGTTAATAAATTGAAGGGATAAAAACTATAAACGTAAGGGATTAATATTAAACCTTAGGAATATTATTTAATCCTTAATATTGGCGATTAGTAAACCAAAGGGAATAAATGATAAACCCAAGGAATTATTAATATTATAAACCCAAGGAAATAGTAAACCGAAGGGAAATAGTAAACCCAACAAGATAATATTATAAACACAAAGGATTAATAAAATCGAGGAATTAATAAACCAAACCAACCAATATAAGAATAAAAGAGAGTAATAAACCCTAACAACTAATATTTTAAACTCAAGGGATTAATAAACCAAAGGGATTATTAATTTTATAAACCCAAGGAACTAATAAACCCAACTGTTTAATATTATAAACCTAATGAATTAGTGAACCAAAGAGATAAATATTAGAAACCTAAGGGATCAAGAAGCACAAGGGACTGATATTAAAAACACAAGAGATTCTTAAAGCCAAGGAGTTAATATTCTAAAAACAAAGGATTGATAAAGTCGCATGATTATTAATATGATAAACCCAAGTGATCAATAAACCCTGGCCATTATTAATGTTATAAACCCAAATAATAAATAAACTAAAGGGATAAACATTATAAAACTAATGGATTAACCATTAATATTGGGGTTTAATAAACCAAAGGGATTATTATTACTATAAGTCCAAAGGATTATTAATATTATAAAAAAGGGATGAATAAACCCAATGCATTTTTAATTTTATAAACCCAAGGCATTAATATTATAAAAACAAATGATTAATAAACCCAAGCAATCAATAAACCCAACAAACTAATATTAAAATCGTAAACGATTAATAAACCCTAGCAATTAATATTTTAAAGTCAAGCAATTAATAAACCCAAAGGATAAAATTATAAACCAAAGGAATTATTAGTATTATAAACTCAGGGAACAAATAAACCCAAGTGTTTAATCTTATAAACCCAAGAGAAAAATATTATAAACCTAAGGGATCAAAAAATGCAAGGGATCAATATTAAAAATGGAAATGATTGATACTTTAACCCCAATGGATTAATATTATAAATCCAAGTTGTTTAGACCCCATGATAAATATTATAAATCGAAAAATAAATATCAATGAACATCCTTAATCATCTTTGATTGTCATATTGAGACATTCTTTGTTACAATGTGGCGTTGGACCATGGTTGACCATGATTCACGATGATTGATTATGGTTTTCATCTCAAGACAATCTTCATTATAACGCAATGTTCGACAACGCTCACAATGATTAGTTTTGAAAATGAGAGAGAATATGTCATATTGAATATTTAAAACCCCTAAGGCCTAAATCCATGGCGTCAATATTATAAGCATAAATAATTCTATAACACAAAACAACAATAAGAAACATAATTCAAAACCAATATAAGAACCACATTGTAAACCATAAAGCATTAAAACATGATAAATCATCATCACATTAATAATAATACATTTATATCACTACATTATAAACAATAAATAAATGTTAAGCCATAAATACATTGATATCAAAAAATGAATGTATTAATAGTATAAATCTCAAGAATATTGATATAAACACGTAGAACATGAAAGGCCAACAATAATATTATAAATGTAAACAATATTTTCATTTATGAAATACATGAACAAAGTGGAGAAATCCACACAAAAGACCACAACAATCACAAATGCAAGAGAAAAAAAATAAAATAGCAACACTGCCATTGGAGCAAAGGAACATAAATGCCAAAGGCACATTTAAATTGCACACATTGGATTTCAAGAAGAACAACATAATATGACATTTTAAGACCAGAGATATACAATTTTCTACATAAAAACAACAACGAGAAAAAAAAAATAATTTCATCAACATTGAAACCACAGAAAGAACATTGAGCCTTAACATATATTTTTTGTTTTCTTTACATCAAATAATTCCACCACAAAATTGAACTTGAAACACTCCATCAAAAGTCATCTATGGAGTGGCCTCTTCCAAAACACAACCACACCAATGACAAAAGGAACACCAATTCAAATCAACGAGATAATGATCATGATACTCAACACTTTCCAACCAATTCCTCCTTGTTCTCCTCCCAGACTCCCTCTGGTGCGCATGTAACAAGTATTTTACATGTGTTTTCATTTCATCTAGCACACGAATATGATCATCAATAAAACAAGGATGGAACCCATTTTTCTATAAAACTTGTTTCGAAGATAGGAAAGAAAACTTACAAGTCCAACAATATTGCACATTGCTCTCGAATAATAGATGACATAATTATTGTCCATATCTGCATTTGAAAGACAAAAAAACAAAAGCAAAATCAATAAAGACATGCACAAATAAATAAGCATATATATATATATATATATATATATATATATATATATATATATATATATATATATATATATAACATAACACCCCATTTGTATTTATGTTAAAAAACTTATTGTTATAATGTTACATGAAAAACACTATTAGTGTTACATGAACCAAATGACATAAAAATTTCTACAAATCTACACCTCATTTCACAATACAATAGAAAAAATCATGGAAATGGAATAAAGCTGTGGCCAATATTCAAAAAATGAATATTGGCCATGGTGATGGCCAATATTCAAAACCTCCATTTTTTTCATTTCATGATGTAATATGAATTGACAATATTAAAGTCAATATGAACCAGTTATAAAAATGATTTTGAATGATTGGTTCATATAACTCGTTGTTTATGTCTGAATGGACTTTTGCAAAGAAAAGAACAATATGCACTTAAAAAAAAGAAAAAGTAAAAGTATATTGAACAACACGAAAAACAATGTAAAAAACTTTATCAAATATTACTATGAATATGATGAATTTATTAATATCATAAATATATGAAAATGATTATTATATTAAAAGTAAATCAAGAGGACAATAAAAGTGATTCAAAAAACATACTATAAATAAGGTCACAATGTTATGAGTTGTATGTCATAGGGATATGGACTTCAATCGTTCCTATTCTATCTTCCTAATTGTAATGTATGCACTATCTTTCATCTTGGTCTAACGTTGAAAAGAGAAAGGTGGTGTAATGCGTAAACCATCTATTGATTTCACTCTTGATATGGGTGTGAAGGTAAGGCCTTGATGCTCTTTATTCCCGATATCAATTGACGCTCGTTCTAAAGTCAATCCCTATGACTTGTGGATTGTATGAGCCCATGCCATCTTCAAAGGAATTTGTTTTTTATTTCCTCTTATCACTGGTGTGATAGGCACAATGTTTGGATTGCTTGCATCAAATGGAACACCAACATACTTATAAAAAACAATAGTTGTGAACATTGGAAGTTGACATGGCTTAGAGGTAGGCGTATAAAATATATCCTTAGCATAACCAAATACACCATTCGCCAAGCCAACTTCAACCCATAAATTACATGTCAACATAACATGTTAACCACGAAACAACAAAACTTCATGATCCAATTGATCATCATCAACACCAATGATTTCTGAACGCCTTGAATGATCAGGAACACATCATGAAATTGGAGAATTTAATGATTTTAAAATATGCCTATTATGGAAGGAGACCAAATTATTTGTTCGAAACATGTGAACTACTACATTAAATAAATCTCTTTCTCTAGGATGAAACATGATATCAGCCCATGACATAAGAAACTCCCAATCTTCAAGAACTGGTTCTAAATTTCTTATGTTATTGGGGACTCTACGAAAACAAGATTGTTTCTCATTATTCCCTTGTTGGCGAAATATTGTGTCAAGAGTGACAACATTGTTGAATTTGTTCCACAACACTTTCCATGTTGTATTACCTGCATGCAAAGGCTTATCTCTCATAGGAGGCAATTGGCCAAGGTCACCCACAAAGATGATGGATCTGCCACCAAAAGGACAATTCTTTTTCTCTAGAAATGCTTCTCGTAATCGAGCATCTATTTACACAATCAACCTTGATCCTAGAAATATAATTTCATCAATCAATATATATCTAACATGTCACATTTATTCTTGGAATACTGCAAGTGACTACCACTGTAGTGGCTGTGTATCTTTAATTGGAACTTTTAGAGCTAAGTGTATTGTTTTTCATGTATATTAAAAGAAGCAATTCCTATTGGGGCAAGAAGAAGCAAAGGGCTTCTTCCATTACTTGATGAATTAGAAAGAGCTTCAAAAATATCAGTGCCTGTAGTGCCTTGAATAATCACAAGAAGAGCTTCACAAATCTCATATTCAGTAAAGTGCCTTAAAACAATTTCAAAATCAAGTCGCTATTTTTCTAACAAAGAATATGGAGATGCAAATGTTCTATTTGAAAGGTCAAAAATATCACCCCTTGATTTTTCATTCCTTATAAAATTAATAGCTTCTTTTGCAACATCATCAGAAATAGTTGTACTTTCCCAGTCAAAGGATATATCAAAGTCCCTCCGACCAAGGGTGTGAAGATCAGAAACATTCACATCATTTGGTGGAAACAAGTGAGAGAAAATTTGCCATTCTTGAAAATCATCTTCAAGATTCATTCCCTGGTTAGAAAAATCACCATCTTCTTCATCTTTAATATTGTCTATAATTATTAGATTTCGATCAATATGCCATGCTCGATATCGAAAATTCCTCCAATTTTCAATAATAATTTGAACTGAAAGGCCAATTTCTACGAATGTCACGAAATGGCTTGTACAAGAGCAATTATGTCGAACAAAAGGTTTCAAATTCCTCTAAAGCCTCACTAGGAATAGAATAAAACTGTGGCCAAACTTGAACAATAGCATGAACATCTCTAGGCTTCCATGGACCTTGTTTACGCTTGCTATCAAATGTCGAAGATCTTGTTGTTTCTATCAAAGATAGATGTTCATGGAAAAATGGTCTCTTTTGATAATTTTGAACAAAAGTATTCTCAGATGAACATTGTAAGCCATCCCTTGAGATTTTCCTAAAAGCCTTTCTTCCAACATTTTAGGAAACAAATTTCCGACTACAAACAACAAGAGGTAGCTTAAGCAACATATGGCACATTTCTTGTGCTCCAATGCCACGGTTAACAATCGTTTCTGTAAGAAACCTTCTATATGCACATAAATCATGATCCTCGGAGCTAATAGAATTTGAAATTCTAGTTAACATATGATGATAAATTTCAGACATTTTTTCTACTTTTGATGCATACTTAGCAATATATTTCAAGACATCATAGCAAGAAAGCACTGGATGGAAATCAACATTTTCACGCGACATTGTTAGAAGGTCAATGTTATGTACATTAATCTTGTCATCATTTCTTGTTGGCTCATATCTTTTTCTTCCTTGATCATCTATGAACTATCTTGATTCATTACAAAGATCCCATGGATCCTTGTACCGAAATGTCAGACTAGTGCCCTTTTTGCCCAAACAAGAAACTACACTACAATTTGTGTGCCTTTGGACACAGTTTAACAGGTCTTTGTAATCATTATGAGGATTACAAGACAACATCTAACTCGTATTCAATAGGCAAGGGTCATCATTGAGGCTTCATGGAACCATTATATTGTGATGATGTATGTCACGAGGATTCCATGCAGTTACATATCTCAAATGATCTCTTTTCAAGTTGTACATGAGGACCATTTGACGAATCAAGTATTTCCATGTGAGGAGCACCTTCTAACTATAGGAAACCATGGTTATGTGTTGAACCTCTATGTTTCCACTCATATTTGAAAAAAATGAAGATATAGTTACTACAAACAATATAAATAGAATCATAATAAAAGTTGACAAAGTATAGAAAACGAATTCAACAACACAGACCTGTACCAGAAGTCTTTAGCTTTAACGTATTTTTTGATAACTTCGTCTCGAAAAATATTGAATCGATTGTGCATTAATGTGGAAACAATATGAGGGTACTAGATAACATTCTTAATTTTCAACAATGCTCATTTAAAGAACAAGAATGTGAATGTATGGGCATGAGGTTATGCAACTCTGGCCACTTTGTGTCAGCTGCACTCAAAGTAAAAAGAAAAGATGGACATCCTAACTGAGTAATCATGTCAGTAATTGTAGCTCGCCACTTAGTCCACTATGCCCTTGTACCTCTGAGAGAAGAACCAAACCGCACAAGATGCTCAACCAGCTTATTATCTAGTAAATCAGATAGTTGGTGACGCAACTCTGCAATTGTTGTAGGTGAGTTATCATGTAAATGTTTCTTTTGCAAAAACTACAGCAGTTGCTTGGCTCTGATGCCGCATTATCATGTTCAATAGGTAATATCGAAAGTGACAATGGCTTTCAAATCTCTGATCATAGTTCCTAAGAAGATGCAATGCATACTCATGAAGTTCAACACTACAAATACGTGGTTGCAACCAATCAGCATCACCAGTGGGGAACGATGTTGGGAATTCCATATCTAATAACCCCTTTGTATTATATTCATTCATGGGAGAGGTTCCAATATTGGGCCAATCCATGTCTTGAATATGTGAAGAATTAACATTATCAAGAAATGCTCTAATTTCTTCCACTTCTCTTTGTTTGTTTGGTAGGCAAGCAATAAAAAAAGAAGGATGAGAGGGAAAATGCTCAACACGCAACCCTTCAATATTAGTTTCATTGATCTCATATTCTTCAATATCACAATCAACAAATTTAAGCCTGGAGGAGACATCCGTTGATCTTCCAGGCGGAGCATTTACTGAATCATAGTCAATTACAACATCTTGATAATGTTTATCATGCTGGATTTTGAAAAGCAATGCAACCATCACTCGAGATATTTTGACATAACATTCATAATATTTAGACTGAGGAACATGTCTCCTCATAATTAGAAATTCAATATCTTTAACATGTCGGGGAAGACTTTGTACAATTGTAGAAATATCTTGAAAGCTAATTGTATGACTACTATACTTATATTTCCCACCTTGAGCATGTGTCACTTGAAAAATATGATTCGCATGTGCTATTAGCATTTCTTCAACTTGAGTAACAACTCTTAAAATATGAGTTTGCTCACGAGGGTCCATGTTATTATATCAACAAAAAAGATGGGCTCCCCTTTCACTCTTGTCCTTCAGAATGTCTCAAAACTTGGATTCCGGGATATGATTCTTGGCAAATGTGGCACATTTGGACAACTTACAAGCTATCTATCTTTGCTCGAAATCTTTCATGCATTGCAATCATGTTTTCATCAAAATGAATATGATCTCTATTGGTCGAATCATGTTGAAAACCATTTGGATGAGTAAAATTTCTTCTAATATGTACTTCATCTTGAGGAACATGAGATTCCGTTCGTAAATTTGAAGCATGTGGAATGGATCTATGAAAAGGTATTTCCAAATTTATGGTGTGCATTTCGCGAACGAGAGGATCTAAGAGTCTCTTCGTCATAACAGATTTTAAAATTTAATTTCCAACTAATTATAAATGAAAAAAATGAAAAAGAATCAAATGCATTCAAAATTTACATTTGTGTCTTGTGGATGAGGGTTATGAGATGGTTTCTCTTGGCTTCTAACATCTATGGATGGAACATTTTGGGATGTAGTTTCTATGCCTCTATTCAAATGAGTTGTTTCTTGTTTCAAAAAAATAAAATACTTTATAAAACTAAATGTCCAACAAAGAAAGATTCAAAACTGGGAAAGAAATCAAATACATTGAACATCTACAGTATTTTACAATTTGCCATTTTGGATTCCAATTCTCCAACCTAATGAGATGAAATCATGGTTTCTCCATAAAAGGTTACAGAATATATATAATGTCCAACCAACTCTAAATGAAAAAATGAGAAAATATCAAATGCACTGAACATTTACATTTATTTGGCCATGTGGATGTTCCTCCATAAAATTCAATGTCCAACCAATTAAAAATTTTAAAAATGAAAAGCAAATAAAAAATATTGAAATTTTATATTAGTCTCGCAATTTGATCGTAAAAAGGAAAGCTATGACATACTGCATCTTCATTTCTCAAATTAGTAGATTGAACACTTCAAGAATTGATTTCTAGACCTCTATCAAAACGAGTTGTATCCTATTCCAAGAAAATAAAATAACTTATAACTTTAGTATATTTTAGTTCAGTAAACAAAATATACTAGGCTATGAAATTAGCATTGACGATGATTCTCCATCACACACATGGGTGTCGACGTTGAGATTTGGGCAGGCCGACTATTTCTTAGAGATCAAAGTTGATCTGATCTCTGCAACAACTTGAGGCCTAGATTTACTTATTATGGCAATGATTTGCTGCGGAAATTGTATTCTGCAAAGGGGCGATTGCAATTCGGTCCGATTCGTCCATTAATACGCTGAAATTCGGTTCGGACAAATCAGATTCTCCTAAATTTATCTTTAAATTTTTCTTTGATTTGTGTTTGTCAAGAATTCGTACTCCATTTTTTGTGCTTTAGTTTCGTCATCCAATTGTAGAATTTGAACGGTTGAGCGTAATTCTCCGTTTATATAGATGTTTAAAAATATTGAACCGTTGACTTAATTCTCCCTGTTTGTTCTGCAATATAGGTGTGATTGATGATTAAAAAATTCATATATTAATGATTAAAAAATTCATAGTTTTATTTATATCAAAGTTATTTTGATGCGTTAATAAATTTGATTTGTTATTAATTTTTACATTATTTGTTTAATGTTTGTTTAATTTTTATATTAAAAATAAAAAAATTTAGTATAAAAACTAAATGAATAGTTGTCTTATTAAATTTTTATTTTCACAATAAAATATTTTTTTGTTTTTTGATTTTCACAATAAAATATATTTTTTTTTTTTTAAACTTTAATCTCTTTCTTATAATTCTTTGGCTAGTGAATAATGTAATTGGAATTATTTATTCATAATAAAATTGTTTGTAATTTAGTTTTTTATCTTTTTTATTTTAAGAAATTTGTAAGGAAAATATAATATAGTTTCTAAATCTTTTAAACAATTAGCAAAACAGCAAGATAGTCCTATTTTGATGATTCTTGATAGTTCTAATTTAATGATTTTTTATCTATATTTTATTCAGTTAGTTACTATTTTTTGGTACAATTAGGAAAATAGCAAGATAGTTCTAATTTTATGATTCTTGATAGTTCTAATTTAATGACATTTTATCTATATTTTATTCAGTTAGTAATTAGGAAATTGTCTAAATATTTATCATTAAAAATTACAGCATTAGTTACTATCTTTTGATTGACCAAGAGGAATTGTTTCTACTAATTCCAATATCTTATTCACTTCCATTTGAACAATTAGGCAAAAAACAAGAATTCTAATTTGATGATTGTTGATAGTTCTAATTTGATGATTTTTTATTTATATTTTATTTTAGTAATTAAGAAATTGCCTAAATATTTATCATTAAAAACTATAACATTAGTTACTATCTTTTGATTGACCAACTAACAATTTTAAGGGTTCCTTTTTTTCTAATGTTAAGATTTTTTCTCCCCATTGTATCTTATTCACTTCCATTGAAGAAAAATTGTTTTTACTAATTTCAATGTCTATTTTTATTTGCAACTTTTATAATATAATTCAAAATTGTTAATTTAGATTATTCAAAATTTAAGAAAAAATATTATTAATAATAGTGTAAGATGTATATTGGTAAATAGTGTAAGATGTATATCGGCCAATTTGTTCCGTATTAAATTTTAAAGAATCAAATTTTTTTCATATGGAATAGAATTCATATTCAAATTCGAATTTAAACTTGGTAACTACGATTGTAAGCCTTCAAACTTCCATTGAATACCGAGAGTGCACGGGGCTCACGAGGGTGAAAAATACCGCTTCCAATGCCATGTGCTAGTAAGGATCTGAATTTCTGAAAGCACGCAACAACTAGAACTGGCAGATCCAGTCATATCACTTTCTTTCAACAATGATTTAACACCACTGCGGCCTCAGAAATCGTCAATGGACTTGGCTAATTAAAACGATCCACGATCAAGAGTCATACCTTCACGGAGTCTCAAACCAAGGGTCAGAGTCTCAAACCAATCTCCGATACGACGATGTTACAAAATATACACATAAAAAGTGATTACACACGATACAAAATACATATTGATTAAATAAAGCAGTTACATATATAATAATTAGATCGCCGATTTCTTTTAGATGATAACATTGGAAGAAAGTGGATCTATGATTTATGGACACCTTACACGGACAGAAATAACTATTTTATTTCTAAAATAACACCCAGAGATCACAATAACACGGAGAAGCATTTCCAACACATGAGGAATGCATTTCAGCCATCAATACAGTTGGTTAGGGAGGCGGGGCTTAATTGCGGCCTTCAGTGGATTCTCTTTCGCGAGCGTAACAGCACGCCCTTCAGTCATATCTACTCCTTCAACTCCGGGTGGAATGCTCCAATCGAAACTGTGCAACAGTTTCCCCATATTGAACTTGAGCATGCGCATGGCCATAAACGTGCCTGCGCAGGCTCTCCTCCCATACCCAAACGGCATATATTTGAAATCTTGGTCAGCCACGTCTGGGCTACAAGAATTCATAAACCTTTCGGGCTCGAATTCCAGGGGGCGTTCCCACTCAGCGGGGTCTCTGTGAATAGCCCACACGTTTACGAAAAGCTGAGTGTTCGCCGGTACATGATACCCTCCAACTGTGCACGCCTCCTTCGACAGGTGAGGAAGGAGCAGAGGCGCTACGGGATAAAGACGAAGAGTCTCTTTCACGACCGCCTCCAAATATTTCAAGTCGGGGAGATCCGACTCTTCTAACACGCGCTCCCTGCCAACTACGACGTCCAGCTCTTCATGTGCTCTTTTTAGCACCTCCGGGTGTTGCAGCAGCGATGAAATTGCCCATTCCGTTGTGTTGGCTGTCGTATCGACTGCTCCGAGTAGCATGCCCTGCAAATTAAGAGACATCTCACTTACATTCTTAGCAAAAACATTCCCAATTTGACACAAGGAAAACATAGCTAAAATTGCCTTAAGGAGGCACATACCATCATGGTGCTCTTGACGGTGGTATCGTCGCTGCAGAAATCTTGGGCTTTATCCGCAAATTGTAGAAGCACATCTATCAGACTCTCATCAGTCTCCTTCTTCACACAAACACGGTACTTATCTATCACTCTCTGCAGAATCTCATCCCTCCGCTTGTTATACTTCTTCATTGCCCTCTCGCAGCCTTGGAGATCCAGCCATTTGAGGAAGGGAATATAATCCCCCACATTAAATGCTCCCAATAGCTTGAAATGGGTGTGGATCATCTCCTTCAACTCTTCCACGTCTTCAGCTTTGCCCATGTAGCTTTTCTCATGTAACATTAATCTCACAGTAATATCATATAGAAGATCAAACATCATCGATCTCACGTCCACAATAGCGGATGCCTCGTCTTTAAGTCCCATCTTAAACAGGCCACGCACCAACTTGGACACCTCCTCCCTCCGAATGTTTTGAGACGACTCCACCTTGGAAGGGGATAAAAACTGCGATGTGCAGATCCCACGAAGCTTTTTACACCGGCTGTCATATGGATTGAGGCCGAACATCGTAGAATCGTAGCCCAAAAGCTCAGTTCCCGAGAAACGTGGCCTGGACGCGAAGTTCAAGTCGTGGGTAATGAGACATTCCCTGGCTAACTCCGATGAGGTTACCACCAAGACCTTGCAAGAGCCGAGTTGGAGGAGGATCATGTGGCCATAGCGCTTAGCGAGATCGTACATCGCCTGATGAAGTGGTCGATTCGCGTCCAGCAGATGGATGTGCCCAATGATTGGCAACGTCAGAGGCCCTGGAGGCATGGACACACGCTTATAGGATAATAAGCGTTTTGAGAAGTAAACTACAAGTAGCAGAATGATGCCAGCAATCGCAAAATCGGCCATGGCTACCGGCAGACCTGCTTCGATTAAACTGAATATTCTCGCCATTCTAAGGGCAGTTTGAAGAAATAAGGAGGAGAATATGAATTGATGATAGAAATCTCGGAGTTACAAATCTTAAATAGAAGAAGGCAAGCGAGCATACCGAAAGTCAGCTAATGACTACCGTTTTATTTAAAAATCGATGCTCAAAGTCTACTGTATTTTATTTTATGTATTCTAACAAAGTGCAGTGCCTTGACAACTGTTTACGGAATTATTTGATGGACGGAACATCAGGAAGTAGGGGGAAAACCAGTATTATAAGTTTAGTTTGCCATAGACCAAATAAAACCTTTTCCCTTTAGAGTTAATTTACGGCTCTACAACGCAGTGTTTCGGGGGGCAAAATGAAACCTAGGAATCCAAAAATACATACACAGAGACGTACCATCGTAATTCAAAAGCCCAGAAGTGTTTCAGTTTCATCCTCCTATCACGTCGCTTCATAAGAGAGCACCTAAATATTTTATTGTGTTTACTTCATCCTATCACGCCTCGCCTCTTCACAATATTTTATTGTGTTTTGCTTTCATGCCAGCACGCCTCGCCTCTCCGCAATATTTTATTGTGTTTTACTTTCATTATATGACGAGCATCTAAATAGTTAATTAAAACTATGGCATGCACAATTCTACCCAACATGGGTTATGACAGGCCGGAGAGGAAGCGTGAGGCCAGAGGCCAGCGAAGCGGGACCTCCATTGTCTGATTTGCCCGAAACATCTCCGGAAACATATTCCATATTGTTCGTGGATATGGTTTTAGTATAGATATTAACGACCCTAGATGGAAGGAAACCGAAGCCCTACTTCCATTCTTTCACTTACCCGCAAGTGTTCGCTTTGCCCGATCAATTTCACGTATATTCTAAGGGCACCGTGGCACGGACAGGGATTCCGGAACCGTCATTCATTCGTTTCCATATTTATTACTCTTTTTAATATTTTTTAAATATCTCGAGTTAATGTGGTACAAATTTATTTTAAGTTAATGGGGGTGAAAATGTATTTATAGCTATGCCATGTAGAAATCTGAAAACCCCTACTTTCTATGTTTAGAGTTGTATTTAGGGTGATTTTTCGGATTTTCTGGTGCCAGAATTTGGTGGAAAAATTTGAAGTGAAAACTTGATTTGTGTTATTTAAACTAGTTCTTTTACTGTATATATGGATTTAGCACCTTGGAAAACCCCTAAGGCACTTCGATTGCACAGGGTTACCCATCAAGCTTGTGATTTCAATAAATTCCTGTGAGATTTTAGAGAAATTAGACCAGAAAAACTTATAGTAAAAGTCAATTCCCATTTCTACTTCTCTTTCTAATATTTTAATTTAATGTAATACAAATTTATTTTAAGTTAATTGGGTCAAAATTTATTAAAATTACAAATCCTAGTTGTAAAATTTCCATAATTTAAATATTGGAAAACTATTTTAATGTATTTTAAAATAATCAACCTATTTGAATGTTTAGAAAATATATTCAAAAAATATAAATTCATAATATGTTCAAAACAAATTCATATTCCTATAAAAATAACTTCAAAACTTAAATTAATTAGATTGAAGGGAGAAAAACAATCACTGAAATGTTTTCATTTCATTCATAAACCTGTCTAATTTAGAATAAGGCATTAAACTTTACTATATAGGTTTTAGGTACTCATTATAAAATATTTAAATTTATAAGGCATTAAACTTTACTATATAGGTTTTAGGTACTCATTATAAAATATTTAAATTTATCTCAAAATTATTTATATTAGTTTTAAATAATTAGTTTTTCTTTTAATTTAATTAAAAATTTGTTACATTTGCCTTTTGAATTTAATTAAAAAATTGTTATATTCACAAGTGTCCATTAAAAATTGTTATAGTTGTCTTTTCAATTTAATTAAAAATTTGTTGCTATATTTGCAAGTTTCTATTAAAAATTGTTATATTTGTCTTTTCAATTTAATTAAAAATTTGTTGTTATATTTGCATGTTTCCATTAAAGATTGTTATATTTGTCTTTTCAATTTAATTAAAAATTTGTCGCTATATTTGAAAGTGTCTATTAAAAATTGTTATATTTGTTTTTTCAATTTAATTAGAAATTTGTTATATTTGCAAGTGTCCATTAAATTCTTATTGTTTATTGAGATGTAAGGAAGGGATCAAAGGGGTCTTAATGCAAGAAAATATTGTGGTGGCCTACGAGTCTGAGAAACTCAAATAACATGAGCATAAATATTATGTTTATGATATGGAATTAACAACAATAATTTATGCCTTGAAGATGTGGCGACATTATTTACTAGGCAAGAAGTATATGGAATTAACAACAATGGTTCATGCCTTGAAGATGTGGCGTTTATATTGATGACTGACCACAATAGCTTAACGAGTTATTTTAATTAGTCCACCCTAAATGTAGGAAAAACAAGATGAGTTATTTTTTTTAGTGAATTTAACTTTGAGATTAAACACATGAAGGGGAGGGAGAACCAAGTGGTTGATGCTTTAAGAAAAAAATTACATTTTCTACATGAAACTAAATTCAGTGAGGTTAAAACTAATTTTATAGAACATATTAAATATGTTTTCCTAAGAGATCCCGATTATCAGTTTTTGTGGCAACAAGAAAAATTACAAAACAACAAGGAGAAATAGGTAAGGTTGATGAAAATGATATGTTGACTTACAAGGGTAGACTTTATATATCTAAGAAGCAAATTTTGAAGCAATTAATATTGAATGAAAGCCATAAGGTCCCTTATGTCGCTCATCCTATCTATCCAAACTTAGTCGCTACCTTGAAAAGATATTATTTTTAGTGAAGTATGAAATCAGGAGTGGAAGAATGTCCATCAAAGTACCTATAATGCCAGCAAATAAATGTTGAGCATTAACATCTTACAGGGTTCCTACAACCCTTACCCATACCTCAATGGAAATGATAGGTTATTCCACTCAAATTTATTACTAGTCTACCTAAATCGAGAAGACAACACAATTCCATAATGGTTATAGTGGACAAATTGAGCTAGAATGCACATTTTATACAAGTGCAATCTGCTTACAAGGCACTTCAAATAGCAGATATTTTTATCAAAGAATTTTTTCAACTATATGGCTTGCCCAAAGCAGTAATATTTGATCGAGATTTGAAATTAAAATTTTCCTTTTGGAACACCTTCTTTACTGGTCTAGGCATGCAAGTACAATTTAGCACTTCTTACCATCCTCAAATGGACGAGAAACCTGAGTGATTAAATCAAATTCTTGAGGATATGTTGCAAATGTATGTAATGTAACAACTAATTAAATGGGAGGACTACCTACATTTGGTAGAATTTTCTTACAATAACATATACCATGCTCCTTTAAAAATGAGTCCATTTGACGCATTAGATGGGCACAGATGTAGAACATCCATTGATTGGAGTGGTCCTGATGACAAGCTTATGTTAGGACCTGATATGATGAAGGAAATGGAATGTACTGTGACGAAGGTGAGAATGAATTTTAAAGCCGCATAGAATAGAAAAAAATCCTATCTATATCAAAGGTGAATCTATCAGGAATTCCAAGTGGGGGATCATGTTTTTGTGTAGGTCAAACCTAAGAAGAGAACTTTGCGATGGGGAGGTTGTGCGAAGCTAACCCCCATTTTTGTGGCACTTTTCAGATTCTTTCACACATTGGGCTTGTAACTTAGTAGTTAGCCTTACCTAGTCACATTCAAGTGCACAATTTGTTCCATGTTTCACTGTCGAAAGGTATATCTATCATCGTAGAAATATATTTAATTGGAAAGGTATACAAGTAAGTGATTGATAACTACAATTTATATGAGTAGGTTACTAATGATCATTTAAGGAAGAACTAATAATGGTTTTTCTAACTATGACTAGGTTGGACCATACGTGAAATTTCTGGTCGAACCCATATGCATACTACACCGGAGAGAAGTAATGTTGTGAGACTGAGCTATCACACATGTTAAAGTGTAGTGGAGAAAATTTAACCTGAAGGAGGCTACCTAGGAAGATGAAAAACCTATGAAAAAAGCTTATCCCAATCTGTTATGAGAAACTAGGAAACACCGAGACGATGTTTTGCTCAGGGGGGTTAGATGTAACACCCTTTGGTAAAATTTATAAGAAAATATTTTGTTTTACCTCTACCATTGGTAAGAATGACTAACTTTGTTAAGATATGTTTATGTTTAATAAAATATTTATACGTACATGTGTATGCTAAAATATAATATATGTAGTTAAGTCATAATATGCCACATTGGAAAGTTATCCATAGAGAGCTCACACGTAGAGGAAGTTGGAACAATTATGGGCAAGGTGGTTACTTGCCCAAAATTTCATTGAGGAAGGGGATCTCCTTTAAAATAACTAAGGAGAGAGGCCAAAACAGTTAACGAACCTGACACTACCAAGGAAATACAAGAACTGCAAATTGAAGAAGGAGCTATTGATCTACAATGAATTTCCTAAGATGGTTGAGCTAGTGGAATTTCTAATGCAGCTTGGCTCATACACTAACAATGTTGGACAACGTCACATTAGGAATATATAGTCCCAGGCTCTATGCATAAATTTGTTTCCGATAACAGGGTGTGAAGCTGCCTCCATGAGAAATATAATAGTGTCTGGTCTCACTGATTGGGAGGAGCATTTCTTTGTTTGTGGTTTTGTGGCTTAGGGGAAATTAAATAAGAAAACAAATAAGTGCCATGATTTATCTCGTATAAGGGATTTATTTTATAAACTATGTAATTCTTTGATACTTATGAAACTGTGTAATGTTCTAACCCTGTTGAATGAACAATATGGACAACTATGTGAAAGAACGATGCTCTGCCCTCTACGAGTGAATGTTTTCGACCTAGGTGTGAATTGTCTTTAGTATAAAAATACAAATTAAATGTTATCAAAATGTGAAGATAAAAATAAACTAAAAATTTTGAGTTTTCTTGTCTAGTGGGTTAGATCCCAAACCAAGTCAACAAAGTGGAGAGTCTAGTTTTAGTCCCATTCATATTTCGAATGTGCATAAGGAGAAATAAAAATCAGATGTATTCAATATTAAATGGGTACAATTTTTTAGTGTGGTATGTTTCTTATTGGTCAACCTGTACCAGTCTGGGTTAGCCCAGGACCAAGCTAGGGCCCTAGTAGCCGAGGCAGTCCCTTAGGGCCCTAGAAGTTAATTAATTGAGAAATATCTATTCTACAAAGGAGCTTATAATAAAGAGAAATGATTCACGTGAGGAAATTACGTTATGTACATAAACATAGAAATTCAATTTATTTACAAAACTATACAATAAATTTACATGATAATAACCCTAAGACTCAAAACAACAATCTATGGTAAAGGTAAATGTATTATAGTGGTAACAATAACTATAATTGCAATATTGTACATATTCTAGGAAAGTGCATGTTAACCATTCCATATTTCTAATAACAAATGGAAAGCTTGAAAAATTACAAAAGAAAAATATTATACTTCAACTGAAAACAAATATCCACAACAATAACTCTAGAGGTAAGAAATATTTATTTCATAATTATAACTGCAGGTGAAAACTGTGTATAAATCCAATGGAACCCAAAATATAAGTGAATACAATTTCCACAACATTAACACAATATAACAACCACATCAAATAAATAATAGTGGCGAACCAATATTCATAGCAACCACACATTACCAAAGGCCAACAAATCTGAGAGCTGTGATGGGAAAAAGTTCTCATTAAAAATAAAAATAAAAATAAATGAGAGAGGAAATGAAGTGATAACTAAAATCACACCAGTAGGGAGAGATTCCAAGTGAAAAGTCCTAAAATTTTAAAATTCGGATTAAACAGTCTAATTCAAAACCGTAAAAAATTAATATAGTTATGATCTAAAGTGCTATGGTCGATATTGGTGGCCAAGGCCATAAGATTGCTAAGAAAAATTATACACACCATATAACCTGGTATTTACCCATGACCGTTTAATTACAATCATCTATTGTAAGGCAAAAGCTATTTCTTTTGATTCAACTGGAAACCTTAGGAACCATTGGGTCAAACTAACCCAAGCATTATCGCACATCACTAACTAGCATCAAGGAAGACTATTTTAATGACCAAAAGGGAATGCTTGCACCTGGAATAGTGAAGACATAAGTGGGTTGTATTACAACTAAGAGGTATCATAAAGTCCAAGATGAATGAAGAGCCCATTGTGTGCCATAAATTAAACCATAGGGTTAGTTTATATTAATGAAGGAATCGGTAACTAAAGCGACACCCAAAACAAAATTGAGAAAATAAATAGTAAAGCTACCTATAGAGAATTCTGGCCTCATATTTGAATGTATGTACTTCTTAAACCCTTGTTTCAATATTTCACCACAGATGGAAATTACTGCAAGGAGAACTTGGGCATGTGAAATCCCTTAGAGAACCTGCCTAATGAGTGGATCTTGTAAAAAAACCACCACATTAAGCCTTATAACCAAATTATCTGAGAAATATACCTAAAGGAGAAAGAGAAAGGAAACTATTAAAATAAAAAACGCTAGCACCGCTGAGAATAAATTTTAAACTGGAAAGCCTACGCAAGCTAAGTAATGAAGGTTTGTACCAGTTTAAGGAATATGTGACAAGCGATCAATGTTAGGAAGTCAATAGTAACCCAGAGTTGTAGAGGCCTTATGGGCAAAGAGGAAAAATCAAATGAGAACCCAAATGTTGTCGATGAGAGCATAATGGTGGTTACTCAAACTGCCCCTTACAACTTGATCCATAAGTTTGTGCCCTAGCCATTGGAGGTCATTGATCATTATCTCCTCAATCCCAAGGATAGACTCTTGCCACATAGTAGCAGATTAAAAACGTTCGAGAACCCTCAAGCGACATCATGTATAACCCTCAATACCTATAGTTAAATGTAGTATCCACTGTGAGAATGAAATATTTAAATTACTGTGGAGTATTACACCCATGGATTTACACTGAAAGTATGCATTCCAATGCCAAATTAACTACAAGCAAATTAGAAAGTTAAACAAAACAAAAAAAAAATTACTAGTGGCATGTTATAAGTGGTATCAGAGCTTAGGTTACAACATTATGGTCTAACATGTGTGTGTATGTGTGTCTATATATATATGCATTATAGTGGCATTAACAAAACTATGTTTTTGTTAGAGAGAGGAAGAAATGAGGATGGGTAGTTGATTCGAATTTAAATAGGAACACAACAAATTACAGATATAACCATTAACACAAAGATGCAGTAGAAATAATACTTCATTTCATTAATGTAAAATACTGAAACATGCTTACACATAGAAATGGAAATAAATGAGCTAGGGCAATGGTAGCATATCTCTGAGAACAGATGTGGCGGCTACACGCCTCTCAATTGTCTTACAATGACGTTCAAAGGCCTATTTATTGTTGAGAAACAATGGAAAACCATAAACATCCAAAAACCTAACCCTAGGCAATGAAGTGCCACATTATGGGCCCCGTTTTGGGTCAATTGGTACATCAACTTCCCATGGTCGTAACTTTGGCATACAATCTCTCTTTGACACTTACCATAGCTTGTTAAAAATATCTATCCGAGGACTACAACTTTGGGAAGAGAAATATTAGTCCATGGAACCATGTTGCTACCATTGTTCCTAAATGACACCATTTAGGGCCTCAAAATGGCTCCAAAAGTGCAGGGCCCGAAAAACTGCTAAAAATAATAAATTGTGCTATAATTAAGGAAACTAAAAAACTGAAAGAGATAGTTGTGGGGGTCCAAGTTGGATAGGTGGGTGGCAACCAACATCCACTGGATCATTCCTCCCCCCTTAGGAAGAAATGTTCTCCATTGCATCGAGTTCCTCCCTGAGATGAGGAAACTTCTGTTGAACGGGGTCCTTGGTGAGTTGTTCTGCAACCTTTGATGTGTCCAGTAATGGTGGGAAGCATGGTTGAGGGAATTCCACATTGAACGCTCGGTGCAAGTGAAGGAATGGGGAAATGCTATGCTCTAAAGCATTATTTCCCACAACCTTGGTATGGGCTCTTGTAAGGCGTTCTTTCTGCAGATGCAACCAGACTTTGTCGTTCACTTGAAACTTGTGTGGTACCTGATGCTGATCTTGTCACTACTTGTACCCTTCATTTTCCAGAATGGAGTGGTGATATATCGACCCATTGGGTAGAGGTGCTTTAAGAGTCAGACCAAATGAATGCTTGACCTGATAGTGCAACGATGTCCCTATGGGTGAGGAGAAGATGTTCCTGTCTACTTTAATGTCTGTATCTGTTTACTGATGTTGTTGCATGGAGGAACCCTTTGCAAGGGTCATGGAGGTGGCGATGATATTCCCCATAGTTTCGAAGCGAACCAGATAGAAAATGAATTTCCTAGTCTGGGAGATGAGCTTGCTACATTTCTTAGTAGTGATCAAAGAGGTGGCAGTAGGTGGGGATACCTTCTGTATCCTATATAATGAATTACCCAAAGAAATAATAACAGTGCAAGGCCTTGACTCATACATAACATGTCGCCTCCATAAGTATGGTTAGCATAATATCACATCACAAACATCAACAGGTGCAACATCACATAATACCTCATTTGTGAAGGGCTTGATTGCGTAGGGAAGGCACACTAGGAGATCTTGTCCTTAGTGAAGCCACCTGATACAGTACAGTTGTAGGTGTAGGTGGTAGGCCCCACCGCTTCATGACCTCTACTGAAATGAGGATATCTTGGATCCCACTATCAACAATGAATTACAGCGAACCCTTCACCCACATCTATGAGTGGAAAATATGTTCCCCCTCCTCTGGATCTTCGAGTTCATTCTTCTGGACCTTGGCACTGGCAACAATGGTGCTGGGCTTCACAACAATGATTTGTTCCTTTTTTCATTCCCCTTGTCGGGTTCTGACTCAGGGTTGGAACATGCATCTGGGTTTGAAGCCTTCAACTCCACCACCAACAACTGCTTGGTCCGACACTTACTTGTGTTATGAGTGGCGCTCTTATGGAACTCACATGACTTTCCTGTGTCCTTCTTTGACTTCGTGGTGTTGTTCTTTTCTTGCATCCTTGACAGGTTATCATGGGTCACCCCGCCTTGGCTTTGTCCTTTGTTCTTCAGATTCGCAGATCCAAAGTCTTGCTTCTTTTCTTTAAATTTCTACTCGATCTTGATAGTGTATCGGTAAGTCGTGCCGAGTGAGGAGATGTTCAGGAACTATATCTCATCCTGGATTTACTTGTGTAGGCACCCGCGATATTTGAGTACCAAATTTAGCTTAGAATCCTTGATACCCAACTGTGTGCGAAGGGTATGAAAAATGTTTGTGAACTCTAGCACATCTTGGTCCCGTCCCTACCACAGTGTGGTCCACTTTATGTATTTGTCCTCATAGCTTTTGACAGGGTAGTATTGCTCCTTAATGGCATCCCGGAATGAATTCCAAGTGGGTGCAACTTAAAATAGTGAGTTTGTACTTTCGTCCTTCTCCTCGCAGTACGTTTCCCACCAGTCCTTGATGTGGGGGGCTGCTTTGAGAAGTGCAAAAGTGATCTTTTGTTGGCTGGAAAAATCATGAACAAAAAAATACCCTTCTAGCATATTTAACCATTTATATATGACATTTGTGTCTATCTGACCCTTGAATATGGGGATTTCAAAATTAACTTGTACCTCAAAGGGTGTGGCATTTCTAGAGTAGTTTTTGGAAGCTGATGCATTGCCCCTGGGTAGTCGTTGAAGGATCTCGAAAAAGTTGTCCATCATCGCGTTCCTTTGTTACTCGAGGGCTTCTTAGAGCAAGATTTTGATAGGATCTCCTGCCCCCTCACCTTTCCTGTCTTCCACCATTGAAGACCGTCGGTATTTACAAGGCTGGTCTTGCAAAGGTTCAACTAGCTCAAGCCCTAACTCCTTATATCCTGACCTTGTTGGGGACGTGCAAAGAAAAACAGAGAAAGAGAAGACCACTCTGGTACCACTGATCTAGATCGAAATAGGAACATAAAAAATTACATATATAACGAGAAATACATAGATTCAACAGAAATAGTGCTTCATTTCATTAATGTAAAATACTGAAATATGCTTACAAACAGAAATGGAAATAAACTAGCTAGGGCGATGGTAGCTTATCTCTGAGAAGAGATGTGGCGGCTACATGCCTCTCAACTATCCTACAATGAGGCTCGAAGGCCTATTTATTGTTTAGAAGAAATGGAAAACCATAAACATAAATAAAAAAACTAGCCCTAAGAGATGAACCACCACATTATGGGCCCTGTTTTGGGTAAATTGGTACATCAACTTCCCGGGGTGGTAACTTTGGCATACAATCTCCATTTGATGCACACCATAGCTTGTTAGAAAGATCTATCCGAGGAATACAACTTTGTGAAGAGGAACTTCGGTCCATGGGCCCATGTTGCTCCAACATTTCGCAAAAAAACGTTGTTTAGGGCCTCAAAACGGCTCCAAAAGTTTACAACCCGATAAACTGCTTAAAATAGTAAATTGTGCTATAATTAAGGAAACTAAAAAAATAAAAGAGACAGTTGTGGGGGTCCAAGTGGGATAGGTGGGTTTCCACCAACATCCACCTAGATCAGTAATGTTAAGATTCCTACGACATCTACCAAAGTCCCTTTTGGGCCTATTTTAATACCAATGCAAGGTACAAACCCAAAAATGTGGGTTCCACTAGGGGAAGAATCCCATACTGGGACTACTATGCTAATGGATATTGTGGAACATTTACAAATAGAAATGGTAAAATTAAGGGAAGACTATGAACAACTGATGGCAAACTAGGAGCGAATTATGAAAAGTTTGATAGACTGGTAAATTAGAGAAATTCAATTCTAATGAATGATAATGGTAATCGGGCAAAGTCTCACTCACATATAGAAAATCCAAGATGGAGCAATACCCAAGAGTCAGAAGATGGTGGAGGATCAGAGCCTCAAAATGAAGAATCTGGTAATACCTCCAATGATAGGGTAGATAAGGGGAGCAAGAGGAAAACCATAAAGAAGGGGATTTTAAAAAGATTGAACCTCCAATGTTTGATGGGGAATAAGAGGAGTCTATACAAGCCTAGCTAGTTAATATCAACAAATATTTCCAAATTTATGAGTACAATGATAATTTAAGAACTCACTTGACAATTTATTAACTATAAGGAAAGATGACATTATGGTGGGAAGAGGTAATGGTAGTTCAAGTTGTGGATGAATAAGAAATTACTTGGGATAAATTTCAACAATAATTCAAAAATAAGTATCTAACTAAGCGTTTCTATGATGATAAAGCCAAATAATTTTATGATCTTTGGTTGGGGCAACTAACGATGCATGAATATATAACCTAGTTTACCTCTTTGTTGATATACGTTCCAAATATCAGCGAAGAATAGGTGAAGGGACATAGGTTCATAAGTAGTCTACTGATCTGAAAATGGTCATAGACTTAAACTGATGTAGAACTGATTAACCATTAATGATTTGAATGTTAGCTCAAAGAATGGAAATCGAGGAAAACTGCTTGATAAGAAGACTTTACGACAGCTGATTAAACAAAAGATAGATCCATAAAAGAAGTGAAAATAGTGAAAACAGTAAAAAAATAGCGATACTTGACAACAAAATTGATTACGGAGTTCATCCCTGATGGACTATGTCTCTGGATCTTCTTTCAAGATGGGTGACCAATTTATTAGGATTGAAACAGATTAGTTCAATTACACAGAGATTTGATCATTTTGAATGCGCACGCAGGCACTTCTAATCACTGTCATCAGATAAACCTCTGAACTATCTTTCCAACTCCTATCGTGGTTCCCAATTTTGACTCTAGATGCTCCTATTACACTGAAAACAAGACTGCCTATGACCTCCAGAATTTGCATACAAAAACCAAAACTACTCTCTTCGTGATCAATGAAGAAAAAGTGCCTCTTAAAGGCCCGTGGGTACATAAAATCCTCCTTGGATGAATTTAGGATGAATTATGTTGCAATTTGGATAGGTTTAGCTTTAGTCTAGTTGGAATTTGACACATAGATGTTGGTTACAAGGTCCTCGAATTAGTTTGTTTGATAAAAGCCATATAAAACCAAAAATAACCATATGATAAATACATAACCACTGGAGGTCAGCTAACCAAATAGAGGAGGTTTGGTGGTTGTGTGAGACCAGCCGCAGTCTAACCGCAAGCTGCCACCTCTGCAATCTTCCTCGGCGGTTCTGGCTATCCTTGTGGTGACTATTGGCATGTGTTCGTGTTCTTCCTATGTGGTTAACTCTAGCGACTTTCCTCTAACGCAGTTGTAGTTCTGGTTAACCACATAGTGTTCACATGTCACTGTATCTGTTGTGGTTAAGATTGCAGTCACTACTACCTGATGGTCTATCCATACCTGTTCACATGACCTTCACTACGGTGAGAACTCCATGGTCAACTATTGGTCTATGCTAACCTTGATGGTCTATCTTGCTCTCATCACATGAAAACTTCTCTGATGTAGTTTCTGTTGGCAGTTTAGGTGACTGTGTATTTTAATTGTATTGTTTTACAATTTTTTGTTTGTAATGTGAATAGGTCGAGCCTGTATTAGTTAGGTTTCATGACTTAGTTTTAGGACTTCCAACAATGTGCGATAGGTTTTAATAGTTTAGATCTTAGGTTTTTTAATACATTTTTCAATGCATTAAGGTTTATGACTTAGCTGATAGGTTTGATAATGCATTTTGTAGGTTAGGATTATGTGTATTAGATTAGGGTTTACATTTTGTTTTTTAAAAACCCATGTACAACATATTGTCACAATGTGACATAAAACCATATACACATTGTCGACACCTACTACCTTTGCGATGAAAACCTTGACAACATATCAAACCTTTGCAATGGACGACACCGATGTCGATGATCATCTTGCGCTGAAACCCAAATCCTATGAGGTGAACGACAAACACATGTTGTCGACCAAATCCTGGCGAAACTGTCGATGAACACAAGTCGACAACTAGGTACAAACCCATATCAACTGAACATCATGAAAACCATATTACTTGAACAACCTGATCCATAAACACCGTTGTTGAAGCTGACGACACTGAGTTGAATTGACGACAACTCTGAATACTGATGATGACACTTGAACACCTGTGCAACTAATTTGATGAGATCCTCCTGGATCAATCCTCTCCACTTGAAATATTTTGGACCACCAAAAGTTTGACTAAACAAATAGTCGATGACGGTAGAACTCCCTTTCTTTCCACCTTGACCTGATGATGTACCAATACATTCAATCAATCACCTGCAAGTGATGACCCTGATGATGATGACCATGCCACATTTTGAGTCGCTGTCTTGTTCCATCCATCTACAGTATGAACAACTTGCGACGATGGACAAACAACCTATCATAAAGATGACAATTGAATTATTTCCATGAAGAACCATGAGTTAGTGATTCATAAACATCTTTGACGACAGCCTCCACTGGAGGTTGTTTAATACCATCAATATGTATAAACAATCTATTTTGTGGAATAACAGATACAATCAAAGATACTATTGAGATCAAACCAGCTACTTTATTAAACATAATTTCTTGCTTCTTGATTACTAAGTGAACTTGCTGCAATGAACCTATCAAACTGTAAGGTGAAATCTGCTGCAACTTTGTTTGTCTTTGAAAGTATTGAATTAGCTATTGATTTGTTTGAATCACTTTTCCTTCATTTATTAAATGATGTTTCCATTGATTAGCACATTCCCTGATGCATAAGTTTCCCTTAACTGTATTGGATACTTTGACAATGCTTTAGAAAAGGCTTTGATATGAAAACAAATAGGTTTCCTCTCCACTTGAAAGGAGGTTTCCAAACTGTTTGAAACATGAAATGGCGACACAATACAAGAGAAATTGAACACTGACTTTCCCCAATATTGACCTGTATCCCTGCAACTATTAAGTTCCAAACTTAAACTAAATTGATTCATTCTGACATTAGGAAGAGGAGATTTAGGCACAAACTGTAACTCATGTTGTATTCCCTGCTTATGAATAAGATGTTTGCTTTTACATAGAACTGGAAAAGTTTCCATATCTTTAATCAAACCATCTTTAAGCTGAGTTCCATAACTTAAACAACCATAATGTCTATTACTATGTTGTTCTTTCACACACATGATTACAAATCTTTTAGTTGAACTTATTAATCACTTCATCTGATTAACATTAACTGAATTCAAGTGATTTTTGTTTTGATGTGCCCTGACATTAAATTCAACCCCATCTCCCTTGGGGTGATATTTATGTTCTCTCCTGTAATATACTGCATCACGATCATAAAGATATAGACTTCCTAAGACAAATCCACATATGTCTACTTGAACCACATCTAATTCCACTTCATCAATGTAATTATCTATCATGGAAAATCTTAATCGACACTGTTTGGTGACTTTTATTTGAGTTGATTTATTTAGCCATCCTAATGGGTAAGGTCTTGGAGGATTCCTTGTTTCCAAACCCAAACTTTTAACTAAATATTCAGATATTAAATTTGCCTGTGATCTTCTATCAAACATTGTATCTATCTTTGTATGCTGATAAGTTATCCTTATGTTAAAAAATTCAACTCTTTTATCCTCATTTGAAGGATTTATGTTTGATGAAGATGCAATAGTTTTTGAACTTCAACCAGTGTTAGAAGTTTTACCTGTCGTAACCATGACAATTATCCTCCTTTCATCACCTAAATTTGAACCTAGATCTTGCTGGATTGCTGCAATTGTCTTCTTTTCATCCTTCTTCTTAAGGAACTTTTTGGGCTTAAGTCCTGCATGAATTTTCCAACACTTCGATTCATCATGACCGATTCTTTGGCAATGTGAACAAGTAGGTCTTTCCTTCTGAGCTATCTCTAATTTCTTTCTCTTCGAAATGTTCTTCCCTTTACTGTCACTGGAATCTTTGATTTCCAACTCTTTGGATGACTGTGATGAAAACTTGAATGGTCTGCCACCTAATTTAATATGTATGGCCTGAACACACACTTCATCAAAATCATCAAGATTAAACATCAATAATGTATGCTACAAATATGAATGTAAACTGTCAATGTATTTTAACAAAGTTTCACGTGTATCCAATGAAATACCAAGCACCAATGCTTTCTTTCTAAACTCCTAAGTAAATTCATGAACACTCTGCCCTTTACCTTGCCTCAGATGCTGCCAATCAATAACAACTTGTTGCATGTATCCTAAAGGATAGAATTGTTTCCTAAGAGCTTTTAAAAATTTAGACCATGAGGAGATGAATTTTCCTTTACTCTTTACATCTATCTCAGTTTTCCTTTCCCACAAGATTAAAATTGTTCAACCCATTCTATGTGTAGCTAGCTAAATTTTAGTTTTATCATTAGAAATGTTCTGAATGTGACAATACACTTCTAATTGCTTAATCCAATTATCTAGCTTTTCAAGATTCATTTCACCATCGTAAACAGGTAACTCAAATTTCACATCAAGTTTCAAAAGAGATGTTTTCTTAGGTTTCTTTTCTATTTCAGATTCTTCACTGGAAGAAGAAGAAGAAGATGTTGATGGAGATGATGGAGGTGAAGGAGGTTTATCAACCTTTCCTTTACCTTTTTCCTTCTTTGATGCCTTTGAATAAGAAGTTGCATCTCTCGCCTTCTTGTCTTCGTACAATTCTTCCAACATTTGTTGCATAGTCAAGAAGACTTGCTAAAACTGTTTATCACTCATCTTAGTTTCAGTGTTTTCACCTGCATCAGATCCTAACATGGCCGATTTATGAATGACTCGTCGCTTTCCAATCCCTAGATCGATTTGCTCAAGGATTCCTTCTCCTCGTTGCGACTTTCACCTGGTTAACATTGAATGACAAATTCTAAAAACACAAACTTCTCTGATACCAGATTACATGATCTAAAAATGATCATAGACTTAAACTGATGTAGAATTGATTAACCATTAATGATTTGAATGTTAGCTCAAAGCATGGAAATCGAGGAAAACTACTTGAGAAGAAGACTTGATGATAGCTAATTAAACACAAGATAGATGCATAACAGAAGTGAAAATGGTAAAAGCACAGTGATACCAAACAATAAAATTGATTATGGAGTTCGTCACTGATGGATTATGTCTCCGTGCCCACTTTCAGGATGGGCGACTGCTTTATTAGGATTGAAATAGATGGGGTCGATTACATAGATATTTGATCAATCTAAATGTGCATGCAAGAACTTCTAATCAATATCATCAGATATCCCTCTGAACCAACTTTCCAACGTTTATCACGGTTCCCAATTCTGACTCCGGATGCTCCTCTTACACTGAAAACAAAACTGCCTATGACCTCTAGAAACTACATACAAAAAACAAAACAACTATCTTCCTAATCAATGGAGAAAAACTGCCTTTTAAAGGCCTGTGGGTACATAAAAGCCTCCTTGGCTAAATTCAAGATGAATTTGGTTGCAATATGGATAGGTTTAGCTTCGGTCTAGTTGGAATTTGACACTTAGATGTTGGTTACAAGGTCCTCAAATTAGTTTGTTTGATAAAAACCATATCAAACCCAAAATAACCATATGATAAAGACATAACCGTTGGAGGTTAGCTAACTGGGTGGAGGAGGTTTGACGATTCCGTGTGCCCAGTTGCAGTCTAACTGCAGGCTGCCACCTCCGCAGTCTTCCGCAGCAGTTCTAGCTATCCTCGCGGTCACTGTTGGCATGTGTCCGCATTCTTTCCATGTGGTTAACTCTAGCAACTTACCTCCAACGCGGTTGCAGTTCTGGTTAAACATACAGTGTTCACATGTCATTGTATCCAATACGATTAAGATTGCAGTCACTACTACCCAATGGTTTATCCATACCTATTCACATGATCTCTACTGCAGTGAGAACTCCACGATAAACTGGTGGTCTATGCTAATCTCGATGGTCTATCCTACTCTGATCACATGAGACCTTCTCTGATGCAGTTTGTGCTGGTAGTTTAGGTGACTATGTATTTTAATTGTATTTTTTTACAATTTTTTGTTTGTAATGTGAATAGGCCAAGGGTGTATTAGTTAGGTTTCAGGACATAGGTTTAGGACTTAGAGCAATGTGCGATAGGTTTTAATAGTTTAGATCTTAGGTTTTTAATACATTTTTCAATGCATTAAGGTTTATGACTTACATGATAGGTTTGATAATGCATTTGGTAGTTTAGGATTATGTGTATTAGATTAGGGTTTACATTTTTTATTTTAAAATCCATGTACAACATATTGTCACAATGTGACATAAAACCATATACACATCATCGGAACCAGTTACCTTTGTGATGAAAAACTTGAACACATATCAAACCTCTGTAATGGATGACACCCATGTTGATGATCATCTTGCACCGAAACCCAAATCTTGCGAGGCGAATGAAAACACATGTTGTCGACCAAATCCTGGTGGAACTATCGATGAACACAAGTCGACAGCCAGGTACAAACCCATATCAACTAAACATCATGAAAACCATATTACCTGAATAACCTGATCCATAACCAACACTGTCAAAGCTAACGACACCGAACTGAATTAATGGCGACTCTAAATACTGAAAATGACACTTGAACACCTGTGCAACTTATCTGATGAGATACTCCTGGATCATCTACCCACATTTATGAAGGAGCACTTGGAGTTCGACAATCCTAAGACTATGGATGAAGTGATACGCAAAGTGTGAAATTGTTATCAACAGATGAATAAAAAAGGGGATGGTGGGAATAAGTGGATAGATAAGAAAGAGGAAAAAATCCTTAAAATAGTAAAGGCTCAAAGTTTTTGAATTCCAAGAGTTCATCTAACAACCCACATAATAACGGATCGGGAGAGGGGAAACAAAAAGTGATGTTCTAGAATGAATCAAAGGTGATTAAGCAAACAATAAAATCTGAGTTTGATCCATCCACAAGGCCCCCACTTTAGTTTTTGGGGTGTGGGGAGCTTCATTATATTAAAAAATTCCCCTACCGAAGAAGAAAAAAATAGAAACAACACCTCCACGATGCATCTATAATAGGGGAAGTTGTGAGATGTCTATCGAATATTAATGCAACATTGGAAGATCATCAAGCAAAGTGCCAATCATCAATGGTAGAATTTGAAGGTAAAACCATTAACCAATTTCTATATGTTTTTATTGACCCTGGAGCCAGTTTAAGTTATATAAGTACTAAGATATTTGAAATACGTCAATTACGAGCAGAAAAATTTAGGAACCCTTGATTGGTGCAATTAGCCACATGAGTGAAAATAAGAGCTCTCGCTAAGGTAAATAATTATCCACTCATATTGGTAAATCAACCAATTATAAGGAACTTGAATATTTTTCCCTTAGGATCCTATGATGTGCTAATTGGCATGCATTTTATTGAAACACATTGGTCATTGGTAAATTGTAAAGAAAAAACTATTAATTTCCACGATGATGAAGGCATTAGAAAATTTGTGGAAAAACCTGTAGATTCACAAGCTAAATCAAGAGACAATAATCTACTTCTATTCTTTAAAGCGAAAGCCCATAAACATCGAGAAAATAATAATCAATAGAGGAAGAAAATCCAATGAACATAACACAATAAATATCTGGGGAAAGCAAGAACTCAAAACCCCATTATTTGTTTTGTATTAATCTGAAAAATAAAGATGAAACTACAATTCTTGTTCTCTCTAGAACAATCCCAACACTCAGTAAAATCAATCTCCAACTCACAAGCAAGCTCAAGGCTAGACCTTAGCCTCTTCACAAGCTCTCCAAGTCTCTATTCCACTGTGTAATTCCTATGAAGGATAGATTGTATTTGAAGGGAAATAAAGCCTCTAAAAATAGTGCAATCCCTCAAGGAAAAATTCCTGATTACATGAACTATAAGTGCAACTCAGAAAATCCTAAAACAATTAGTACACTATCCCTGCACTCTAGTCTCAACTGGGCCTTCCTCAGAATCAACATGCATGAGTTTCTGATGGTGGAATCTTCACTTAACTAGAGTAGCACTAATTAGGTCACTAGTGTCCCAACTGAGTGTTTACTCACTATTAGTTCCTGAAACTGATTAGAACTAATTTAACTGGAATTAACTCAATAAACTAAGGTAACTAATTATAACCCATTCATGACACATCCTTAACTCCTATAAGTTAGGGAGAACATATACGTCTTTTAAAAGATTTCCAATTCGAATTACCTAAATTAATTACGTTAATTAAACTTAATTAATTATTTTCAAATTGTTACAAGAAAAGAATTCTATTTTAATTCACAGTTTAATTCAAGGACAAATTAAACTAGAATTTCTTGTTGCCATTTCTCATTATTCTCTCTCAACGAGAAAGGGATTATCCATTACCCTAATCCTGTCTCTGTGAAACTTGAATTTACATCTTGGCAATTATGTTTTCAAGATGTCAGCATCTTACTCCTCCGTGGGAATGTAATCTAACAACATGATCCACCTAAATACACAATCTCTGAGGTGATGATACCAGATATATGTATATCCTTGGACCGATCATCAAAAATTGGATTTTCAGAGAGTTTGATACAACTCTGATTATCACAAAAAATCACTATCAGATCCATCTACTAACCAAAAAAACCAACCATGATCTTCCTCATCTAGATAGGCTCACATGTTGCTTGAAGTGCAGCCATGTACTCTACCTTTACCAAACTGAGTGCAACCTATCTCTATTTCCTATTGTACCAAGAAACTGTAGTTGACCCAATACTAAAGATCCCTCCTGATGTGTTTTTCCTATCAGATGGACTCCCCGCCCAATCTGAATCATTGAAGCCTTGAATCTTCACTCCCTCTAACTATTTGTACCACAACCCAAACTGAGTAGTTCCTCTCAAGTATCTCAATATATGCTTCGTCGCCTTCCAATATAGCTTGGTAGGCCTCACAATCACTTGAATAAGATGGTTAACAACATAACACATATATGGTAGTGTGTTCACCAAGTACATGATTTAACCCACAAGCTTCCTGTAAATAGTAGCTTCCACTACTTCTCCTAAATTAGCATCCTCCTTCCTCTAGTTACCAGCTAGAGGAGTATCCATAGGTTTACTGCTCTCCATGCAGAATATCCTGAGTATCTCATTGGCATACTTGCCTTGAGAAACAAACAACTCCCCATCTCCCTACCATACCTCCATGCCATGAAAGTAATGCATGAGCCCCTTGTCTTTCATCTCAAACTCTCTTGCAAGATCCTCCTTGCAAGATTTGATGATATTCTCATCACCTATCAGTATGAGATCATCTACATAAAGTACAATTATCAACAGCTTACCTTCCACCACTATGTGATACAGGTTCACATCTGCTTCATTCTTTGTGAAGCCCAACCCAGTGAAGTAGCTATCTATCCTGTTGTACCAAGCACATAGTGCTTGCCTCAACCGATACAATGATCACTTGAGTCAGCACACATGTGAATCACGGTCCAAGGTTTCAAAACCTTTGGGCTGCTCTATGTACACCTCTTCCTCAATCATGCCATTAAGGAAGGTAGCCTTCACATCTATCTGATGGATCGTCCAAACCATTTGTTCTAATAGTTCCAAAATAGATTTTATTGGTGAGTACCTTGCAATAGGAGAAAAGGTCTCATCATAGTCAATCCCCTCAACCTATGGAAAGCCACAGAACACAAATATGGCCTTATGCTTCTCCATGCTACCATATGCAGCTTGTTTTACCTTGTAAAGCCATCGGTAGCTCACAACTAACTTGTCCTCCAATTTTGGGACCACAACCAAAACACTGTTTCGAACTATGGAGTCATGCTCCTACACCATCGGATCAATGAAAATTAGTTGTTACATTGCTTCCTAGAAGGAATATGGCTATTTCACAACACATGCACCTATAAGTACCTTGTATCTAGTGTACCTCTCTGGTGACCTCCTCTAACTGTGCTAAGAAGAGGGTGCTCCCACATTCTCCCATGCATTATCCAACAATCTGTCAACCTCTCTTGTGTGCTTTCTTCCCTCTCTGGAAGACTATTCCTGAGCCAATGTCTCCACTCCTAGAACCTCTGCATGTGGCTGTTCCACATAAATCTAAAGCTCCTCAACTTGAGGAACTAATATTTCCTCCTCTGCATGTAGCTCAAGCTCCCTCTCAAGGGATACTCACATCGCCTTCTCCTCATCAAACTTGTCATCCCCCTGAACCATTGTCATCTGACTGGTTTGCATGTATATCTAATATTTGTGGGAAGTATTACTGTACCCCACAAAGATCCCCAACTTTAATGTTGGCTCAAGCTTCTTCCGTGCATCTTTGGTCACATTGCAATAAACCATTGACCCAAAAATCCTAAAGTGACCAGCATCTAGCCTCTTACTGAAATAAGCTTCATCTGGTGTTTAACTCTCAAGTATCCAATGTGGACTATAGTTCCAAACATAAACTATTTTGTTGCATGTCTCAGCCCACAAGTGTAGTGGTAGGCCCTCATCATGCAACATCACCCTTGCTGCCCCTACTATACTCATGTTCTTCCTCTCCGCAACCACATTCTATTGAGGGTTATGAGGTGCCGTCAACTCTCATTTAATCCCTTCCGCTGCACAGATTTTATTAAACTCATTGGAGACATATTATCTACCATTGTCACTCTGTAGAGATTTAACATTCTTTCCTCACTCTTTCTCGACCAATGCTTTGAATTCACAAAACGTTGTGAATGTCTGATCCTTTCTCTACATGAAAAATATCTAGCATTTACGAGAATAGTCATCAGCAAATATAACATAATACCTATTTTTGGCGATAGATACTGTCGAGAATGGTCTACACACATTTGAATAGAATCTCTGGAGAATAGACTCTGCTCGAGTGTCTCTATCTCAAAAGGAAGACTTGGTATATTTTCCCAGAGTACAACCCTTGCATGTATCAAATTTCTCAAGCATACCTTTCGGAAGACCAGTAGAGATTTTTTGTAATATCTTCAAAGCCCCATGATGCAAGTGGCCCAATCGTTGGTGCCAAAACTCACTAACTTCTCAGCTCAACATATTTTTTGCTTTTGAACTCAAAGCAACATAATCCTCTACCTCTATCTTATAGAGATTCTGAACTCGAATCCCCATCTTCTGTACTTGACCCATGGCTATGTGTCGAAGGAATTCCTTTCCTTTTGAAAATATCACATCATAGCCTCTATTGCCAAGCATGGAAACATATACCAAGTTCTTCGTCAGTCCAGGTGCATGCACAACATTCTTCAAGCTAAGTGTAGCTACATGCTCCCTCTGAAAAGTAATAGTGCCCACACCAGTAACACTATACTTACCGTCATCACCCATCTTAATATGCATATTGAGATATTTCTCCTCTAGTTCACAGAATAACTCTTTGTCACTAGTCATGTTAAAAGAAGATCCACTGTTTAAGTACTAGACACTTCCCATCATTGAAGACACCATGCATGCAATGAGGGAAAATTCCAATTCGAATTGTGAGGCCAAAGCCTCACCCATCACTCCTCGTCATGACTTATCCTTAGAATTCTTCAATGGACAATCTGTAGTAGAGTGACCCATCTTGTGACAGTTAAAGCATTTAACTTTTGTCATGTCCTTCTTCTTACCTCTCTAATAAGAATTTGATTTGGAACGAGAAATTTTACCTTTCCCCTTCCTTTCCTTAAGCAATCTTTGATGAAGAGCCATCGCTAGTGTTCCTCCTGATCTCATCCTGCATCAAATCTAACCATAGTCATTTCCAATATGGCAGCTTCTCCTGACCATTGACATAGTCCTGATAACTATGCCAACTCTTTCGAAGTCCAAGAAGAGCAAGGCTCACCATATCCTCCTCGGCAACAATGATTCCAACACTTCCAAGTTCATCCTAACATTGAGTGAACTTGGTTAAGTACTTTGGAATTGTCTCGCCTTTCTCCATCTTGATTTTATGAAGTTTATCCTTTAGTGCCAACTTCCTTTTATCATTGTTATTCTAATACAAGTTCATTAATGTTTTCCACATAGCATGTGGAGTTTCCTTGCCATGGGGACTCAATATAGTGTGGTATCAAACTCCCTCAAGAATTATCTGCCTTGCCTTCGCCACACACATCTTCAAGCCATTATCTTCTAGCACAACCTCCATCTTGTCCCTCCAGGCCATGAAATCTAAGTATCCTTCCAAGGCATACTCAATCCTCAGCCCATGGAACACCATCTCCTAATCCTATAGTATGTATGAAAATTCAACTTTCACCTGTAACCCAAAAATGCAAAACTTCGAAATCTCCTCTAGATAGATGATTTTAAATCAACGATATGTCCCTCATTTGAACTTCGATTCAGCTGATTTTTTTTTGAATTTGGGTATCTTTTCCCAAGGAATCTAAATCTACAATTTTTGTTCTAAAATAAATTCACAGAAATTCTCATAACTTATCTACAAACTCTCAGCCCAAAAAAAATCTTGCTCCAATACCATGTAGAAAAACCTCTAGATTCACAAGCTAATGCAATTTGCTAAAGCAAGAGACAAGAATCTACTTCTACTCTTTACAGCAGATGCCCATAAACATCGAGAAAATAATAATCAATAGAGGAAGAGAATCAAAGACACATAACATAATAAATATTCGAGGAAAGTGACAGCTCAAAACCCCACTATTTGTTTTGTATTAATCTGGAAAATCAAGATGAAATTACAATGCTTGTTCTCTCTAAAACAATCCCAACACTCACTAAAATCAATCTCCAACTCACAAGCAAGCTCAAGGCCAAACCTTAGCCTCTTCACCATCTCTCCAAGTCTTTATTCCAATGTGTAATTCCGATGAAGGATAGCTTGCATTTAAATGGAAATAAAGCCTCTAAAAATAATGCAATCCCTCATTGCATGCACTATCAGTGCAACTTAGAAAAACCTAAAACAATTATTACACTATCCCTAAAATCTAGTCTCAACTGGGTCTTTCTTAGAATCAACATGTATGAGTTTCTTATGGAGAAACCTTCAGTTAACTAGAGTAGCACTAATTATGTAACTAGTGTCCCAAGTGACTATTTACTCACTATTAGTTCCTAAAACTGATTGGAACTAATTTAACTAGACTTAACTCAATAAACTTAGTTAAATAATGATAACTCATTCATAACTCATGCTTAACTCCTATAAGCTAGGGAAAACATATACATGTCTTATAAAAGACTTCCAATTCGAATTTCCCAATTAATTAAGTTAGTTAAACTTAATTAATTATTTTCAAATTGCTATGACAAAAGAATTATATTTTAATTCACAGTTTAATTCAAGGACAAATTAAACTAGAATTTCTTGTTGCCATTTCTCAACAAAATTCAAGGAATTAGAAGAACTATGAAATCGAGACCAATAACAACTTCCCAGCAAGCGAACTGTATCAAGAAAGGGTATTATATTAATGTAGTACAAGTGGGATACATTAATTCTCAGGAAATGAATGCTACTTTAGAAAACTTACACATTGTACAAGAATTTGTGGACATCTTCCCAAAAAATATTCTGTGTCTGCCGCCCAAATGAGACATAGAATTTACTAGTGAATTAATTTCAGGAGCTTCTCCAATGTCTAGATCACCCTGTAGAATTTCCTCTACAAATCAGATAGCTCACTGATATCATGTAGAAATTTCACCTGCAGATCAAACTGATATATGCAATGTACTAAAGCATAATACTAGATCAAGATCTATCATAAACTTTATAGAAGCTAATCAACCATGAGCAACATCAAGCACGAATACATATAACTGATAAGAAGGAATCAATCACACATAAAACAGAATATATCACTAGGGAAAGCACCAGCATAAAACCCCAACACTGTATTATCAATCAAGTGGAAATCCTCAACAATATACAAAAAGAATCAGCTCAAAAGCTATCCTGCTCTCTCTGTACTCTGACGATGTAGATCATAGACTCCCTATGCCTAAATACATAGGCCACAAGTCCTCCAATCCCCTATTTCCTTGTGCAATTTTGATTGGGGTCCAAATACATAACATGTGTGAATTGGCCCCAGTCATACCTGCTGTTAACCTCATGTACAACTATGCAATCCTTGAGGACACAAGTTCCTCCTGCATGCAAGGAATATTCACAAGGATGATCCTAGCATCTGATAGTACACTGTCCCTCATCTAATCTCAACTAGGTCTCTGTCTGAACTACCATGCATCAGTTATCCATGAGAGAATACTGAGTTATCTGAAAAAGTAGTAGCCACATGCATGCATGCATTAACTAACTGAATCTCATTAATTTAACAACTTGTTAAATTAATCTAACTGAACTTGACTAAGTTAAACTAAGTCAACTGATCCTCTCAATATAGAACTCATCCTTAATTCTTCAATTAGTGGAGAAAATCAAGGAAACATTCTCCAATTAGTAGAGAAATTATTGCATGTTCTCACAAAGAATTCAAGTTTAATTTTCCATAACTAATTAACTCATGGAGAATTAATTAATTAATATTTAAACTGCTGGTATGATCAAATTAGCTTTTACTTCCTATATTTAGTCCAGGGACTGACTAAAAGTAGGAATCCACACTGCACTGCTAAAAATAGAAATTTTATTTTTAGCACTACCATTTTTCATTCCTTGTTGCCCAATCCAGCACTCATGCCTAAACTGCTAATTTTAGCACTTTTTAAATTTAGCATTTCTTGTTGCACATTTTTCAACGCTCCCTCTCAATGAGAAAGTCTTCCTCCTGAACCCGATCCTGTAACTCTGGAATGTTCTGCATGCAACACATCTACCAAATGTGGTTTCTCCAGTGACACTTGGAACAAAAAAAACTCCCAACTGACCACTATGTTGGGCTAGAAAAATACTCTAATGCTGAATCTCTACCGGCTATTGACAAGTCCTCCCTCTCTGACCTCTACGCTACTGCAACATCTCCATGCATCTCACACCATTGCACCCTTCTCTGTGCTATTCTGCACTATGCAACACACTTGTGCCTCTCGCATTGCTGCAACCTGCATCCTCTGCGCCGTCCTGGGATTCCCTACACTGTAGCTCTCTCTGCCGCTCCATCCGCATTTGTCTCTACCCAGTCAGTCAGTTCTGTTACTCCTCATCGGGGCTCTCATAGCAAGGTCGAATCAAAGAGGTTGGGTACTTCAAGGATCCTTCCCCTCCTCCTTGAGACAATCACTCTACATTGCCCCACCTCCCACCTGGAGGTATGGCTGCATGTGATCACTCTACCCACATGGCTCGAGGTTCCCCCCTACAGGAGGTCTCTGCATGAGTGGATGCCTCCGCTACATCTCCTCTTGGCTTCCCCAATTATGGCTACTCCACAATCTCTTGAAGCTGCTTCACCAATTGTGGCTCCTCCACAATTGTCTGAGACTTCTTTTGGCACTGCATGTTGAGAGGTAATTTACTCTACCTCTCAACCACCAAGTATCTAACCTTTGCCTTGCTCCTCAAGGCTTTGCATGCATCTTGTACCTCAAGTGCATAAAGGTTCTTGGCTAGCACACCAATATGTTTCATATTTCTCGCTGTCAAGAAATTTCCTGGAAAAAGAGCCAATTTTAAATCAACGATATCTCCCTTATCCGAACTTTGATTTAGCCGAATTTATTTATTTTTATTTTTTTTTCTGAATTCGGGTCTCTTTCCACAAGGAATACAATTCTGCTATTTGTTTCTAAAAATTTTGTATAGAAAATTTTATATCTACTCTGCAAACTCTCAGCCCAAAACTCAAAACTTTGAAATATCCTCTTAGTATACTGTTCTTCCTCGATCACCTTTTGTTCGATACCATGTAGAATTTTCTCTACAAATTAGCTAGCTCGCTGAAATCATGTAGACATTTCACCTGTAGATAAAATTGTTATATGCAATGTACTAAAGCATAATACTAGATCTACATCTACCATAAACTTTGCAGAAGCTAATCAACCATGAGCAACATCAAGCATGAACACATATAACTGATAAGAAGGAATCAATCACACATAACATCGAATATATCATTGGGTAAAGCACCAACATAAAACCCCAACATTGTATTATCAATCAAGTGAAAGTCCTCAACAACATACAAAAAGAATCAGCTCAAAAACTATCCTTCTCTCTCTGTATTCTGATGATGTAGATCATAGACTCCATAGGCCTCAATATATAGGCTAGAAATCCTCCAATCCCCTATTTCCTTGCACAATTTTGATTGGGGTCCAATTACATAACATGTGTGAATTGGCCCCAGTCATACCTGCTGTCAACCTCAAGTCCAACTACGCAATCCTTGAGGACACAAGTTCTTCCTGCATGCAAGGAATATTCACAAGGAAGATCCTAGCATCTGATAGTACATTATCCCTCATCTTATCTCAACTAGGTCTCTGTCTGAACTACCATGCATTAGTTATCCATGAGAGAATACTCAGTTATCTGAAAAAGCAGTAGTCACATGCATGCAAGCATTAAGTAACTAAATCTCATTAATTTAACAACTTGTTAAATTAATCTAACTAAACTTGACTAAGTTAAACTAAGTCAACTGATCCTCTCAATATAGAACTCATCCTTAATTCTTCAATCAGTGGAGCAAATCAAAGACACATTCCCCAATCAGTGGAGAAATTATTGCATGTTCTCACAAAGAATTCAAGTTTAATTTTCCATAACTAATTAACTCATGGAGAATTAGTTAATTAATATTTAAATTGCTGGTAAGATCAAATTCGTTTTCACTTCTTATATTTAGTCCAGGGACTGACTAAAAATAGAAATCCACAATGCACTGCTAAAAAAAGAACTTCTATTTTTAGCACTTCCATTTTTCATTCCCTGTTGCCCAATCCAGCACTAATGCCCAAACTACTATTTTTAGACCTTTTTAAATTTAGCATTTCTTGTTGCACATTCTTCAACACTCCCTCTCAACAAGAAATGCTTCCTCTCGAACCCGATCCTATAACTTTGGAATGTTCTGCATGCAACACATCTACCAAATGTGGTTGCTCCAACAACACTCAAAATAAAAAAAAAACTCCCAATTGACCACTATGTTGGGCTAGAAACATACTCTGATGCTGAAGCTCTACTTGCTGCTGACAAGTGCTCCCTCTCTGACCTCTGTGCTATTGCAACATCTCCATGCATCTTGCACCATTGCACCCTTCTCTGTGCTATCCTGCACTATGCAACACACTTGTGCCTCTCGCATTGTTGCAGCCTACATGCTCTGTGCCGCCCTGGGATTCCCTGCACTGTAGCTCTCTCTTCCACTCCATTCGCATCTTTCTCTACTCAATCAATCAATTCTGTTACTCCTCATCGGGGCTCTCATAGAAAATTCGAATCAAAGAGGTTTGATACCTCAAGGATCATGCCCCTCCTCCTTGGGACGATCACTCTAGATCACCTGACCTCCTACCTAGAGGTATGGCTGCATGTGATCACTCTGCCCACCTGGCTTGAGGTTCCCCCTACAGGACGTCTTTGCATGAGTGGATGCCTCTACTACGTCTCCTCTCAACGTCCCAGTTGTGGCTACACCAAAACCTTTTGAAGTTGCTTCACCAATTGTGGCTCCTCCACAATTGCCTGAGACTTCTTTTGGTGCTGCATGTTGAGAGGTAATTTAATCTCCCTCTCAACCACAAAGTATCTAACCTTTTCCTTTCTCCTCAAGGCTTTGCATGCATCTTGTACCTCAAGTGCATACAGGTTCTTAGCTAGCACACCAATCTGTTTCATATTTCCCGCCACCACGAAATTTCCTGGAAAAGGAGCTAATTTTAAATCAGTGATATCTCCCTCATCCGAACTCCAATTTAGCCGATTGTTTTTTTGAATTTGGGTCTTTTTCCGTAGGGAAACCAAATATGCTATTTGTTTTTGAAAATTTTGTACAAAAACTTTTAGATCTTCTCTGCAAACTCTTGGCCCAAAACTCAAAACTTTGAAATCTCCTCTCAGTATATTGTTCTTCCTTGATCACCTTTGCTCCGATACCATGTAGAATTTTCTCTACAAATAAGCTAGCTCACTAATATCATGTCGAAATTTTACTTTCATATCAAAATGATATATGCAATGTACTAAAGCATAATACTAGATCTACATCTACCATAAACTTTGCGGAAGCTAATCAACCATGAGCAACATCAAGCATGAACACATATAACTGATAAGAAGAAATCAGTCAGACATAACACAGAATATATCATTGGGGAAAGCACCAGCATAAAACCCCAACACTGTGTTATCAGTCAAGTGGAAATCCTCAACAACATACAAAAAGAATTAGCTCAAAAGCTATCCTGCTCTCTCTGTACTATGATGATGTAGATCATAGACTCCCTAGGCCTCAATATATAGGCAACAAGTCCTCCAATCCCTTGTTTCCTTGTGCAATTTTGATTGGGGTCCAATTACATAACATGTGTGAATTGGCCCCAGTCATACTTGCTGTCAACCTTAGGTCCAACTACGCAACCCTTGAGGACACAAGTTCCTCTTGCATTCAAGGAATATTCACAAGGAAGATCCTAGCATTTGATAGTACATTGCTCCTCATCTGATCTCAACTAGGTCTCTATCTAAACTGCCATGCATCAGTTATCAATGAGAGAATACTCAGTTATCTGAAAAAGCAGTAGTCACATGAATTCAAGCATTAAATAATTGAATCTCATTAATTTAACAACTTGTTAAATTAATCTAACTAAACTTGACTAAGTTAAACTAAGTCAACTGATCCTCTCAATATAGAATTCATCCTTAATTCTTGAATCAGTGGAGCAAATCAAGGACACATTCCCCAATCAATGGAGAAATTATTGCATGTTCTCACAAAGACTTCAAGTTTAATTTTCCATAACTAATTAACTCATGGAGAATTAATTAATTAATATTTAAACTGTTGGTAAGATCAAATTCCTTTTTGCTTCCTATATTTAGTCCAGGGACTGACTAAAAGTAGGAATCCACATTGCACTGCTAAAAATAGAACTTCTATTTTTAGCACTTCCATTTTTCATTCTCTGTTGCCCAATCCAGTACTAATGCCCAAACTGCTATTTTTAGCACTTTCTAAATTTAGCATTTCTTGTTGCACATTTTTCAACACACCCTACCACGTGAGTATTCTAGAGCTTAATAAGTGAAAATGTAGTAGTAGGAGCTATTAAATAAAAATTATATCCACCCAAGTGTGTCACATTGGGGAGCCCCTTGTATTATGTGTCAGGAAAAAAGATGGTACCCTAAGGAGTTGCATCGATTATAGGCAATAAAGAAACTAACATTCAAGAACAAATATCCTTTACCTAGGATTAATGATTTGTTTAACCAAGAATTCTAGTGTTCTCAAAAATTGACTTATGATTCAGATATCATCATATTCGAATTAAAGAGTAGGATATATGTAAGACTTCTTTTAGAACTTTCTATGGACACTATGATTTTGATGTCTTACCTTTTCGGTGTACCAATTCCCCCACAACATTTATGTGTATCATGAATATCATCTTTCAACAATATCTTGATAAATTTGTATTGATATTTATTGATGATATCCTCATTTACTCTAAATGTATGGAAGAGCATAAAATGAATCTGCATATAGTGTTGCAAACCTTGTGAGAGAATGAACTATATGCCAAGTACAATAAATGTGACTTTTACAATGACCGAGTTGAGTGTTTGGGTCATGTCATCTCTCATGAAGGGATAACCATAGGTTCAGAAAAGATAAAAACCATATTATAATGGCCTATTCCCGATAATGTAGTATATATTAGGTCCTTTTTGGTGCTAACTGGGTACTATCATCAGTTTATTGAAGCATTTTCCATAGTATATTAACCTCTTACCTCTCTAGAGAAGAAAGGAAAAGTTTTTCAATGGACAGCTAAATGTTAAAACATCTTTGATCACATCAAACATCTGCTTACCATAGCTCCCATTTTAAGGATTTTTGACCTAAAGAAAGAATTTATGGTTTTCATATACATGTGTAAGGAAGGGGCCGAAGGAGTGTAAATATAAGAAGGAAGAGTAGTGGCCTACGAGTCTCGGAAACTCAAAGAACATGAGCATAAATATTATGGTAAAGACCTTAAATTAATAGCACTGGTTCATGCCTTGAATATGTCGAAGCATTATTCACTAGGCAAGAAGTTTATGTTGTGACTGACCATAGTATATTAACCAATTATTTTAATTAGCCCACTCTAAATGGACAAAAAGAAAGATGGGCTACTTTTTTGAGTGAATCTAACTTTGAGATTAAACACCTGAAGTTTAGGGTGAACCAAATGGCTGATTCATTAAGAAAAAAGTTACATTTTCTATATGAAATGACATTCAAGCATGTTAAAACTAATTTTATAAAACATATTAAAGATGTTTGCCTAAGATGTCCTGAGTATTTTTTTTTGTGGAAGCAAGGAAAATTATAGAACAATAAGGAGAAACAAGTAAGATATGATGTTGATGAAAATTATATGCTCACTTAGGAGGGTAGACATTATATTCGTAACCAACAAATTTTGGAGTTAATACTAAACGAAAGCCATAAGAATAATTATGCCGCTCATCTTAGCTATCAAAAGTTAGTCACCTCCTAGAAAAAATATTATTTTTGGTAATGTATGAAATAACAAGTGGCCGAATATCTAGCGAAGTGTCTAGAATGCTAGCGAGTAAAGGATGAACATTAGCTTCTCATAGGGTTTTTTCACCCCTTAACCATTCCTACATGAGAATGGGAGTTTATTACACTCAACTTTATTACTGCTCTAGCTAAATATAAAAAACAAAATGATTCCATAATGGTTGTATTGGACAAATTGAGCAAGAATGCACATTTTATACCAATGCAATCTACTTACAAGATAGTTCAAATTGTTGATATCTTTATGAGAGAATTTTTTCGACTACATGGCGTGCCTAAAGTATTAATATCTGACCGGGATCTGAAATTCAACTTTGCCTTTTGGAAGACCTCATTCACTGGTCTAGATGTGGAAGTACAGTTTAGCACTGCTTACCATGCTCAAATGGATGGGAAAACTAAGTGATTAAATGAAGTTCTTAAGGATATGTTGTGAATGTATGTAATGAAAAAACTGACTAAATGGGAGGAATACCCATATTTATTAGAGTTTTCTTACAATAAAAACTACCATGGTTCTATAAAAATGAGTCCAAATGAAGCATTATATGGGCACATATGCAGAACACCCATTAATTGGAGTGGTCCTGAAGAAAAACTTATGTTAGGACCTGATATGCTAAAGGAAATGGAAATTATTGTGAGGAAGGAGAGAATGAATTTGAAATTTGCAAAAAATAGACAGAAAGCCTATGTATATCAAAGGCGAAGATATTGGGAATTCTATGTGGGGGATCATGTTTTTGTGTGGGTGAAACCCAAGAGGAGAACTTTGCTATGGGGAGGTTGTGTGAAGCTAGCCCCTATTTTTGTTGCCCTTTTCAAATTCTTGCTCACATTAGGCCTATAGATTACTAGTTAGCCTTACCTAGACACATTCATATGCATAATGCGTTCCAAGTTTCACTATTGAAAAAGTATATCTACGATCCTAGACATATAATTAATTGGCAAGATATACAAGTAAGTGATTGATAACTACAATCTATATGAGTAAGTTACAAATGATCATCTAAGGAAGAACTAATAACGATTTTTATAAATGTGACCAAGTCAAACCAGATGGAGAATTTATGGTCGAAACCCTACGCATAATATATCATAGAGAAGTAATATTGCGGAAGTGAGCTACCATCGAGGTTAAAGTGTAGTGGGGTCACTTTAACCCAAAGGAGGATACTTGGGAATATGAGAAACCTATGAAAGAAGCTTACCCCAATCTGTTATGAGAAAATAGGAAACACCAGTATAATGTTTTGCTTAATGGAGGGGGAGGGGGTAGATGTAACACCCCCTGGTAAAACTTGTAAGAAAATATTTTGTTTTACTTTTACTATTGGTGAGAGTGACTTACTTGGTTAAGATAGATGTAACAGGGGGTAGATGTAACACCCTTGGTAAAACTTGTAAGAAAATATTTTGTTTTACTTTTACTACTGGTGAGAGTGACTTACTTGGTTAAGATATGTTTATGCTTAGTAAAATATTTATACACACATGTGTATGCTAAAATATAATACATGTAGCTAAGTCATAACAAGCAACATTAGAAAGCTATGCATAGAGAGATCACACCTTGACAAAGTTGGAACAATTACGGGAAAGGTGGTTACCTACCCAAAATTTCCATGAGGAATGGGATATCCTTTGAAGTAAATAAGGAGAGAGGAACAAATGGTTAATGAAACCAAGGCTACCAAGGAAATAAAAGAACTACAAATAGAAGAAGGAGCTACTAATATACAATGAATTTTCTGAGCTGGTGGAAGTAGTGGAATTTCTGATGCAACTTGGCTCATACACTGATAATGTTGGACTATGTATCATTAGGACCAGATTTTCCTAGGAACTGTGCATAAATTTTTTCTATACAACATGGTGTGAAGCTTGCTTGGGAGGAAGATGTAGTATCAACTGATCTCATTAGTTGGGAGGAGCATTGGTTTCCTCCATGGTTTTTTGTCTTAGGGGAAATTAAATAAGAGAACATATAAGTACCATGATTTGTCTCTTATAAGTGATTTATTTTATGAAACTGTGTAATGATTTGATATTTATGAAACTATGTAATGTTCTAAGCCTGCTTAATGAACAATCGGGAAAATAACGGTGAAATAACGATTGAGAAAACTATGTGAAAGACGTAGGTATGAATTTCCTTTAGCATGAAACTACAAACTAAATGTTAGCGGATTGTGAAGATAAAAATAAGAATAAAAATTCAGATTTTTCTTGTATGGTGGGTTAGATCCCAATCTAGGTCAACAATGTTGAAAGTCTAGGTTTAGTCCCATTCATATTTTGAATGTACATAAGGAGAAATAAATATCAGATGTATTTAATGCCAAATGGGTACAATTTATTAGTGTGCTCTGTAGCTTATTGGTCAACCTATACTAGTATTAGTTAGCTCAGGATCAAGCTAGGGCCCTAGCAGCCCGAGGAAGTCCCTTATGGTACCAAAAGTTAATTTAATAAACATTATCTACTCTACAAAAGAGTTTATAATAGATATAAATTCTTTGCATGAGGAAATTACATTATGTACATAAACACAAGAATGCAATTTCTTTACAGAACTATAAAATAAATTTACATGATAATATCTCGAAGACCTGAGACAACAACACATGGAAGAGGTAAATGTATTCCAATGGTAACAATAATTATAATTTCAACATTGTACAGATTCTAGGAAAATTCTTGTTAACCATTTCATATTTCTAATAAAAGATGGGTAGCGTGAAAAACTACAAAAGCATAATCTTATACTTTAATTGAAAATAAATATCGAGAGCAACAAATCTAGAGGTATGAATTATTTCTTTCATAATTGTAACTGCAGGTGAAAAATGTATATAAATCCATTTGCGCCCAGAATATAAGTGAATACAATTTCCAAAGAAGTAAATCAAGATAACAACTGCATTGAATAAATAGTAGTGGCAAACCAATATCTATAAAAACCACACATTACCAAAGCTCAACAAATCTAATAGTTGTGATGGGAAAAATTTATGGTTAAAAATAAAAATAAAAATATTAGAGCTGAAATGAAATGATAACTAAAATCACACCTACAAGTAGATATTGCAAGCCAAAAGACATAAAATGATAAAATTTGGGTTAAACAAACTAATTCAAAACTGTACAAAATTAATATAGTTATCATCTATAGTGTTGTGGTCGATACTGGTAGCGAAGGCCATAAGATTGTTAAGAAAAATTATACACATCATAAAGCTTGGTATTTAGCCACGACTGTTTATTTACTATCTGTTATTGTAACCCAAAAACTATTTCTTTTGATTCAACTGAAACCCTTAGAAATTGTAGGGTCAAACCAACCCAAGAAATATCTTACACCTCTAATTAGCAGTGTGGTAGACTATTTTAATGACTAGAGAGGAATTATTGCACATGGAATGGTGGCGATGGAAGTGGGTCATGTAACATCCAAGAGGTATTAGAAATTCAAGGTGAATGTACAACCTAGTGTGTGCCTACAATCAAAGCGTAGGGTTAGTTGCTATTAATGAAGTAATTGGTAACTAAAGAGATACCCATAACAAAATTGAATAAATAAAAAGTAAAGCTACATGTAGTGAGGTCTAGCCTCATATCCAAAGATCTGCACTCATGAAACCCCTGTTTCAATGTAATGCCACAGATGGCAAGGATAACTTGGGTGATGCAAAACTCCTTCGAGGCCATGTCTGATGAGTGGATCTTGGAGAAAATCCACCACAATATCTGAGAAATAGACTTGAAGGAGGAAGAGAAGGGAAACTCTCAAAATCAGAAACCTAGTAGTGCTAAGGATAAATTTTAATCTAGAGAGGTGACAACAAGCTAATTAATGAAATTTTGTGCCAGTTTAAGGAATAGGTGGCAAGTGATTGATGCCACGAAATCAACCCTACCCTGAAGTTACAAATCTACAGAAAGAGGAGAAAGAAAATGAGAATTTGAATGTCGCTAATGAGAGAAACGTGGTGGTTACTCAAAATACCCCTTGCATATTTAGTCATACGATCATGTTCTATCCATTAGAGTCCATTCATCACGATCTCCTCAATCCAAAGGATAGATTCCTGCCACACAAAAATAGATTTGGAAGGTTCGAGAACCCTCAAGCAACATCATGAATAACCCTTGGTACCTATAGTGCAATGTGGTATCTGCTTCAAGAATGAAATATTTAAATTATTGTTAAGTATCACACCCATGGATTTACATTAAAAGTATGAATTTTAATGTCAAATTAAGTACAAACAAATTAGAAGGTTAATTTTTTTTTTTTTACTAGTGGCATGTTACATTTCTATTTTGATTAAAATATTTAAAATAAGATTCAATTATTTTTATTTACAAATTATTATTATTATTTTTATTGAAAAGTTAATTTACAAAATAAATGAACATTTTAGTGTGGTTATACAGTCTATTGAAAAGTAAATTATATGATTATTGAAAGGATTTTTATTTAAATTACTTGATGATGAAGGAGCATTAGCTTGAAACTATCATTGTATTGTAGTAGACATAGGGGGTCTTGTGTTTTCAAGGAAGTTGGATTCCTATCTATGTAATTATTAATGTTTTGAGTGGTTAATTAGATAAGTTTGAGGATATTTGTAAATGCTCTCGAATGAAGGACAACATGAGTGATTAATGATGTTGAGAGAGTTAGAAATCAATTTAAAGTCTTGGACAAGAAAGTGGTTTCATGATTCGAGGAGCTAGAGAGGGCTCTTAGGGATAAGTAGGAGTTAAAAGTGGACTTAAAGAATATTGAGGAGTTATTTCAGCAGATTAAGAATATGAACTAGAATTAGTTCAACATAATATTTTTGTATAAAGGTAAGCCTAAAAGGCGAGAACGAGTTAGTCAGTAGTCAATCAGTAGTTAGAGAAGTAGCTAGAGAGTAGCTAGTGAGTCAAAGAGTTAGATTATAAGCCTACGGGTAGGAGAAGAGAAGCCACTAACCAGAAAATCAGGCTAGAGATAGACTCTTGTGTAAATACTTGTTTATTAATAAAAAGAACTTGATTTAGAGTTTGTACAATGTGTACTGTGAAATTGAATTATAATCTATGTGTGGCTAGAGTGTTTCTACGTAACTTATGTTGCAGGTGTAGAATAGAGGCGAAATAGAGAGAAGTGTAACAGAACAACTTCGTGTTGTGGTTGGGTAGAAGTTGTTGAGGCAGCTCCACAGTTGCGATTGTGGGTAGAGTTGTCTTAGAGATAACAATGCTAGAAAAAGGAGAGTTAGGTAGAATTGTTAGTCAGCAAATGGTTCGAGGAGAGAACCATAGAGTTTGTGTTTCGGCCTTGTACACACATTGACAGTACAGAAGAAAGATTTTAGTGCTACAGTGAAGGGGGAGGAGCATAAATGTATGAATGGACTTAAATTAAGGAGAGAAGTTGTGACGGAACAATGAAGGGCATGAATCTTAAAGAAGCGAAAGCATCGAAAACATTAAATAATTGGCGTAGAAACCCAAGTGAAGAGAAGAGTGAAGAATGTAAGTGTTGATGCACAATGCCCGTTGGATCTAGAAGGTCAACGAACAATATTTGTTCGTGATGAGCGGCCAGGATTAAGTCATATGATAGAGCTAAGAAATGGATGGTGGATATTCAATCCAAGTACTAGCGGAAGGAGAAAGACGAGAATCGATCTGGACCGTACGATTTAAAGGTCTCGTCATCTAATAGATATGGAATGTTAACTATAAGGGCGGACCTGAACTTTTATAGGTTGAGAGTTTATAATTCCCATTGGGTCCGAAAAGGCATTAAACCTCCCGTAAGTAGTCCACGTAACATCGCTGTGGATTGTCAGATCAAGTGGACCTTGATCAACAGTTATAAAGCGTCGGTTTGATTTGTTGATCGGGAATAAGTACAACCATCAGATCGAGATGGAGATCAATGGTGAAGAAAGATTGCATTCAATATTTGTGGAGAAGGCGGACCCAAAAAGTTATAAGTGTAGCTTTAATTTATTTGAAGTCTGGTTGTGATCGCATATCACATGCAAGAGGTGATGAAGGCATGTAATGATTTGATGCGATAGTGTGATAACCGTTGATCTAGGAGAAAGAAATCAACAGTGGGGAAGGTTGTCACATATCGCAAGTCGAAAGTTCTGAAGGTATAATTTATTGAGTTATAAGGGTTAAGTAAGGATTGACTAAGGTTATATATGTGAGGAATTAAGGATTGGGTTGAGTTTAATGAAGAGTTAACTTATAAAGTTCCAATAGGGATACTAATGAAGGGTTAGACTATGGGAACTCCAATTAAATGTTTCCACTTGAAGATTAAATGAAGGACCTTAACCTTAGCTTATGAAGGATTGACCAAGGTGGTCATAGAAATTCATGATAGAAAGAGAATATGCATACCATATGCATATTGTCAGTATAGCAAGGTATTAGCCCTCTGTCATTTGTGGTATCAGAACCAATTAAAGCTCTTTTTTATTAAAACAGAATTGTGCAGAATACAAGTGTGATTACAAAAGAAAGAGGAGATCATGTTATTTGAATATGATAAGTAGAAGATATGAGATAAGATGAGAGTAAGTGATACTCTTAAGAAGATATTGCAGAAGCATAAGGAAAACACAATGATGTTTGTTCCTTGAAGAAAGTGGATATTCACTCAAATGTGAAGAATGGATGGTGACTACTTGTGAAGCCATGCAATGGCAGTGACACTGAAGAATCCAATTGAAGGCTGGACAGACAGGATAAGAGTATTCTCAAAAGGAAACTGAGAAGCAAGATTTTGAAAGCTTGGGAATGATCTTTGGTTTAAATAACATTGATATGGAGGTGATAGTAAAGGAAGGTGAGAAGATTGTAGCAACCTAGGGCAAGGAGTGCTCAATTGGTTCCTGAGGGAAGAACCAAAGAAATGCTATAATACTGATCTCATAAGAGAGAAGCTTAGTGAAGCATATGTAACAAGAAGGAGACTTGTTACTGTAGAGGTATTGTTGCAGCTCACAAAGACAATTCCACAAAGGATGTGGGTAGAATTGCTAAGGGATGAAGAAAGCCGGTAAGAGTTTCTGAGTGAAAGAAGAGGTGGTCAGATCCTAGTATTTCATTTGTGATTGAAGTACAAGAGGACAGTTGTGCATATGAGTTGAAGCCTAGAAGGAGCAAAGAGAAGTGCTCAAAGAGGTTCCAGAGAATAGAGAACCAAGTGCTTGCCAAAAGACCAAGTACAAGGGAAAGCTTGGTGAGGTGAGTGGCAATAGGGATGACTTGTTGTTGTAGAGGCTTTAATGTAGCTCATAGTAAATGAGTCAAGAAATCATGAATATGGATAAGAACATGACTATTGATAGTCATAAAAGAGATAATAGAGGTTCCGAAGAAGACCACGACTAAAGAAAAGTGAAGAAGGAGAATGCCAAGGTAAATGGCAAGAGGATGAGTCAAGAGGAACGTGACAAGGAGATTGAAGAGTTAAAAGAAAAACTCTATGCATTAAGAAGGATACTAGAGGAAAGACAAAGACAAGGTTAGGCCTTGAGGAAAATGGCAATGAAGTGGTCTAAGTTACAGAGAAGACTAAAACTGAGACAAGTGAAGTTCCTGGTGGAAGAACTCAGAGAAGTTGAGTTGGAAATGGAAGAATCCATTTGTAAACTAGAACAGGGTGAAATTCTAGGTGAAGATGAAGACTGGAGATCTGTGGAAGATCTTATGAATCATATGAAGGATTTAGAATAGAAAGGAGACATGATGACTAAAGAATCAAGTGAGACCACAAGGTCTTATGTTTTTAAAACTGATAGTTTGTGCATGATTGCAGGCATTGCAAAAGAAAAGAAACCTTTTGAAGATATCTTCAGAATAGATGAGGATCTAGAAGAAAAAGGTGTCAAAGAAAACTTCTTAGAAGAAGAATAATTTGACTAGATACAGAAGAAAGAGATTATGGATGAGTCCATGGAAGTTGTCATAAAGATGGAGAATTAGGATCCTATTCTGATGAAGAATGAAGAAATATTGTCTCAGAGAGGTAGTCTAATGAATTTGAATAATGTTATTGATGAAGAACAAATGCAGGAGAATATTACTGCAGATGATGAGACAAGGATAGCCCTGGGAGAAGAGTTACAGAGGGATAGTAAGGAAAAATATATTGAAGAAGAAGGACTAAACTCTCATCAAAGGATTAGTGAATGGGAGACAGAATTGGAACTACTAGAGAAATGGATGAAAGCACGAGCGAGGAAGAAAGAACCTAATGAAGATTAGAAGGGAGATGTAAGAGAGGAGGGAAGAGTCCAACAAAGAAGGGAGTTGGAAAAGCAGAGGATATATACTTAGGATAGATTGCTAGAAAAATACAAAGAAATTGTCATGAATCACAATCATAAGGAGAAATATATGGTAATGGAAGTTCAGCAAATTGACATTACAGAAGGAGGAGTTCATTACTGTGAACCAGAGCAGAGAGATATCATTGAAGAAGATGGTATGGAGGAGAGACTAGCTGACATTCTCATGAATTCTTTTGAGAATTCAAATCAGTAGATCGATATGCTGATAGAGGAGGAGAAAACAAAGCAGTATACTGATGTGTTGCCAAAGGAAGCTGAGGCCTTATGTTTTATATTTTAATAATTGTTTTGTGAGTTCAGGTTTAGTTGCAGATGCTGGAGAAAATTTGGCACATATGAGCATCCAAATAAAAATGAAAGAAGAAGATTATGTGGAAGTATTTAATCCATGGAATAGAGATGTTAGATTACCATAAAGAATGTTGAAAAGTCAGGATTCAATGCAGAAAGAGATAATCATGAAAGAGGTTAAGGATGAAAGGGTGGCAATAAGAATCTAACAAATTCAAAGAGAAGATAATAAATAGCAATTTGAAGAGTTAGTGGAAAGAAGCAACAACCTGAAGCAGAGAGAAAGAGGTAGCATTGAATGGCAGAATATGGACCAGCCCAAAGATACGCTAGAGATGGAGAATGAAGAGTTATGGTAGTTAATGATGAAGCAGTCCATATGGAGGAGGTTGACAGTAGCAGGAAGAATGATCAATCAGAACTTGAAACTGATTGACAAGGAGAGGAAGATGAAAGAGAAGACAGGTGACATACAACAACAAAGGTGAAAAGCATTCAGACAACTACAAACCACAGTTTGGGACCATGGAGGTTTCCTATCAACACATGAAGAAACATGATTAGGAGATCATGAATGTTTTCTACTTTGGGAGTTTGATGCAGGAGCATTAGTTCGAAACCATCATTTTATTGTAGTAGACATAGGGGGTCTTGTGTTTTCAAGGAAGCTAGATTCTTATGTATGTAGTTATTAATGTTTTGAGTGGTTAATTAGATAAGTGTGAGGATATTTGCAAATACTCTTGAATGAAGGAGAACATGAGTGATTAATGATGTTGAGAGAGTTAGAAATCAATTGAAAGTTTTGGACAAGAAAGTGGTTTCATGATTCAAGGAGCTAGAGAGGACCCTTAAGGATAAGTAGGAGTTAAAAGTGGACGTAGAGAATATTGAGGAGTTAGTTCAGCAGATTAAGGATCTAAACTAGAATTAGTTCAACATAAACATTTTGTATAAAGGTGAGCCTAAAAGGCGAGAACGAGTTAGTCAGTATTCAGCCAGTAGTTAGAGAAGTAGCTAGTGAGTCAAAGGGTCATATTGTAAGCCTATGAGCAGGAGAAGAAAGGCCACTGACCAGAAAATTAGGCTAGAGATAGACTCTTGTGTAAATACTCATTTATTAATACAAACAACTCGATTCAGAGTTTGTACAATGTAATCTATGTGTGGCTAGAGTGTTTCTGCATAACTTATGTTGCAGGTGTAGAACAAAGGCAAAATACAGAGAAGCATAACAGGACAACTTTCAGCTATGGTTGGGTAGAAGTTGTTGAGGCAGCTCCATAGTTATGATTGTGGGTAGAGTTGTCTTAGAGATAAAAATTCTAGCAAAAGGAGTGTTGGGTAGAATTGTTAGTCAGTGAATGGTTTGATGAGAGAACCATAGAGTTTGTGTTTTAGCTTTGTACAGACATTGACAATCCAAAAGAAAGCTTTTAGTGCTACAATTAAGGGGGAGGAGCATAATGGTACTAATGGAGTTGAATTAAGGAGAGAAGTTGTCACGGAACAATGAAGGACCAGAATCTTCAAGAAGTGAAAGCATCGAAAACATTAAAGAATTGGTGTAGAAACCAAAGTGAAGAGAAGAGCAAAGAATGGAAGTGTTGATGCACAATAGATGTTAGACCTAGAAGGTCAACAGACGAGATTTGTTCGTGATGAGAAGCCAGGATTAAGTCATAAGATAAAGCTAAGAAATGGAAGGTGGAGATTCAATCCAAGTACTAGCGGAAGGAGAAAGACTAGAATCGATCTGGACCATAGGATTTAAAGGCCTTGTCATCTAACAAATATTGGGCCATAAGTTGATAGAGCATTAACCATAAGGGAAGACCCGAAATTTTATAGGTTGAGAGTTTATAATTCCCATCAGGTTCGAAAAGGTGTTAAACCTTGCACAAGTAGTCCACCCGACATTGCTATGGACCGTTAGATCAAGCAGATCTTGATCAATGGTTATAAAGCGTCGATTTGATTTGTTGATCAGGAAGAAGTACATCTGTCGGATCGAGATGGAGATAGACGGTGGAGAAAGATCATGTTAAATATTTGTGGAGGAGGTGAACCCAAAAAGTTATAGGCATGGCTTTAATTTATTTTAAGTCCAGTTGTGATCACATATCGCATGCAAGAGGCTACGAAGGCAAGTAATGATTTGATGCGATAGTGCGATAGCTGTTGATCTGGGAGAAAGAAATCAACGATGGGGAAGGTTTTCGCATATCGCAAGTCAAAAGCTCCGAAGGCATACTCTATTGAGTTATAAGGGTTAAGAAAGGATTAACCATGGTTATATATGTGAGGGATTAAGGATTGGGTTGCATTTAATGAAGAGTTAAGTTATAAATTTCCGATAGGGAGACTAATGAAGGGTTAGACAATGGGAAGTCTAATGAAATTTTTCTGCTTGAAGATTAAATGAAGGAACTTAACCTTAGCTTATGATGGTTTGACCAAGGTGGTCATAGGAATTCCTGGTAGAGAGAGAATATGCATACTGTGGGTATAGCGAGGTATTAGCCCTACGTCACTTGATTTTATTTTTAAGATGAAGCTGTTGTAATAAAATATACCTTTCCTTAGCTACGATTAAAAAATATCTTTGGTTTAAACCACCAAATTTTTAATCTAATTAAGAAAAGAATATTTATTTAATTATTTAATATTTGTTTGGATTCTTGTATCTTTAATTTCACATTACGTTAACTAATTGAAAACTTTGCAATGTAGATATGTCACTTTAACCTCAATATGAAAATATATATTCAATAATTTATTAATATTCAATTAATTTTCTTAGTAAAAGTAATTTCAATCATTTTTTTAAGTAAGTATTCTTCTTGTTAATTCATAATTTTTCATTAATAAACAAAATAATGATAAAATTTGGACAATTAATACAAAATTAAATTCAAATTCAATTTCCACCAGTCGGGGTGTGATTTAATAGTTGGGCACCACCAAAATTTGTTCCATGGACATCATTTTGATATGAAAAGATGGTGGGAGGTAATATTTCAAGCCTCACACACCTGCCTTCAACTGCAAGGTAGTAATGTGTATAAAAGTCATAAATGGTGAATGAAGAAGATGAAGGTACATCTCCTTTATGGGGTTTTATGTTATGGGATCTCAATGTTTAGGAGGTAATTCAATTGGAAGGGTTAAAGGTTTGATGGAAAGTTGTGGGAAGCATGTGACATCTCAGTATGAGGTGTTCCATCATGTCGTAGATGTATCTCTCTCCTTCCTGCGGTTGGCAATAGCGAGTATATTTTGTCAATGTGTTTCTCTTATGGTCTTACCCTTGTGATTCAAGTATTTATGAAATTTCATTAGAGAAGACTCTCTAAGATGATGTATGGGGCTAGAAGGGCAGTCTTCTATGACATTTGGGAGGAAAGTGTTGCTTTTCTAACATGATTTGTGAATATTATAGAATTGTCTCTATCTGTTATGGATTTTACTTTCTCAGATGGGCATCTATGTGAGGTATGAGAAATGTATTTCAATACGCATCTCCTGTATGGATTTTTCTACCTAATATCTTGTTTTTTATTTATATGTTGGATTTTAAGAGAAGGGGTCTCATGCGTAAGAATACACCCGAATCGATTATGTGTTTTGTCTCAAGATGGCTTGGGGAGCCTTTAGTTGATGTGTTGGTAGACCCATCTCATCCTCATGGGAACGAGCTTGGTTTATTGCCTTACCGCTCACAGTTATATGGAACTATGATGTGGTATAATTATAGGTTAAACTTCTATGTGTGCACACTGGGACCTTAAGTTGTTCAATCACCTTAGGATGAAGGTCTTGGTTTTCTATTTCAGGGTTTCATATCATTTTTATTATTGGCTAAATAGTAACATGATGTGTCCTTCCAATGGCAGAGGCACCTAAACAAGTGGTGTTCAAGGATGTAATCGAAGTGCTGGAAAATGACAAAGAAGTAGCGAACCCCAACCACGTCTAGCTCAGAGGCAAGGCCGTAAATCTAGTTCAAGACTCATTTGGGAATATACTTAGGCATTCCAGACTGGCAGGATTCACTAGGTAATCTCTCTGTGGGAAAAGGAATTGAGCCAATAGGAATCTTGTGAGTACTTTGAAATGCAGGAATGGTGAGACCTACTGTCGGATCCTGGACACTCTAAAGGTTGGTCTTCTCAATACAAAAAAAGTATCTACTTTTACTAGTTTATGAAGAATATAATGGAAAGAGCCTTGGTGAATCCTTCAACTGGCCCTTTCAAGAGTGATCCTGGACTCTAGGAAACTCACAAGGAATTTCATCTTATACAATTCTAGATTTAGCGAGAGAACGGGCACCTCAGTCGAATTGAAAAACAAATTCCTTGTCTCCCTTAGATGCAACTAACTTTTTCAAGTGCAAAATACCCTACCCTAATGGACTCTTCAGATGATTAGTAGCATGCTCTGTGTAGTTTGGATTTAAATTTTTTCTTTTGTATAGATTAAGGCTCAAAAGACTTTGGTATTATATCTTAGTTATCTAGATAATAGGAGAATTAAGGATAGTTAGATATATATATCTTTCACATACAATCTCAAACTACTTTTTTTTTGGATGGCTTATAATGTAGTTAGGTGGCCAACAGACCTAGTTTCTGAATCAGAAGGTTGAGGCCACCTAACCATATGGATATGGATGTAACCCACCTATTTTTGATGAAAATGAATGAAAAATGTCCCGCTAATCTTACAAAAAAAATTCAAATTCAATTCATCCTCAACTTCAAATATATTATCGATAAGAACACTAATTTATTATAATGAATATGTTGACAGTGTTGGAAATTCGTCAACCAAGGGGTCTCCTCGATGTGAAGTCTGAATTAGACTTCACACCATTTCGAACAAGAGCTTAATTCAAAGTAGCAGCCATGTTGTCATGTACTCTTACAAATTTTCCGTAGATCTAACTATCAGCAAGAGAGAGGATCGCATGTGTGCCTTCAAAAAGAGGGTATGTGTGTCTAGTGAGTGTTTGGTTGTAAGTGTGTCAGAGTTATTATACTGCAGAGGAAAAGAGTAAAGTGAGATTCTACGAGATAAGTAATAGTACCACCCAAGTAGAGACACATAGAAACAACAAGAGTCCATCTGACATACAACAAAATAGTCCACGAAATATGTGATGGTGATTACAACCAATGAATGAGAAAGATCTATGTAGTATCATGCATAATAGTCCACAAGGATGGGACACCGATAAAAACCATTGCAACAAATTCTCAATATGATAAGTACTAAAATAACCAAAATATTTAAACTACTTTAGCACATATGAAAGCAAACATGAAATACAAACATCTACAGAATAGTCTTACAAATATTCATAATACATGCATGAAGAATGCGTTGGCTGTTGTAGGGAAAAGTATCCAATACGGAATGACCCTATCCCACTCTAAGGGTGATAGTACCTCAGTAACAACTGAAAGTAAAGCTATCTAAGATTTCTTCTTTATGAAAGTAAACAGGGGAGAAAGAGATCCACCAACCGATGTCTTTCGCTAGTGTTGATCCAATCTTCTCTCCTTGCCGCTTGCTCCCAGCTCCTTGCTCTTTCACTGGCCCAGCTACACAAAGGTCCTGCAAAAGCACAAGAAAGGGAAACTACAAGAAGCATACATCCATAATTGATTCAAGGATTAGAATAAATCAAATATACAAGCATCAATACACCATTAAGATACATGCATATAGAATAACCTCAAATGCTTTATTAATGGAAGAAGTAAAGTTCTGAGAGTGTTACAACCATAAGAGGCCCAATCCAGCAACACCTCCCAGCAGAAAGAAATCTCCTCTTCACCTCCTTCAAAGCAATCACCCAATAGTTCTAGACTCAAACCAACAGCACTTCCTTACATTCACCAAAATTCCAGCCTCTTTAGACCTCATGAGAGAGCTCTATATATAGGATATTTGGAGAAAGGATGAGTCAGCTTGAGACTGACATGAAGCTGACTTGTGTCCTCTCCCTCTTCAGTTATACTCCAGTTCTTGAGTCCACTTGGAGATCCTAGCTTCCACTTGGAGTTTAAGGACCTCTTACTCATCATAGGGCGAATTTGCTGATCCAAGTGTCATTTTAGAAGCTTCCTGGGCACCTGACACCTTGCAGAATGACTGTGCCACTTGGCCAATCTCGCCCAGCGCAGGTAGCCTTCATTAGATTTGACATTCAGCGCAGGTACAGAGTGGAGCAGTTGACATTCAGCACAGATGCTCAGTGGAGCAGTTGACATGATCCTGAAATTGCTTGTTTTTGAGTGTTTTCAGGTGGAGAACTGATCTGAAGTGTTGTGGTTTGCTGACCTTGTTCCTCTAGGGGTAAGAACAACATGTTTAGGGACTTTGGATCCCTTAGATTATTGACATTTCATGCTTCATGCTGTGAGGCACAAAAATGTCTATAACAGTTGCCCCCTAAAGTATGAGGTCGTTTATCGGGTGAAATGCTTTATCCAGAGGATTCGAAGTTCATTCAATCGCTGAGAGGTGTCCTGTAATAAAATACAATACAATACATTATTTTTCATCTTGTTTTCATGATCTAGCTGAGGTGGGCATTCCCATGCTCAGCTTTATAAATACATTTTGGTACATAGAACAGACGATCGTCTGATGGTAGACTGATAATTCTCTGCTAAAATTATCATCCTTTGAGTAGGATGATCATCTGCTGCAATGATGTACATAACAAATGTCTTTATGTCCTGAATGTATATCGCAGCCCGGATGGATGAAGCTAGATCCGGGGTCTTCAAACTCGTTCGATCTTCACTCTAAGTACAAGTCGATCCATGTGAGAATTGTGCTGAAGTCAAACATGGAAAGACATCGCTTGATTACCGGTCAATAATGTAAACCGTTAACAAGCGCGAGAGGAATCACCAATAATGGCAATGACCCTCAAGGTACTACAGTACAATTCACGTGGTGTGAATAAAAGACTTGGCGTCGAACACCACGCAAAATCTTCTGGTCGAAGGTCATTGATGTATACCTGTCGCTGGAAGTGAGAAACTTGCCATTGAGGCATGCAATCTTCAAAGTGCTGAAGGGGTTGTTCCTAGATCAACTTCTTGGATAATGAGCTGAAGTCGACAAGAAGCGATCCGTCAAAGGAGGGCCTTAATGAATCCCACATCAATGACACGAAACAGAGCTAATGATTTTAGTGGAGGTGAAAACAAACTGTGACATATGACTCAGGGTGGCGACCATGAATGGATGAAGGATAATGTATGGCAGTGGATGGGACACGGTTGAATCTTTCTGAACGACATCTCTTGAACATATAACGACACTGATGCGATGGATCAGTAGCATTACCCCAAATGTGGATGGTTTGGCGAGGACCATGGTGATGAGACCGGTGAATGAAAACAACCCAACCCGATGTGGTACGGAGGAAAAGTGTCATGTTCAAGAGCGACTTGCTACCATTAAAGCTTTGAGGTTCTCCCAATTTTTCCCCAGTCATTTCTGACCAGTACCTCTTTATTTTTGTCAAGCTTGAGGAGGATAACATATGCTTTTTCTATAACCTGCCCTTCGGGCAAGCCCATCGCTATGTTTTAACGAGCCTAGCGATAGGGAAACTCGTTCTCGTCTAAAGACAAGTTTGTCGCTATTTAATCATTTTAACGAGTCTAACGACAAGGAAAACTCGGTCCTTTTCAATTTTAGAGAGTCTGAAAAGGTACAGAAAGTTAACTCCAAAATTCCTTTTTCGTCATCTAATCCCTTAAGTCCGAAAAAGTATAAAACAATACAGAAGGGATGAGTGTTCGGTACTTTTAACGAGCCGATCAAAACAAGCGCTCGATCTTTTTGTGCAATAATCCCTCAGGTCCAAAAAAGATTAAAATCTAGAGGAGGGATAGCTCTTCCGGTCACTTTAACGAGCTGGAAGGCCAAAACTCGGCAAACTTTTCATATTTTACGAGTCAGATGAAAAGAGCTCAAAGAAGACTCGTCTTTTGAGGAACGAGTGATAAACAGGGATAGCAACTGATTCCAGGTACAGGTTGGAATTTTCCAATCACGGCAGTGTCCCAAGGATGGCTAGGTGAAATCACTCTTCGCAGCTATTCCTCAAAATGGGTAAACAATCATATGGGGGTGAACGATCGACCAAATGATGGTGGAGGTGGTGGGCAAACACGACCAAGGCTTTTATGGCTGATAAAATTACGATCACAAAGGTTATTTACTGGGATAGGTTCATTTTTTAATGAGCTTGAACTCTGGAGGAAACTCTTGCTCATGCTTTTATTTATTTTTTAAACGAGCATAAAGACCGCGTTAAAACTGCTCGGATCTTGCGTTTATTTTTTAACGAGCATGAACTTTATGCTAAAACTGCTCGATATACCAGTCATAAGGTAAGAAATGTCTCCTGCAAGATTCCAATTTTTATAGAGCTTGCACCTCACATAAGCTATGCTCTTTGGCAAATTTTGACCTTTGCCCCCCATCCTTTCTTTATGTAAGTTAGGAAACGATCAATGACCGCTCTTTGCTTACACTCAAAAAGGTTTGCATGCCCCCAGGTATAAGGTACAATTTCAAGGCTGCCCCTACTTATCCTTCAACACATTTGTTTTGATGGGTGAGGCTTGCCTCTTTCTGGTTACCCGAAGAATGGTTTTATTTGCTACCGCAAATGAAACTCTTTCTTCGGCGATGTCTATCATTAGGTTACACAAAGATGGTTACAATTTGTTGCAGCAATAGAATCTCTTTCTTTGGAGGCTGCCCCTACTTATCCTTCAAAACATTTGTTTTAATGGGTGAGGCTTGCCTTTTACCCAAAGATGGTTACTACTTGCTGCCGCAAACGGATCCCCTTCTTTGGCAGAGCCTACTTTTTAGACAAAGATGAATGACCTTTGTCAAACAAGTAACCTTGACAAAAGAATCATGTTCCAGAACAACCCCTCTTCCATCCACGGACGGGGTACGGACTAGTCATATTCTTTCGCGGAAATTCTACCCTATACCCAAGGTCTCTTCTGCCCAAAGCAGACCAGGATGCATGCCCCCTGGGTTCCAGTTCCATCTTTCCGAATCACTCGCATTCATCGGGAAGGAGGACTGGGGGTGGAGACATTTCTCGGGTGAAAAGACCATTGAGGGTTGGTATTTGACTATTTGCGATGCGTGATCCCGGAAATGAAAGCTGGTCTACGAGCTTGACCATTCTTCCTTCGTGTGGAAAACACATTACTCTAAATAGTGAGGAGACTATAGCTCCCATGCAATATATATATAGTCTCGTCCAAGGAGTAGGTTATAATCCAAGGGTCCTTGAACGACCATCACGTTCATTTGAACGGTCTTCCCTTTCAATGTAACAGGCACATTGGGGAGGATCCCTAACGGTCGACTGGTTCCTTTATCAAAACCCGAGAGATTTCTTATCTCAGGCAAAAGCTCCGGGGAACCCAGTGCTTTCCAAGCAATAGAGGAAAGGATACTCACAGATGCCCCTTCATCAATGATAGTTCCAGCCATTACCATTCTGTAGATTTGGACTATGATTCTGAATGGTATACTGGCTGGTAACCGAGGTCTGCCTAGTTGGTTCCAATCAAAGGATACAACCAGGTTGCTTGGTGGTGGGACCGAATACACGGCCGGATACGATCCTGACGATGTTCCTTCCTGCGATAAAGGAATGGGCGCATTGCCCTGATGCTCATCAGAATTTGTGCTGATGAAAAGAATCTGGATGGTGTCATCCTTTTTCTCTTCAGTGAGGGTGTCACTTGAAGATGAATCTTCAGTGACGGTGTCATTTGAGGATGAAACCTCTGAAGGAAGAACCGGGTCAACTGCCGTATCGACCTTTAGACTTTCGTCTGGTCTGGATTCAGTAGGTTCATTTTCAATGACTGACGCTTCAGTTGACCACTTGAGCGGGCCAGCTGTATTTTCAACCAACGAAGGACTTGGCACGAGTTTTTTGTATCCGGGAGGAAGTATTACCGGTGAAACCGGACGATCTTCCAAAACTCTCTTCACTTCGTCTAAGAAGGGACAACGGTGGATGGCGTGACCGCCTTCACACAGTCTGCAGGGGGATCTTACTCCCCCTCTTTGTCTTGAACCTTCACTTTCGCTGGTTGACGGTATGCAATCAACATGGTTATCAGAGGTTGATGCTCCCGAATTGTGCAAACAAGGTGACCAGTCCCTTAGTATCCGGGGAATACAGGGACAATCTCTATGGAAGTGGTCTCCTTTACATATGACACATGGTGATTTAGGCCCGATCTGTGCTGTGTGTGGGTTTTTGTCAGATGTCTTTTGCTTGCCCCCAGTCGCCTTAGGCTCCTTCTTCTTCTTCTCTTTCTTCTTCTTTTCCTTCTTCTCCATGGGAGCTTGGCTTTTGCCAGCCCCACCTCGTGAAGATGAAGGATTAGAGGAAGAGTTATAAGAAGTAGAAGGCTGGTGGGCAGCTCTAGACTGATCTAACTGTTGACTCGACTGCTCAGGAACCATGGTGGTCTGAACTACATTAGTTGAGAATAGCCAAATAGGCAGGCCAATCGTCAGTCCTGGAAGCGACAATGTGGCCATGTGGGGCGCACTGACTTCTCCCCAAGAGGAGAATGGACTAGGATTTCCATCATGTGGAGTTCCTTGGTTGGGGCGTTCCATGTTCTCAACTTAAGATCAACGCGGGAATAGGAGGTGATTATGTTTCGTTTAAAATAAATTTTATAACAACGCTTAGACACAACTTGCTTTTTCACTTTTTAAGAGTCGAGAAAAAGCTAAAGATGACTCTAGTCTCCTTCGATGTTTTAACGAGCTCGAAGTGACAAATGCTCGGATGGACTTTTTCAGTTATAGAGTTTGAAAAAGGCCAAAAGAAACTGCTCTGGAGTTCTAGGCAGAGGGTGTGCCAAACTTTTCGCAAAACCACAGAATACGTTTTACGGTACGAGTGGTCGATCTTCGTGAATGCTGTGTTCACTGCATTGCGATCAGTAGGGCGGCCGACACGGTTTCCTATTGGATAAAGGCTTTATTCCTATAGGGGTCTCCCAATATATACGTGATGGTACGTGGGAGCACAAGTCCATATTGATACTTATCGCTTCACCATGGAGGAATCACCCAACCACTCAACGCTAAGATATCACGTTTAACGACGCCGGAACACGTCTCTAGCTTAGACCTCTAGATGTTTGCGTTATGTTTCAATGCGTTGTTATGTAAATTCAATTTATTTTAAGGTTGATCTTGTTTAGCAGTTTGCCTTTATGGATCACCACGAGATGTATAGTAACACTCCTAAATGCAGTCTAAGATGATAAGCAAGCTTTTCAATCTTTCAACTTTGAAAACCTTAACTACTGAGGGAAAAGAAAGATAACACCTTTTCACACAGATCATAGAGCACACACTAATGCATTTTCCTAAATCAACATGCAAGCTGTCATAATGCACATGCACAATACAAGTATTTCTTTTCTCTTTCTTAATGTTGGTGAAATGCAAAAAGAAAGCTGTTGTATAATTTTGAATTCAATTTCAAGCGAAAGAAAACAAGCTTGTCCAAAATCAAAAGACACCTTAAGATTTACTTGTTTCGACACTAGAAATATATAAATTCAAACCAAATGACGAAAGAAAAAGCTCAATCAGCTATGAACAGCAAATAAACTAACTCTTAAGATCAAAACGACACTTTATCACAGGTCTAGATCTAAGAGGTCACAGCAAGACTAGTTCACTTTCGTTATGGGAAACTGTAAATGCATAAGAAATACAGAAAGAACAAACATAGTTTCTTTATACAACTGAGGTGGAATAGTGATAAGGAAAGTTGGTTTCAGATAGGCCCACTGACTGGTAACAAACAGCAAAAACAAGAGTGAAAACAAGGCAAGAAACAGCAGGAAACCCCAGTAGCACAGTGTACCACTGGTTCAACACAGGTAAAGGACTGTCAGATTGACATTCAGCGCAGTTCCCGAAGGGACTACCTGCGCTGAAATGCAGACTGCCTTTGTACAACCTGCACTGAAGAACGAGACTTGCTTTTTTCACAGTTTCTGGGTCACAGATTGCTCAAAAATTCACAGTTTTTGCTCAAATCAGAAGCTATCAGTCAAGGACACACTAAGGGATGACAAGGAGGATGAAAATCTATCACTAAGAGCTTATTAGAGTCCTTGTGGATCAGCTCTTCAAATCATAAACTTGCCCAGAAACTGAGCTAGAGTAGCTGCCCTCTACTTTGTATTTGAATGATTCAAACACAGTTCGATTCGGTACTCCCTTTGTTTATGAAATGAATAGCAAAAAACACAAACAACCAACAAGATACAATCCCCAGCGGAGTCGCCAATTTGTTGTAGGGAAAAGTATCCAATACGGAATGACCCTATCCCACTCTAAGGGTGATAGTACCTCAGCAACAACTGAAAGTAAAGCTATCTAAGATTTCTTCTTTATGAAAGTAAACAGTGGAGAAAGAGATCCACCAACCGATGTCTTTCGCTAGTGTTGATCCAATCTTCTCTCCTTGCCGCTTGCTCCCAACTCCTTGCTCTTTCACTGGCCCAGCTACACAAAGGTCCTGCAAAAGCACAAGAAAGGGAAACTACAAGAAGCATACATCCATAATTGATTCAAGGATTAGAATAAATCAAATATACAAGCATCAATACACCATTAAGATACATGCATATAGAAGAACCTCAAATGCTTTATTAATGGAAGAAGTAAAGTTCTGAGAGTGTTACAACCATAAGAGGCCCAATCCAGCAACACCTCCCAGCAGAAAGAAATCTCCTCTTCACCTCCTTCAAAGCAATCACCCAATAGTTCTAGACTCAAACCAATAGCACTTCCTTACATTCACCAAAATTCCAGCCTCTTTAGACCTCATGAGAGAGCTCTATATATAGGATATTTGGAGAAAGGATGAGTCAGCTTGAGACTGACATGAAGCTGACTTGTGTCCTCTCCCTCTTCAGTTATACTCCAGTTCTTGAGTCCACTTGGAGATCCTAGCTTCCACTTGGAGTTTAAGGACCTCTTACTCATCATAGGGCGAATTTGCTGATCCAAGTGTCATTTTAGAAGCTTCCTGGGCACCTGACACCTTGCAGAATGACTGTGCCACTTGGCCAATCTCGCCCAGCGCAGGTAGCCTTCATTAGATTTGACATTCAGCGCAGGTACAGAGTGGAGCAGTTGACATTCAGCGCAGATGCTCAGTGGAGCAGTTGACATGATCCTGAAATTGCTTGTTTTTTAGTGTTTTCAGGTGGAGAACTGATCTGAAGTGCTGTGGTTTGCTGACCTTGTTCCTCTAGGGGTAAGAACAACATGTTTAGGGACTTTGGATCCCTTAGATTATTGACATTTCATGCTTCATGCTGTGAGGCACAAAAATGTCTATAACATTGGCCATGAAGGATTTTGTTATTAAGTAAAAATTCCAAGACACATTGTATACAATGAACATCACTAGCTCCAATAGTGGAGCATTGGAGCCAATCCTTTCTCCTCAAAAGAACTAGCTTATCTCTCTAATGCCTTGCGGGAGGAGCCAAGGTGAAAAGTCCATTTCTCATACAATGAGGTTGTATATATAACCAAGAGGTCATGCTTCACCTTCCTTGTGACTCTTTGAATACCCTCATGATTGTTTGACTTCCTATTACTTATAGACTTTACATGACTCCTCATATTATAAATGTGTCCTTTGAAGTTCTACTTTACAATAAATTTTAAATAGGTAATTACATAATCCACAATAATGTTGTGGCATATGATGACGTGTGACAAGACATGACATGGCACTGGTGACATGGACTGCATGATGATTGTGCAATGCCAAGATATCCTTCATTCTACTTATTTATTTGTGTCTTCTTAAAAAGATGGTACATCTTCTTCTTCTTCCACCTCATGACTTGAATATATGGAGTCTTCCATGTGATCTTGATCTTCATATTTTTTTTATAGTCTGGTGCTCCTTCGTATTCTTGCCTGATGATCGTTGTATCTCTTTAGCTCCATATGTGTCTTATAGCATGTCCTACTCTCCATATCCTTCTTCATCATATTTCCATAGCATGACAAAGTATCTACATCTACAATCCACTCATGACAAGATGAAATCAACCTGATAAAATCCAAGTCTAAGATGGTGCATATTGATCCACTGAGTAAGATAGAACTAGGGGATAGGCTAGTAAGGAGAACTACACAATTGTGCAACTCAGGCAGTCAGGGGTGAAGCTTGAGTCGTAACACTGTGGAATGCACAATTTAGGTTGGACTAAGGAAGAAAGTTGCACAATCTGGGAGCTCATTGTGACAAGCTGAGGTGGTGAGCATTGAATCATCCTATTATGTAGTTGTAAAGGAGAGAGGATCCCAGATGATTGCACAATCTCATAGTTCAATACGTCAGGGTTGAGGCTTGAGCCTTGAAGCTATGCAATGTGTAGTACTAACTAGGTAGGAAAGAGAAATTGTGTAGTTTTTGGAGTCAGTGAGCTCAGCTGAATGTATTTTGCACTATTTCAGCCAATCACATAGCTCTGGGAGGAAAAAATAGGGTTAGTGATTTTCCAGTTCAAGAGCTCAGTGTTTGAGCTTGAGCTCAGAGATTGTATAGTGTATAGTTTGGCCTAGGATGGAGGGTTGGATTGTGCAATTCTGGGAGCCAAAGGTCAGGCTTGAGCACTAGAAATCCATAGTGCATAGTCCTAGGAATAAATAATTGTGCATTATGCAGTGTCAAGGGACAAGGATGCAGCTTGAGGGTTGGGACTATGTAGTGCATAGTTGAGGAAGGCTAGATGAGGCTAGGTTGTTGGGGAATTTTCGATAATTGGCTACATGTGGAACCAAAGAGACTGATGTGAATAGTGATATGACTTGATTGTGATGACACACTTAAAGAACTTTGACGACAAAAAAGCATATATCATCTGGAACATGTTAACAACATATTTTCCTCAATCAAAAAAAATTGTGATGACTAGAAGTGCGACACTAAAGGTACACTTTGCGATGACCATGACTACACTTGTGTGAAAATGCTTAAAACTTTGGGAGTGATTGTGACTGATGTTTACATGGCTATACCAACTCATTCACACAAAGATAACCCCTTGAAACTACCATAAAAGGCATACATGCATTGTGTGACAACTAACATGCGAAAAGACGACAATTGCTAAAGTGTGAATGGCTCTTGCGATATGTTAATGACAATGAATGTAGAAAATTCTAGAGTAAAGATAACATGAAAATGACAGTTATTAGAGTGAAAGAAATTGAAAGTGACAATCTAAAACATGAGAATGACACTTGCGGAAACAAAGGCTCACGGAAGTGCTAGTTTGCGATACTCACCAAAATCGAAATACAAACACAGCTCAAATGTGAGAAACTATTGTTGTTAGTGCACAATGACTGTCGACATGGATTGGAAATTGTATAGGCATAGTCTTGATGGAACGTGCTAGGCTTGTCCAAGATTGTGTAATATATTGCACTCATTCTCTTGTTACAGAATGAGCATGTGTTAGCAAGTGAATTCGATATTTCCGATTTAGGAAGAGAGATCAAAACACATCATCTAACCAAGAAGTGACTACGGAATGACTGATCACAAGATCTATAATAGGCTCCAAAATTCGAGTGTACGCAAAATTTTGGAGGGTGTTTGTTTGCAGCAACAACACTTTGTGACACACTAGTAGAACTCTAGTTTCTCTGCCTTGGTCAATTATTTCGTGTAGGGTCTAGTCCTTTAGGAAGTATTTATTCATTGTTGAGATTACCATGGATTCCCCACTTTCCTCATGCATAAACATAGTCCCCTTCATTCCTTTATTCAGTTACACAAAAACATAAGATCAACAATCACATAATTTGATGAAGTTCACAAGATTTATATTTTCAGAGTTTAGTTTTTCATCTCTAGTGTTGTTTCACTACTAGCAGGTCTCAATAGTACGCTAGAAGAGTCACTTATGGGACACAAACATTGCTCCACTACTAGTAAGCCTAGACAATACCCCGGTAGATTTTCTTTCTTCACCTCTCTACCCATGAAGTATTTCTCTTCTTTTGCATTTATTTATTATTTTGTATAGGAATATGCATCAACACTTATTTATTTCATGGATGAAAGAGGGATCCCAACTTATTTAGAGAAGGAGAGGTCGTCCTCTCAGAGAATCATATATAATACCTATGATATTGGTTTTCTCATTTATATTTTCTCGTTGCCCTTCTCTACTTGATTGGATCAGCCTGAAAACACAGGAACATAAAAATCCAAGTGCAAGGATGAGGTTTCTAGACTAGATATTGAAGTCATGGTTCGACACAAGGATTTCTTAACGAAAGGATCGTATTTTCTGTTGGAATATCATCCACCAAAATATGTAACTAGGCAAGCAAGAAGGACATAGATTTAGCCAAATGTTTCAGTGTTACAAAGTCCTTTTCTAGTTTTCCACATTCTGTTTGAGCCAAAAGAGAATCTTCCTACATGCTTTCTCAAAACAAAAGGAAAGACAACACACAAAAAATAAACCATACTAGAAAACAAGACAAGAAATGCACAAAGCAAAACTTTATGTGAAACCAAAACTAGAAAACACAAGACAAACTACAGAAATTAATGCATGATGGATGTGCAGGTAAACTAAAATGCAACTAGACCTACTCCTATCCTAACCAATTAGAAGGTCTACGTCACATATAATGGAATATCCAATGTCGCCAACATAATTGCTCCCAACCTACTATCACAAAGATGCAATCGATTAAAACAAATATAAAAAAATGCGCAATATAAAAGATGAGAACTTCAATAGCTTGCACAAAAATTTGAAGGTCTTTCCTGTCAGCATAAGGATAGACATAGCCACTGCTTCTAATGATTTTATATTCTTACATTTTTATGAGAACCATCATTCAAAAAACCTATGAAGCTTCTGACAATGTGTCTCCATCTACACCGAACTCCTTAACAAGTAGGATGGAAGATTGAAACTTTTTATTTGGGATGAAGATTTCTAGGTAAGACTATTCAAACCATTCAATAATTGGATCGTGAAATTCATGATATTCCTCTTAAAAACCCTGAATTATTTGAAAATATTAATTTTCAATTAGAGGCATGGGATTGTGATGAAAATCTAGTGAGGGAAAATAGTTTTGATCATATTTAGTAGTCATGTTGAGACAGTGAGGACCTGACATAACCAACAATAAAGGCTAAAGTCACTCAATTGCTCGACCAATACCTGAACAATGTGATGCTAAACCATAAATATAAAAGGGTGTAAAGAACTATCACTGGAAGTGTTGATGGGAAAATAGTAAATTGAATGAAAATCATAATAGAAAAAATCATGATCAAATCGGTTAGTTAAAGAATCAGATTCCTAGTTTGTAATTAACAAAGATAAATCAATTTGAATGGTTTTGCATATACTCTGAATAATCAAATGAAATTCCTTACAAGGTGAATATGAAAAATTATTTTTCTTGGAACTCGTGATGAACTGTACAAGGTTCATAATCATCAAAAGATTTTAAAAGGGATTCCATCACAACAAACACATGAGACCAGTCAGGATATAATGAGTGGATAAGGATTTGATTCGTGTGATAACTCATGCATTCATTATCACTAAAGAGGATTTCTGGTGTGATGAAGGGAAATATTTACAATACAACATTCGTAAGGACAACTAGGAGCTGATTATTAAGAAATGAATTTGATGTGCATGATCGTTTTAGCCAAAGATGGTATTTAAATGATAAAACTTTGCAATTCCATGAATCTATGAGAGATACACATTCCAAACCTTAGTTTGAGGTGAGGGATTTGCATGAATATGAATGAATTGAAAAATATTCCTGAATCCAGACAGAAGTAAAATCTTGAAAATTTGAAAGATTACATCTAAAATACCAAACATTTTTCAAAAGGTATTTTTGATCCCGTGAAACAATGAAAACAGCAAGGTTGTGCAAGAGAAATCGTATCTGACTTAGTCTGGGGGGCCTTATTAGAGTTATCTTAATGCAAGAGAATAGATGTCAAGGGATGGGAAGAGTACTCAATGATTTCATTGTTTTCATTTACCTCATAAAAAATTTCACCACCTTGTGTCGATGGAGAACTTAACTCATTGATGAAGGAACTGAATATCATGGAGTAGCTTCATCATAAGGGATAGTGAGATGAAGAGAAAGTTTCAATAAGCACACATTCTTTGACCGAATTAGATTCTAGATCTAAATTAAAATCTTCATGAGAAACCAAAAAATCAAGTGATGCAACTTTCCATTCGTCATCTACACATCAACAAATTCATCGTCATCATAATAATTTCTTCTCAGGGCTACAAATTAATCGAAAGAATTATTTGCATTTGATTACTACCAGGATTATCATATTGAGGATCATCCATGAATGGAACCGCATTGTTTTGGCATGGATCATTTTGAGAAAGAGAAGAAATATTGAAAGCATATTCACCTTCCTTCTCCTCTATCTTGTTAATGTGACTACTTTGTATCTGAACGCAATTTGCACCAGCAACTCAAGAATCAAAAGAGTTAGAAAAACTAGTCGGTGGCACAGATTGATTGGGTGAAACACAGTACAAAGAGTCATGGAATGTAGATGATATAGGATGACATAAATCCATATCAGATTTGAGGCTAGAGTTATGAATAATAAAATCATATTGTGGAATGAGGAAGTTAATACTCACCATGGGATTCATGAGCCATTCTAGGATTTCCTCCACTGAATTTGAGTCATGAAAAGCTGAAGAAGAATGAGAATATGGATTAGGAATCTGATTTGTAAATTTCCCAACTTTATTAACATCATACAGAGGCACCCTCATCAGAACTACAAAAACAGAAGAAAAAAGACCAAAAGGAGAAGTAAAATCCTCCTCTGAAATTAGAGGTGTCTTATGATTCATACAAGTTGGGGAAGTAGAAAAATCAGGGGGTTCAGGTTCACCAATGAAAAGAGACATGAACCAAATACTCAAACATTTTTTAATGAAATCCAAATCCACATTTTTTTTAGGAAATTCATAACAAAGGTGAAGGAATCAATTACAGAAATCTTGAAATGATTTATCAGTCTTCATCCTTAACTGATTGATTCTTTTATAAGCATCTCAATAATCATACCTTTCAAAGTATTGATAAAGTTTCTTAAGGAAATGATGGAAAGAATGGATTGAAGGAGGTGGCAAGGTATGGCACCACTAATTAACACAACCTTCAAGGGTGAAAAATAAAATTCCATAAGGAAACTCTTCATCATCAATTTCATAAGATTCACAAAATTTAAGAAACTTGTAAATGTGTGCAGCTAAGGATGTTCCATCCTCACCATCAAAATTTAACTGGACAAGTGATAGAGAGGCTCATTAGGGATTAAAAATTGATAAATGGATAAATCATAGAAACACCCCATATATTTGAGGACAAGCCATTTGAGATAAGAAGTTCAAAATAGACTCAATGGGAAGAGCTTGTCATCTCACCCTCCTTCTAGCACAATTATTGAGGATGCTAGAAATTCATCAACCTAGGTGTCTCCTTGATGTGAAGTCCCAATTAAACCTCACACCATTTGGAATAGGAGCCCCATCTGGAGTATTGGCTTGGTTTCCATGTATTATTATATATTTTCCTTGGCTCTAACTGTCAGCAAGAGAGAGGAACACATGTGTTCCTTTGAAAAGAAAGTAACTGTTCCTAGTGAATGTCGGGTCGTAAGTGTGTCAAAGTTATTCTACTATAGAGGAAAAGAGTAAAGTGACCCTCTAAGAGAGAGGTAATAGTAACACCCAAGTATAGACATAAACAAATAAGAAGGATCCATTTTGACATCCAACATAATAGTTCACAAAAGATACAACGGTCATTACAACTAATTAATGAGAAAGATCTATCTAGTATCATGCGGGATAGTCTACAAGGATGGGACAACAATAACAACCATTAGAACACATTCTTAATATGATAAGTACTAAAATAACCAAAAGAGTTCAACCACTTTATCACAGATGAAAGAAAACATGAAATACAAACATCCATAGAATAATATTACAAATTTTCATAATCCATGCATGAAGAACTTGTTGGTCATGAAGGCTTCTATTATAGAGTAAAAATTCCAAGACACATGTATACAATGAAAATCACTAGCTCCAATATTAGATCATTGGATCCACTCTTTGCTCCTGAAAATAACTAGCTTCTCTCATTAATGCCTTGTGGTAGGAGCCAAGGTGAAAAGTCCCTTGCTCATACAATGAGGGTGTATATATAACCAAGAGGTGATGCTTCACCTTCCTTGTGACTCTTTGACTACCATGATGATTTTTTGACTTCCTATGGCTTTTCAACTTTAGAATAATCTTGATTTTATGAATGTTTCCTTTGGACTTCCAAATTAAAATACAATTTGAATAGGTAATTACATAAACTACAATAATGATGTGGCATATGAAGACTTGTGATAGGACATGACATGGCATTGATGACATGGACTGTGTGAGCATGTGACTGTGCCAAGTTATTGTTCTTGCTGCTTCTTTCTTTATGTCTTCTTGAAAATATGGTACATGTTCTACTTCATCCTCCTCCTTATGACTTGAAAGTAAGTAGTATTCCATGTGATCTTGATCTTCTTCTTTTGTTATAGTTTAGTGTTCCTTTTTCATCTCACCTGATAATAATTGTATCTCTTCAGCTCCATATGTGTCTTCTAGAATTTCCTCCTTCTCTATGTCCTTATTCATCATCTTGCCATAACATGATAGAGTACACACATCTACAATCCACTCATAACAAGATGACATTAGCCCGATAAACCCATAGTCTAAGATGGTGCATATTAATCCACTAACTAAGCCATAACTAGGGGAAATGCTGGGAAAGAAGCTAAGTAACTATGCAATTGCACACCTTAGGTAGTTAGCGGTGAAGCTTGAGCCTTGAGATTCCATAATGTGGAGTTCAAGTTGGACTGACAAAGAAAATTATGCAATCTCTGAGCTCAGTGTGACAGGGTGAGGGGATGGGGACTGGATCATCTTATTGCATAATTCTAGAGGATAGAGGAGCCTAGGTGATTATGAAATTGCATAGTTCAAGAGATCAAGGCTGAGGCTTGAGCCTTGAGACTGTGCAATGTGCAATACTAATTGGGCAAGAGAGAGAAAATGCACGGTTTTGGGAGTTAATGAGCTAGGCTGGAGGGATTTTGCACAGTTTTAGCCAAGTTTGTAGTTCTTGGAGGCAAATCAAGCCTATAGATTACACGGTTCAAGAGATTAGGTTTTCATCTTTAGCTCATAGATAGTGTAGTGAGCAATTGGGGCCAGGTTGGAGGGCTAGATTGCACAATTCTGGGAGCAAAAGGCTGGGCTTGAGCACTAGAACTACGTAGTGCATAGTCCTAGGAAGCAGTAATTGTAAATTGCATAGTGTCAAGGGAAAAGGATGTAGGTTTAGGCTTGGAACTACACAATTCACAATTGAGGAAGGCTGGATCAAGCTAGGTTGTTGGGGAATTTCCTAAAATTTTCTAAGTGTGGGACTAAAGAGACTGACGTGAACAATGATATGACCTGACTATGATCACACACTTGAAACACTTTCACGACACAACAACATAGATCATCTGGAACATGTTAAAAAAATATTTCCCTCAATGTAACAAATTTGTGATGACTTCACATAAGTGTGACACTAAAGGTACACTTTGCGACGATTGTGACGACAATTGTGCAACAATGCTTAAAAATTTGGGAATGAGTGTGATTGTTGTTTAAATGGTTAGAACAACTCATTCACACAAAGATAACCCATTGAAATCACCAAATCAAACATACATACATTGTGCGACAACTAACATGCGAAAAGATGAGAATCTCTAAAGTGATAATGACTCTTATGATATGTGAACAAAATTGAAAGTAAAACATGCTAGAGAAAAGATAACATGAAAATGAAACTAATTATAGTGAAAGGAAGTGAAATAAACAACCGAAAGAATGAAAATGACACTCGTAAAAACAAAGGTGCACAGAAGCGACAGTTTGCAAAACTCATCGAAGTGGAAGTACAAATGCAGCTAGAATGTGAGAAACTATCAATATTAGTGCGCACTCATTGCCAACATGGATTGCAAATCACACATTCAAATTCTGATGGAATGTGCTATGCTTGTCTAATCTTATGTAAAATAAAGCACTTATGCACTTGTTACACACTGAACATGTGTGAGCAAGTGACTTCGACACTTCCAATCCAAGAAGGGAGGTCAAAAAGGCATTAGTTGACCAAGAAGTGACTATGGAATGATGGATCACAAGATCTATAGTAGGCTCCAAAATTTGAGTGTATGCAAAATTTTGGAGGGTGTTTGTCGTAGCGACAACATAATACTACTTTGTGAAATTAATAGGAAAATTAATCTACCAATTTCCATTAATAAACAAATTAGTTGCAAAATTTGCAACACTTAACACAAGGGTGAACGCGAATACTCAACATTAGTTGCATCATTGAAAATACCATTAATAATTTCATTTAAAATAACATTAATTCATTAGTTTTGAATGTTTATTTTTTATTATAAATAAAACATTATTTTGAGGGTAAATCTGTTGTTAAATTTAATAATAAAAAGAGGATCATTGGTGAAAACAATATTTATTTTCTATCCTACATATTATGACATGATTTTAATGGATATGTATTTAATGAACACTATAATTACTTGTTTAAAAATATTGCACCTGTCAACTATAATGAGCTAATACTATAAAATAATTGTTTCATTAATATCACGATTAATATCTTTGAGGCTATTACCATATTCACTTAATTCCAAATTCAAGATTAGAGACCAAGAACAAATCTTGTTGAAAATAATACTAAGAGGAGGGGGGGGGGTGGTGGGGTGGGGGGGTGAATCAGTATTATTAAGTCAAATTCTTTTTCAATTTATACAAAGATTTGTATACGCCACTTTGGTTAATGAAAACAATGTGTATATGCAACTCTGACTAACGAAACTCGCGTATAACCTCCAAACATATAATTTAATTTATTCTTCAGATGTTGATCATTAATCTTTGTGTCAGAACCATATAATAGTAAGCAGGAACAGAAAAGTAGAGCAAATAGTCACACAAAAGAACACAACATATAAGGTGGAAACCCAATGTGCGTGAAAACCACCTACTACAATATGTCTCTATCTTCTTTCAATTAGAAACTTCTTTTTACAATGATTCTTTACTAGTGCAGTCTTATACCAACACATAGGCTTCAACCTACAAAAGGCTACAACATTCTCTTGTTCTCCAGCTTCTCCTAGAAGGGAGCTACAACCCCCTTAGCTCTTGTAATAGCTAACGTACTAGTACGTAGGTGCTGACCTACAGAAGGCTTCAACCTTCTCTTTTCTTCCAGGGACCACGTTTCATAAATTTTCAGATTGGATCCATGAATATCAATCAAACATCAAGTAGATCTGCAACAACCAATCTCCTTTGTACAAATACTGAATCAACTAATAACTTCTCAGAATGTTGTAACCAGAAAACAATACCAGTAACCAAACACCAATTCTGAACCCAAAACACTGTAGCAATAAACAGAAGCAGCTAAAACATATTTCAAGAGACGTACGCTACTTCACCAATAGAAACCTGCGTACATACGTAGCTATGCCAAAGCCAACTAGCGTATACGCAGTCTTCACTTGCTTAACCTGCGAGTATACATGCCTCTGCCGCGCCAAACCTAAGTATAGATCTATAAAAAGATAATTTATCCTTTTACTTAATCAGTCATCAGTTATACCCAGATTATCAGATTTATAGATCTAATCATGCGCCAAATATAATATATCAAAATCACACAATGATACTGCTATTCAAGCCTTGAGATCTTGACCAATCAATAGAACTTAACCATCTTGTAATGCTCAAGTTCCTCCAGCTATATCTCACCAACCAATCACCAGTATTCGAGATCTTGCTCCTCTCAAGATATTCAACACATAAGTCAACACCCTTGCCAAATGATCTCCTTCCCTTTTTATAGTCTTAGCCTTTACTCAAACCATGGTCCAAAACCATTAAGAACTAATACTAGGGACCCAATACTTGAGTTCAACACTTTAAATGCAATACCAAGGACCAAAACCATAGGTTCAAATATGTCAGACTAAATACCATGGACCAACCATAAGTTTTCCCACATGTACGCACTTTTTTTTCCATGAAAGTGTGTGCATACGTATACGTGCCTTCTGATTAGTAAACCTGTGTGTACATGTGACTTTGTTACGAGGAATCTCTGTATACCTCATTTTCTTTCATTCTGAGAGCCTGAACTGCCATTTGAGTGAGTTGCCATCAAGGACAACACTTATGGCATAGAGCCAAACCTGTGTCATAATGCCAACAATCTCCCCCTTTGGACTTGATGGCAACCCAAAGTCACTCAAAGTCATTCTCCCCCTTTGACATCAAGGGCAAAGGATTATGCTCCCCCTGAGTCCATACTGAAATCTCTGCTCTGATGTGCTGCCCAAGCTCCCCCTAACTTGTAGGCAAAGCCTACAAGAAGATGTTCTATAAAAGAAACATGACTTTATACATCATAAATGACCTTCCTATCACCAAAGACTCATATATACATCCATCTCCCATCCAAATGGGACTATACCAGTATTGACTCATCCACCCAACCAAGTGGCAATACATGATAAAATAAGAAAATTACATCATTCATCCGAGGCATAGTGAGGAAACCAAAAATAGGACGTTACATGACCTTGATAAAAGAAATATAAGAAATAGAGACAAAATATCTACAACAAGACTCTGATAGTTATCAACAACTAACATCAGTAGCATTTGTCAATCATTATTTAGACCAACACCCATTTTCTCCTTCTGCATCTATTCTACCTGAAATCAAACCAACTGTGAATTTGAACCAAGATCTTCTAAGATAATGCCAACAACGGATTATTAGAAGAATATATGCCTCCCCTGAACTTGTGCCAAATGGTCTCTATCAGACCCATATCAGACTCTTTTCATCCTGAGCCTGGCCCCACTGCTTTTCTTCAAACCAACATATAGGCAATTGTACCTTCATGAACCAGCGTATGTATGCAGATCCTCCTCATTCAACTCGCGTAAAACCACTTTTCTCTGAAACAGACAAGATTCAATAGCAAGATGATGCATCAACTACCCCCAGCTTCTGTCTAAGGTATTCAAATGTCTCCCTGGGCAGTGGTTTGGTGAGGATATCAGCAACTTGTTCCTTAGAGGGAACATACTCCAATTTGACCTTTTGTTCAAGCACTTGTTACTGGAGAAAATGATACTTGATCGGTATGTGCTTAGTATTTGAATGCATGACATGATTCTTTGAAACAATGATTGCACTTGTATTATCACAAAAAATGGAGATAGTTGGAGTACAAGTGATTTGAAGGTCTTGCAATGTTTGCATCATCCAAAGGAGTTGTGTGCAACAAGATGCAACATATACATATTCTTCTTCAGCTGTAGATAATGCAATAGAACTTTGTTTCTTGCTGAACCCATGAAGAATGCACCACCACTAGTGCTTTTTCTGTCATCCACGCTTCCTACCCAATCTGCATCTGTATATGCATGAAGTGTGAGATCTGTACCTCTAGGATACCATAAGCCATAGTTTTGAGTTCCTTGAAGATACTTGAAAATTCTCTTAACTGCCTGAAGATGAGTTTCCTTTGGATTTGCCTGAAACCTTCCAACTATTCCCACTGCATGCATAATGTCTAGTCGGGTACCTGTTAGATAGAGTAGACTACCAATCATTGATCTATAGGTTGGTTGATGTACTGTTGTTGATTCATCATTTGCGCTGAGGCTGCATCTTGTTACCATAGGGGTACATACTGGTTTCGAATCCTCCATCCCATATTTCTTCAAGATCTGCTTGAGATCCTTGGTTTGTGATAGAAAAATGTCGTCTTTGTTTTGTTGAACTTGTAAACCAAGAAAATATGTGAGCTCACCAAGCATGGAAATTTCAAACTCTTTCTACATCACCAAGGAAAAATTTTGACTCATGTCTTCTTCATTGCTACCAAAGATGATATCATCAACATACACAACAAGTATTAGCAACTTATCACTGTCCATTTTTATATATAGATTGCTATCAGTTGATCCTTTTATAAAACCTTATTGATGGAGGTACTTATCCAACTGATAATATCAAGCCCTTGGAGCCTGTTTAAGGCAATAGAGAGCCTTTTTGAGTCTGCATACAAGTTTTGGATCATTTCCAAGAATAAACCCATCTGGTTGTTCAATATATACTTATTCATCCAAGTCTCCATTCAGGAAGGTAGAGTTCACGTCCATTTGAAATACTTTGAACTTCTGAAAGCTAGAAAGAGCAAGGAACATTCTTATGGCCTCAAGTCTAGCAACTAGTGCAAAATTTTCTTCAAAGTCTATCCCTTCTTGTTGAGCATACCCTTTGCAAACAAGTCTAGCCTTGTTTATAATCACATCTCCATTTTCATTCAGCTTATTTTTGAATATCCATTTTGTTCCTACGAAATTCTTATCTGTTGGTCTAGTAAACAACTCCCAAGTGTTATTCTTTTCAATCTGCTCAAGCTCTTCCTCCATGGCCTTGACCCATCATTCATCTTTGCATGCCTCTCTTACATTTTGTGGTTCAGTGGAGGAGAGCAATGCTAGATAGCTTGAATCTTCTGAAATGGTTCTTCTTGTCTGTACACTTGCCTCTTTCTGCCCCAAAATTTGAGATTCTGGATGATTCTTCTGAATGTACCTTGATGGAGTCTTTTCTTCTATCCTTATCTGTTCTTCTAGTGCCTCATGGGTTTCTTCTTCATCATGAATCTGATTTGATGTTGATGGATAGTCCTCATCATCTTCAAAATCTTCAGATTTTACCTGCCTAGGAGTGTTTCCTTCTTCATCAACCACTACATCAATACTTTCAACAATTTTTCCAAGCCTTTTATTGTAACACTTGTATGCTTTACTGTGGGGAGAGTAACCAAGGAGAATGCCTTCATCTGCTCTAGGTTCAAACTTGCCAACATTTTCATCAGTCTTCTTGATGTAGCATTTGCTTCCAAAAATTTTGAAGTATTTTACTATGGGAGTCTTACCATACCAAAGTTCATGAGGAGTCTGAGTGTTGTTTACCCAGATATTTGTCTTGTTGAGAATAGTAACTGCAGCAAATACGGCTTCACCCCAGAAGGTTGCAGGAGTTCTAGACTCATCAAGCATGGCACGAGCCATTTGTTGAACCATTCTGTTCATCGTTTCCACTACTCCATTTTGCTGAGGAGTCCTTGCAGTAGAGAATTCCCTTCTTATTCCATGTTCTTCACAAAAATCGAAAAAATCATCTGAGGTAAATTCTCCTCCTTGATCAGACCTGAGGCATTTGATTCTACGATCTGATTCATTCTCCACCAAGGCTTTGAATGATTTGAATTTTTCGAAAGCTTCATCTTTATGCTTCATAAGTCCTATCCAACACATCCTAGAAAGGTTGTCAATGAACAATATAAAGTATTCTTCTCCTCGAGGTGACCTTTTCCTAGATGGACCACATACATCAGTATGGACAACCTCAAGTGGCCTGCTAGCTGATCCTTACTTCTCAGGGAAATTAGTTCTGGTTTGCTTACCAAATTGACATGATTTTCATATTGCATTGTCTGGAATTCTAATGTCGGGTAGATCACGAACCCCCTGATATTTGCATGCTTTCCTTATCTGTGAGAAGCTTAGATGCCCCAATCTTCTATGCCATAGCCAGTGTTCATCATTCTTGCTTAGATAGCATTTTTTTTGTCCTCCCTTGAGTATATATAAATTATTTGGAGTTCTTATGCCTTTGATCACTGTTTCTCCTATATCAAGCTCACGAACAATGCATCCATTTGATCGAAATATTACTTCATTTCCTTGATCACACATTTGACTGACACTTAACAAATTATGCCTTAAGCCATCAACATACATAACATTTCCATCCTTTAACTTTTCTTTCAAAAGAATAGAACTGTTACCTTTTATGAGTGCAGGGGTGTCATTTCCAAATGAGACCTTCTTTTCCTTTTCTAAGGCAATATATGACTGAAGTTTATCTTTATCACCTGTCATAGGTTTTGAGCATCCACTATCGATGTACAACTGATTTTCCTATCCTTCTGCATATAAGGCTATCTCACATCTTTCTGGTTGTGATTCTTTCTTTTTCAATGTTTTGGGACTCAATGAAACTTGCTCCTTCTGAGTTGTTTGCCGAAACCTGCTCCTGCATTCAGAATCTTCATGACCGAAGTTGTTACAAATAGAACATTCTAATTTATTCTCAAGAACAGAAAAGTTATTGTAGGTCCTTTTCATGATCCCAGTCATACTCCTTTGTTTTTGAGCTTCTCTAGTCATGATTGTCTTGTAGGCAACACATTGAGCTGCTTTGTGACCAAAGTTATGACAAGAGAAACATTGGCCATTGAAGAAGCTCCTGCGATTATCAAATCTACCAACCAAATGATTGTAGTTTCTATCCATTCTTGAGGCAAATTGAGAATGATTTACCTGTGGATGGTTGTAGCTTCTGTTCATCTTTGAAGTAGATTGCCCCCGATTTACCTGGTAACCTTTGTTCATTCTTGAGGTAAATTGTCCTTGACTTACGTGGTGATCTGCATTATGCTTTTGCTATGGATTGTCAACCTATTCATTTTTCCTTGCTACATCAAGATCAATTTTGGATGTGGATGGCTTTTGTGCTTGAGATGCTTCTTCAATATATCCAAGACCTATCTTGATTAGAGGAGAATGTTGCACTTTGATAATCTCATCTAAAGTTTCAAATCCTTTAGCAAATTTAAGATTAAGAGATTTTGTTTTCTCAATATCTTTTCTAAGTCCCACAATTTCACATTCTAAATTTTCATTGTGTTTTTCTCTTTCAGCAAGTTGGAATGTCAGAGTATCTATAATCATATTCGTTTCCTCTAAACAAATTTTGAATTTAGAAATTTCTTCATAGAGAGCTTCTTCATCTATAGCATCCAAGAAATCATCATTTTCAAAAGCCATCAAAAGTTTATAGTCATTATGTTGTTCATCTTCATCACTAATTGAATATCCATCACTTTCTTCATGTGTATAATAGCTCTTCTTACTTACATTCTGTTTTCTGTTCCATCTAACTGGTTCCTTTCCTTTGTCAAGTTTATCTTTATGAGGACATTTGGCAGCATAATGATCGACTCTGCCACAAGTAAAGCATTTGAAAGGCAGCTTACCTCTGAATCTTCCAATTCCCCGTTGAAGGTTCTTGACAAAATTAGATTCTTCCTCTTCTTCTGACATATGTTTTGACTCATTGTAATCTCCTTTTTCTAAGGCCTTGAATGCAGCTTCTCTCCTGTCTGATGGTCCACCTTTTCTCATTTTGTAAGCAGTTAGGATTTCGTGCACCTGTGACATGGTAAGGCTCTGTAGATTCTGCTTTTCTTCTATGGCAGAAACTTTTGAATCAAACTTAGGAGACAAATATCTTAGAACCTTTTCAACCAAAACAACTTCTTTTATTTCTTCACCCAAGTTTTTCATACAATTAACAATCTCATCTATACGAAGGAAATAGTTAGCCACGCTTTCATCATTGTACATTCTGAGATTTTCATACTGAATTTTGAGAGTTTGAAGTTTTGCTCGTTTTACCTGATCATCTCCTTCATAGCTCAAAACGATGTTGTCCCATATTTCTTTTGTGGTTTTGAGCTCCATAACCTTGACAAATTTTGATTGAGATAGACTCCCTAACAGGGTATTGACAGCCTTTTCATTTATTTCATACTACTTCTTACCAGCCGTATCAGTAGGAGTTGTTGAAGGAAATGTGTATCCTATTTCCACAATATCCCAAACTTTTGTACCAAGAGATTGAAGATAGGCAGTGATTCTTACCTTCCAATAGATGAAGTTTCTCCCATCAAAAATTGGTGGCCTGATTGATGCTTCCTTTTCGTAGTTGCTCATGATGATAGATCTTCCTTCAATTGATCAAGCTTCTTCTAAAGGACTGCTCTGATACCAATTGTTGAAAATAATACTGAGAGGGGGGGGGGGCAGGTGGATCAATATTATTAACTCAAATTCTTTTTCAATTTATACAAAGATTTGTATACGCCACTTTGGTTAATGAAAGTAGCGTGTATACGCAACTCTGTCTAACTAAACTCACATATAACCTTCAGACTTATAATTTAATTTATTCTTCAAATGTTTCTCATTAATCTGTGTGTCAGAACCATATAATAGTAAGCAGGAACAGAAAAGTAAAGCAGACAATCACACAAAAGAACAAAAGATATAAGGTGGAAACCTAATGTGGGTGAAAACCACCTGCTACAATATGTCTCTATCTTCTTTCAATTAGAAACTTCTTTTTACAATGATTCTGTACTGGTGCAGTCTTATACCAGCACGCAGGCTTCAACCTGCAAAAGGCTACAACCTTCTCTTGTTCTCCAACTTCTCCTTGAAGGGAGCTACAACCCCCTTAGCTCTTGTACTAGCTGAGGTACTAGTACGTAAGTGCTCACTTACAAAAGGCTTCAACCTTCTCTTTTCTTCCAGGGACCATGTTTCATAAATTTTTAGAGTGGATCCATGAATATCAATCAAACATCAAGCAGATCTGCAACAACCAATATCCTTTGTACAAATACTGAATCAACCAATAACTTCTCAGAATGCTGTAACCAGAAAATAGTACCAGTAACAAACACCAATTCTGAACCCAGAACACTACCACAATAAACTGAAGCAGCTAAAACATATTTCAAGATACATACACTACTTCACCAATAGAAACCTACGTACATACATAGCTATGCCAAAGCCAACCAGCGTATACGCAGTCTTCACTTGCTTAAGCTTCATGTATACGTGCCTCTGCATCGCCGAACCTGTGTACAGATCTATAAAAAGATAATTTATCGTTTTAATTAATCAGTCATAAGTTATACCCAGATTATTAGATGTATAGATCTAATCATGTGCCAAATATAATAGATCAAAATCACACAATGATACTACTATTCAAGCCTTGAGATCTTGACCCATCAATAGAACTTAAACATCTTGTAATGCTCAGGTTCCTCCAGCTATATCTCACCAACCAATCACCAGTATTCCAGATCTTGCTCCTCTCAAGATACTCAACACATAAGTCAATACCCTTGCCAAATGATCTCCTTCCCTTTTTATAGTCTTAGCCCTTACTCAAACCATGGTCCAAAACCATTGAGAACTAATACTAGGGACCCAATACTTGGGTTCAACACTCTAAATGCAATACCAAGGACCAAAACCATAGGTTCAAATATATCAGACTAAATACCATGGACCAACCATAAGTTTTCCCACATGTACGTGCTTTTCTTTGGACGAAAGTGCGTGCATATGTATACGCGCCTTCTGATCAGTACACCTGCGTATATACGTGACTTTATTACGAGGAACCTGCGTATACCTCATTTTCTTTCATTCTGAGAGCCTAAACTGCCATTTGAGTGAGTTTCCATCAAGGACAACACTTATGTCATAGAGCCAAACCTGTTGCAAACCTGTATCATAATGCCAACAAATCTACCATTAATTTTTTAAATAAATTAATCTACTCTAATTTCTTTCCAACATTTTCAAAATAATAACACCAACCAAAAGAGGATGAATGAAATAGCTTACAAATTTGTTATTATTGTAGTTTTCCTCAAAGCTAGATAAACAAATTAAATTATTAAGCCAAGAGATGATTAATTATTGAAAAATGAAAATTAATATTAAATATTGTAGAAGTATCATACCAATCCCATAGCACTATCAAGTCTGTGATCTTGAATCAAGAACCTCTCCTTGTCTAGTCAGTCTGGGGACAATGGTTTCTTCATTCTTACTATTGGGGTAAAAATATTATAACACTCCTCTAGTAGAAATTAAGAATAAATATAGGTGCAAATTCCTAGTGATAATTAAATATATATATATATATATATATATATATATATATATATATAGATAGATAGATAGATAGATAGATACTTTGACAACCTTAAGAGTTGCCAGGTTCCAACCTAGGTCAAGTATCTATTACTAGTTGATAAGACAATCTTCTTGAATCAAATATTAGTGATGGCTTCTTGAGGCATCCCAACAATTTTTAACAAGATAGCCTCCTCTATGCCCATGATGGATTTATCTATAAAGAAAACTAGGGTACACAACAAGAGTGTTGAGCATAAGAGACCCCAAAATAATGACCCCATCCTTTATCTTAGAGAATCTATTAATCCCTTTGCCACATGATATACATGAAAGAAATAGGATTTTAGTTACATTAACGAAATAATGACCTATGGTAGGATTGGGTTCAAAGTCCATAAAATTATAACTATCAGGTTAATAAAGTTAATAATATACTCTCATATATGTATTAATTTCTATTGATTTGTTTAATTAGATTACAAGATACTATGAAAATTTATAATCCCCGTGAAAATTGGTGAGTTATTAGGGTGAGAAAAATTCATGGGCAACATGGTACACATAGGGAACCCTGAAATAAGACATACAAATTTTTAAGCCAAGGAAATGATAAAAACGTAATTTTTAAAATTAAAATTAAAAATACTTCAATTATGTATAAAGTTGAACATTATAACTTGTAATGGTCAATGCAAAAATAATAGTGGTCAACAAGTAAATTGATTTCTAGAGTCTTGTCTAAGTGGGGACTAATAAGATATTTCAATGTTTATCTTAACCAGATATGTATATATCTATATCTATATATATATATATATATATATATATATATAATAGATATAAAGAGAGAGAGAGAGAGAGAGAGAGAGAGAGAGAGAGAGAGAGAGAGAGAGGGATTTCTCATGTTTAAAACATTTTAACAGTTCTTAAGAAATTAGTTATGCTTAAAATGTTTAACTAGAGTGTGTATAGAGGAGATGTGGAATTTCATTAGTGCTCAATTTCGAGTTAAGCCATATATGAATCAACTTAAATCCATATTATCTCTAAATTTACCAAGCTACTAGAGGTATCAGTCCCTTAAAGATGTAAACCTTACAACACACATAATAAATACAAAATTAAGATAAAATAACATTGGTATAAAGATTGTGATATGTAAAATTTTCTTTGGTTTAAATAAATATTAGTTTTCACCATGAACAAAATTTATAAAGTACTCAATAGTATTTATTCATAATTAAAGTAAAAAAGAGAAACATATTCACAAAGCCACTTTAATCATTACTATGAAGGACACTCATTATCAAAAGGAAATTATTTGAGTCATTGGATTTCAATGTTCTAAATACTCAACCCATTCCTTAAGAGTCGTTTGAAGTGTTCAACACATAATATTTTGGACTTTTTGTGTCACTGTATATAATTTGTAAATAATAGACATGTAGACAAAATCATAAGTCATGGGGAAGAATAGGAGTCCTTCAAAGCATATAAATGAATAGACACCCTCTTATATATATATGCAATGTTTGAGTTATAAAATAATCATTTTTAGACCTATTCATCCAAATATACAATGATATTAGAGTTGGCCTAACTCCATTCCAACTAGAAAATGAATTCTAATTTGTCTTTCTTTAACAAGACACCCATTCATATCATTTTCTCTTCTTGGTGTGGATAAACACGACTTCTAATCATGTGTTTTTCTCTATCCTACATGGTAACATTTGGATTCCTCCCTCTGCATAGTAATCTAGTCACATTCTACTTGTTCTATGCTCCTACAACCTAAAAATCCTTTTCTCACACTACAATAGACCTCATGGGCCCAAAAATTAGCTATGGATATTTGAAACCCTTACACCCATGCATGTTATTTCCCTTGTCCAATTATTTCCTCTATGTGACCTATATTTTCTTCTTCACAATTCATAAACCCTCCTTTCCTATCGATTTTCGCATTACCATGCTTGAAATTCTTATTTCCATGATTGAATATACTATATGAGCTTAGGCATGGGCTTGCATATGTGACAAGATAATTTATGATAAGAAACAACATAATGTGAAAACTCACTCATTGCACTATAGAAAAATATATAATGAGTAAATACCACATGGTTTTTGGTTTGAATATTATCACTATGAAGAGAACAAGGAACCATAATACTCATGATAAATATTTCATGAAGAAAAAGTGTGGTTTGATAATGAACACATTGTAATTTAGAGTATCTTTCATTAGTTGATGATGCAAAAGAAAATATATTTCAATCTCTTAATGTTTGACTTGCACTACAACTTGATTTTTTCTTTATACTTGAGCCCCCCTTACTCATGAGGAAATACCTTACAATGCTCATATATTCACGTATGTTCCTTCTTTACATCTTCTCATCATTGAAAAGGATTCAATGAAAATTTTACTAAAGCCTAGAGTGGTCAGATATTGTTTCTTGATCAATCCTTATGGAGTTTTGGAATTCCTTGAGATGTTCTTGGACTTTTAAATACAATGGGTTTTGAACTCTAGTTTAAAATAAAGAGGATAATATGCTTGGAGTCAAAATTTTGAAATGTTCGCGGAGATTTATTTGAAGACACCTTTCCTTAAATAAATTGTCAGTATGCCTTTGATTAGCAATGAAATTTACCTTATGTGGTTTAGGAATATCAAAAACACATTGATATTTAATGATCTACGTGAAGGAATCTATGAGAGAGAAAATATAGAAGAGGGTACAAAACTAATAAAATATAAGGCAGAGCAAAAGAATAGAAAACCTACAAAACCTACAACTACCAAGGATCTTGCCATATGGAAGAAAAAGAGAGGAAATCATATTCCCTCATCCTAAAAATTGTAAGTGAGAAGTTCAACTACCATATTATATCAATCAATGATTGTCATCATAATTTAAGCTAAAGGATTTGTATGAATTTCATTCAAGGTTAGAACCTAGATAAATTGTTCATAAATATATTCAACGTTGAATTGAAAGGTGAAGACCCCATAGATATATCCTCTAAAACCAAAGACATCATGCATTACATCAATGTCACTATAGTAAATATTAATATTCCTTTGATAGCCTTCATGAAGGCCGTATACCCTACATACTCTCACTATATCGAGTCCTTGCAAGCTAGTGGAAAATCAAATCCATGACATTTGACTATATGATAGATAATGTTGTAGAATGTGAGAAATACTTTGGAAAAAGAAGAATAAAACCTACGCTAGTTAAGAGAGATGTGAAATGGTTAGAAAGGGTAGTATTAGTCACATGATTCTTCTATAGATGAAACAAGTAAACTAGGATGTGGAAGAAGGAGATTTAGACTTGCAAGGGGGGGTTAGATACAACCAAGGAGAGAGACATGATATTCACTATCTATGTTGTGGTAAAAAATGACTTGATGCAATGAAATGTAGAATCAAATTGAAATACTCCATAAATATAGGAAATATTCATATAATAATGTATCATTCAAACAAATTTATCTAATGCACTTGGGTCCTCTCATAGGTTTTGGATGATATTTCTTTAATTCTTTCCTTGCTTCTTTCACCTAGTTAGATTGAAAAATAGAAATAACACATATAAACTAATTATTTTCTTCTTCTTTTCTTGAAAGATCATCTACCACCATATTATGTTGTCACGTTTTTGTACATAATTCCAAAGTCATATCTTGGCATCTTTGTAACCCATATTTTGTTTCTCTTTTAACGATAATCATTTTCCAAGAAGTACTTCAAGCTTACATAATTTGTTTTTACTTTGAAATATATTCCTATTAGATAAGGGAACCATGTTTTAAGACCATGTTGTATGTCCAAAATTTCTTTTTTGTAAATGAATATGAGTTATTTTTTCCACTTAGTTGGATTTTTTGCAAAGCAATGGGTCATTCGTAATCACATTAAAACTACAAAAATGCCATGGATTGAGGCACAGAAATCCACAATAAATGTTCTTTTGAAGTCAAGTGTGGCTATGACATGAGTCATACACATAGTCTCCTTAGGGTTTTAAAGGATATGGTTTAATCTTGAGTCTAGGAAATTGTTACTTATTCAATAATGTTATAAGAGGTGCTACTAGTTGACTCAATGCTTTTCACAAACTTTGTCTAATATATTGTCAATAACAATAATCATCTATATTTCTCCAAGGTTTTTAGATTTCCCATATCGTGATAGTTTTAATTTCATTTGACTCCAAATTAACACCTTTAGGACATACAATATGACCTAAATATTCCACTTCTTGAAATCCATAGGAACACTAAGAAGGATTTTCATATAATTGTTTCTCTTCCAATACTTTTAAGACCTTTTCAAACATGTTGTACACTTCCAAAAACTTGATATATATTAGTATGAAATCAAGAGATACTATCACAATTTTTATAAGGAAAGTTTTGAAAATAGAATTCATCAATATTTTAAGTGTTGAAGGTGATTAGCAAGCCTAAATGGCATAACTAGAAACTCATATTGACCTTGACATCTTGTAAGGGACACTTTGTTAGTAATTGGGATGATATTGAGAGGGGTGTGGGGGACAAGGGGGGAGGGGGGAGTGCTAAATCAATATGATGTGAATTTTAATAATATTTGAAATTATTGAAATTAAAATCAAGAATAACACCATAGTACCATAAATCGAACAAGAGATACACTTGAGAGATAGATGTTTATGTGGAAACCCATAAACGAAGGAAACTATAAATCTTGCTTTGTTCTTAATGTAAGTTTCAATTTTCTATTACATCAAATTTATTGGCACCAACCATAGGGAAGCACCAAATTCCATGATTCTAAGAACACACATGCAAGAGGCATCAACCCCCTTTATCTGCACAAGCACCAACTTGTTAAAAGTTTTCATTCGATTTTTTTGTAGGCACCAATCTACAAGAAGCATGAAACTCGTGATGTTTATAAGAACCAACTTGTACGAGGTTCAACTCATTAATCTATAAGAACCCAACTGCACAACATTTCAAATCCCCCTTTCATCAATTTTCAAACTCATATCTATAGTTATTTTATTGAAGCGTTGTTGATACAATTTTTCAAATTCCTGATCTGGCTCTCCTTGGTTTAGTTTTACATGTTTCCTCTAATTATTTTATTTAATTAAATCACTTCATAAATTTTAATTTCTAATATGTTCTCTAATAAGTTTCTTTTTTGCAACTTTACTTCCAAGTGTTCATATACATGATCTATTCCCCTATAACTAATTATTCTTTCTTCTACCCATTGATTAAATTAAATCTCCTTGAGAATATTCTTTTGTGGTCATTGTTTTTTTACATTTCCCTTTTTGAAAATTGAATTATATTCTTCAGATCCACAACTTTTGATCTCATCACCACTTCATAAGTTGACTGACACTTCATTTTCTTATATACATGATGGACTCTATCCATTACATTTATGATTGTTGTTTCCAATCTATCTTCAAACCTCATTTGTGATGTACTTGCATTATTCTCTCATCATTTTCATTGAACTACACATATTATTTTCTTGAATGCACTAACTACCTTTTAAAATTCAAAAACCCTCACTAATCTATTGGGTGTGGAGCCTCATTATCTTCTTTATTCAAAGATATTGCCGCATTGGACCCCAGTTCATAATGTTGCCGCCTGTAAAATATTTGCTACAAGGGGGGTCCAGGGGGAGGCGGCTATGACCTTTGGGAGCCCCCCATGGTGGGGGGATCAGGGATAGGGCCCCTGAAGCTAAGAATAAATGTAAAATTTCCTTGTAAAATGTTGTAATGTTGTAGTCATTTTGGGCCATTCATTAGGCAGAGATCTGATAGTAGAAGTTATGTTTAATTTAGGGTTTTTTTCCCTAGAAGGTAACCCCTCGCTATATATGAGGGAATTGTATTATGTCTATGTACATCTGTATTCTCAGTGAGGAAGAGAGAGGAGATTAAGAGGAAGATGGAGTTACAGTGGATCTGTTGTAGGTTGTATCTCTTCAATTTGTTGGATAATATAAAAGGAAGGGCTGGCTACTTCTCTGTGGATGTAACCCAAACTAGGTGAACCACATATATCTGTGTCTCTCTTATTTTATGCATTTTCTGTGTTTATATTTCTACAATATTTTATGTGTTACATTTATTTGTAATATATAATTCCCTAACAACTGGTATCAGAGCCGAAGGTCTATTTGGCTGATAAACTCACAGGAGAGAAGGGTTCCTAGTTTGAGTGGGAGCAATGGCGGAAGATGGTAGGTTTAGGGTCAAAAAATTTAATGGCCAAAAATACCATCTATGGAAAATGTAGATGGAAGATTATCTGTATTAGAGAGATCTGTAGCAACCATTGAGCGGAAAGATAAAAAAATTCGACGAGTATGATAGACATAGAATGGGATATTCTTGACAGAAAGGCACTTGGAATAATACGGTTGTGCCTAGCTACATCAGTAGTGTTTAATATTTCAAAGGAAATGATAATAGAAGGTTTAATGTTGACATTAACCAAACTATATGAGAAAACCTCGGCCTCAAATAAGGTATTTCTTATGAATCATTTATTTAATATGAAGATGTCAGAAGGTGGATCTGTTGCTAATTATTTAAATGAATTTAATACGGTTACCAGTTAGTTAAGTTCTGTAGGGTTAACTTTTGATGATGAAGTTAGGGCTTTGTTATTTCTGTGCTCATTGCTAGAAAGTTGGAATGGTTTAGTTATGGCCATTAGTAACTCTGTCTCTAGATCTAGTACTTTAAAGTTTGATCATGTTGTCGGTGCAATCCTTAGCGAGGAAATGCGACAGAAGAGTTTCAGTGAGACATCAGGTAATGCTTTGACTGCAGAGACTAGGGGAAGAATATGGAAAGAGGAAAGAGCCATGGATATTACAGTAAGTCAAGAAAAGGAAAATCAAAGTCCAGATCAAGGATAGTGTGCTAGAAATCTAGGAAGAAAGGACACCTGAAGAAAGACTGCAAATCTTGAAAGCGAAAAGAAAGAGATGCACAACTAGAAACTAATCATGAAGCCAATGTAACAGGTGATGTGTTGCAAGATGCTTTGATTCTTTCATTAGAAAATATTATTGATGCCTGGGTGGTAGATTCAGGGGCCTCATTCTATGCCACACCTGATAGGAAACATTTTTATGATTATGTTCAAGGTGATTTGGACAGGTTCAATTGGGTGATGATAAACCCTATAAAATCATTGGAATGGGTACAGTTTTCATAAAAAAACAAAATGGAAATCAGTGGCTATTGAAGGAGGTAAGGCATGTACCAGATTTGAAGAAAAATCTAATTTTAATAGGGCAGTTGGGAGGTGAAGGATGCGTAACTACTTTCAGAGATAAAACCTAGAAAGTCACTAAAGGATCCCTGGTAATAGCAAAAGGAGGAAAGATTGGTACATTGTATGTATGCAATGGTATTTCTAATTCTGTTAATGCTTTAACCTCTACAGGAGAAGATACGGAATTGTGGCATCATAGGCTCCACCACATGAGTGAGAAGTGGATGCAGATTCTTCACTCAAGAAACTTGATGCCAGGTTTGAAGCATGTTGATTTAAAATTCTATGAGAATTGTGTTTATGGAAAATAGAAGAGAGTCAGATTCCTTAGAGTTGGGAAAGAAAATAAGAGCGAAAAATTAGAGCTTGTGCATACAGATGTATGTGGACCTGATTAGGTATCATCTCTTGGTGGCTCTCGTTATTATGTTACTTTTATTGATGATGCAACTAGAAAAACCTGGATTTATTATATTCGAAATAAATCTGATGTATTTGATATTTTCAAGAAATGGAAAGCTTTGGTTGAAAATGACACAGGAAAAAGGTTGAAGTGTCTCAGATCTTACAATGGAGGTGAATATTGCAGCAAAGAGTTTGATAGGTACTATTCAAAGAATGAATTCATAGAGAGAAGACAATTCCAGGAACAACCCAAGAAAATGGTGTGATAGAAAGGATGAACAGGACAATCATGGAGCGTACAAGGTGCATGAGATTGCATACAGGATTGCCATTATAATTTTGGGTAGATGCTATAGATACTGTTATTTATCTAATAAACAGAGGGCCTTCAAGTTCTTTGGATGGTGGTATTCCAAAGGAGGCATGGAAAGGTAAAAAGGTAAACTACTATTTTTTAAAGACTTTTGGTTGTGAAGCCTTTCTCCACATTAATAAAGAAAATAGAACAAAGCTTGAGGCACAATCAAATAAATGTACCTTTATTGGATATGGTGTTCATGATTTTGGTTATCGCTTTTATGATTATGAAAAACACAAAATCATTAGGAGCAGAGATGTCATATTCAATGAAAACGTTTTGTATAAGGATCGGCTGCAAGAAAAGAAACAGGAAAAAGAAAATAGAGAATACACAGTGCTTGAAGAGATCATAGGAAAAGTGATGGTGCTTGAAAATAATAATAATCAATAGCCAGAACAACAACCACAACAGTAACAAGCACCTCAAAGACCTGAAAGTGGTGTTAGAAGATCTACCAGGATAAGTAGACCCCCTAAATGATACCTCCTTCATTGTATTATGTATTGTTGACTCATTCTGGTGAACTAAAATGTTATGAAGAAGAAGTGCAGGTAGAAGCCAGGAAGAAGTGGGAGCAAGCCATGAAAGAAGAGATGGAATCCTTGTTGGAATTATGATACATATGTTGTACTTGATGGCAACCCACTCATCTCAGATGATAAATTATAGTGCAGAAAAGTTCACGCACTTTTATGCAGAGAAAAGTTTATTTCATGTAGAGAAAAGTTCACGCACTTTTATGCAGAGAAAAGTTTATTTCATGTAGAGAAACGTTCACGCACTTTTATGCAGAGAAAATTTTATTTCATGTAGAGAAAAGTTCACGCACTTTTATGCAGAGAAAATTTTATTTCATGTAGAGAAAAGTTCACGCACTTTTATGCAGAGAAAAGTTTATTTCATGTAGAGAAAAAGTTCACACACTTTCATGCAGAGAAAAGTTCCTTTCATGAAGAGAAAATTTCACGCACTTTCATGGTTGGCTCATGGTATTAGTCCGACAGTTTTTGATCCTATGGTTTTGGTCTGTGGTATTGCATCCAAAAGTGTTGATCTCACGCACTTTCATGGTTGGCTCATGGTATTAGTCCGACAGTTTTTGATCCTATGGTTTTGGTCAGTGGTATTGCATCCAAAAGTGTTGATCTCACACACTTTCATGGTTGGTTCATGGTATTAGTCCAACAGTTTTTTGATCCTATGGTTTTGGACCGTGGTATTGTGGAAGGCCTAAGACTATAGAAGAGGAAGGAGATCATTTGGCAAAGTATCATCGAATGAATTGAATATCTAATAAGTGCGAGACCTAAAATATTTGTGATTGGGTTATGGTGCAGATCTGGATCTGAATGAAGGAGGAACCTTAACGCATAAAGAAGGATAAGTTCTTTTGATGGGTCATAATCTTTATGCTTGAATAATAATATCTTTGCATGATTTTGATATGTTATATGAGGCGCATGCTTGATCTATAAATCTGACAATCTGGGTTAATTAGTGTCTGAATATTTGAAAGAAGGAATTATCCTTTATAGATCTGCACGCAGGTTTCAGGTTGTTGAAGTAGCGTATATCTTTAAATTATGATCTAGCTGCCTCTGTCTATTGCTGCAGTATTCTGGGTTCAGAATTTGGTGTGTGGTTACTGTTACTGTGTTCTGGGTACAGCTGTCAAAGAAGTGCTTACTTGATTCAGTGCTAATTGGGAAAAGGAGATTGTTTGATGCAGATATACTTGATGATTGATTGATGTTCATGGATCCAGTCTGAAAATTTATGAAACGTGGTACCTGGAAGAAAGAGAAGGTTGTAGCCTTCAGTAGGCCAGCACCTACGTAATAATATCTTGGCTAGTACAAGAGCTAAGGGGGTTGTAGCTCCCTTCCAGGAGAAGCTGGAGAACGAGAGAGGGTTGTAGCTCTCTGCAGGTTGTAGCCTGTGTACTGGTAAAGGACTGCACCAGTACAAAATCATTGTAAAAGGAGTTTCTAATTGAAAGAAGATAGAGACATATTGCAGTAGGTGGTTTTCACCCACATTGGGTTTCCACCTTATATCTGGTGTTCTTTTGTGTGACTATTTGCTTTTCTTGTTCCTGCTATTTATTTTATGATACTGACATACAAAGTAATAATCAATATTTGAAGAATTATTCAAAGTATAAATAAGGAAGATAGATTGATAAGAATTTGATAATACTGATTCACCCCCCCCCCTCTCAGTATTATTTCCAACAATTGGTATCAGAGCAGGTCCTTCTAAAGAGGCTTGATCGCTTGAAGGAAGATCTAACATCATGAGCAACTACGAGAGGGAAGCATCAATCAGGCCACCGATTTTTGATGGAACAAGCTTCGTATATTGGAAGGTAAGAGTTACTGCCTATCTTCAATCTTTGGGTACAGAAGTATGGGACATTATAGAAACAGGGTATACTTTTCCATCAGCTACTCCTACAGATTCAGCTGAGAAGAAGAAATATGAAACAAATGCAAAGGCGGTTAATACTCTTCTAGGATGTCTATCTCAATCTGAATTTGTGAAGGTTATGCAATATAAATCCGCAAAAGAAATATGGGACAAAATTGTTTTGAGCTACGAAGGAGATGAACAGGTAAAACATGCAAAACTTCAAACCCTCAGGATTCAGTATGAGAATCTCATAATGTATAATGATGAAAGTGTGGCTAACTATTTCCTTCAGGTAGACGAGATTGTTAATTGTATGAAAAACTTGGGTGAAGAAATAAAAGAGGCTGTTGTGGTTGAAAAAGTCCTAAGATCATTGTCCCCCAAGTTTGAATCTAAAGTGTCTGCAATAGAAGAAAAAGAAAATCTACGAACTCTTACTATGTCTCAGCTACACAAAATTCTAACTGCTTATGAAATGAGAAAAGGAGGTCCATTAAACAGGAGAGAAGCTTATTTTAAGGCTTCAGGCAAAGGAGACTACTATGAATCAAGTCACTTGCCAGAAGAAGAAGAAGAATCAAATTTTGTCAGAAATCTTCAACGGGGTACTGGAAGGTTTAGAGGTAAGCTACCTTTTAAATGTTTTGCTTGTGGAAGAGTAGGTCATTATGCTGCCAAATGTCCTCATAAGGATAAGATTGACAAAGGAAAGGAACCTGCCAGATGGAACAAGAAACAAAATGCAAATAAGAAAAGCTACTACACTCATGAAGACAATGATGGTCTATCAAATAGTGATGAAGATGAACGAGGTAATGACTATAAAATTTTAATGGCATTTGAAGATGATGATTACATGGATGCTATAGATGTGGATAGGTTTTATGAAGAGATTTCTAGACTTAAGACATGTATAGAAGAAAAGAATATGATCATTGATACTCTACAATTTCAAATTGATGAAAAAGAAAAATATCTTGAAAAGTTAGAAGGTGAAATTGTTGGCCTTAGAAAAGAAATTGAGAAAACAAAGGCTATTAATCTTAAGTTTGTTAAAGGATCTGAAACTCTGGATGAGATCATCAATGTACAGCGTTCTCCGCTAAACAAGACAGGTCTGGGGTATAATGGAGAAACATGTCAAGCATCCACCTCAAAGAGTTATCTTGATGCAGCAAGAAGGAATGAGCAAAAGCACAATGGAGATCACCAGGTAAAGCAGGGATGAATTACATCAAGAACGAACAAAGACTATCAGGTAAACCAGGGGCAATCTATCTTAAGGATGAACAAAAGCTACAACCAGCCACAGGTAAAATCTTCTCAATTTGCTTCAAGAATGGATGACAATAGAAATTACAATCATTTGGCCGGTAGATTTGATAATCGCAGAAGTTTCTTCAATGGGCAATGTTTCTCTTGCCATAACTTTGGTCACAAAGCAGCTCAATGTGTTGCATATAAAACAATCATGACTAGAGAAGCTCAAAAACAAAGAAGTATGATCGGGATTACAAAAAGGACCTATAACAACTTTTCGGCTCTTGAAAATGAAGTTGAATGTTCTATTTGCAATAACTTTGGTCATGAAGATTCTGAATGCAGGAGCAGGTTTCAGCAGACAAAGGAACAAGCCTCAAGCACCAGAACATGGAGAATAAAGGAACCACAAACAGAAAGATGTGGGATAGCCTTTTATGCAAAGGGACAGGAAAATCTATGGTACATCGACAGTGGATGTTCGAAGCATATGACAGGTGATAAATAAAAACTTGAATCATATTCTGCTTTAGAAAAGGGAAAGAAAGTTTCTTTTGGAAATGATACTCCAGCAGCTATAAAAGGAAAAGGCACAGCTCAGTTAAAAGAAAAAGGTCAAAGCTGGAAATGTTTTGTATGTTGATGGCTTGAAGCATAACCTTCTGAGTGTCAGTCAGATGTGCGATCAAGGAATCGAGGTAATATTTCGATCAAATGGATGTAGCGTTCGTGATCTTGATACAGGGAAAACAGTGATCAAAGGTAGAAGAACTCCAAATAATCTATACATATTTGAAGAAGGACAACAACAATGCTATTTGAGCAAGGATGATGAACATTGGTTATGGCACCGGAGGTTGGGGCATCTAAGCTTTTCACAAATAAGGAAGGCATGCAAATATCAGGCAGTTCGTGGTCTTCCAGATATCAAAATTCAAGACAACACTATATGCAAATCATGTCAGTTTGGTAAGCAAACCAGAACCAACTTCCCGGAGAAGGAAGGATCAGCCAGCAGGCCTCTTGAACTAGTCCATACAGATGTATGTGGTCCTTTCAGGATGAGGTCACCTCGAGGAGAAGAATACTTGATATTATTCATTGACGATTTCTCCAGGTTTGTTTGGTTAGGACTTTTGAAGCACAAAGACGAAGCATTCGAAAAATTCAAATCCTTCAAAGCCTTGGTTGAAAATGAATCAGGTTACAAAATTAAGTGCCTCAGGTCCGACAGAGGTGGGGAGTTTACCTCAAATGAATTTTTTGATTTCTGTGAAGAACATGGGATAAGAAGGGAACTCTATACAGCTATAACTGCTCAGCAAAATGGAGTGGTGGAAAGGATGAACAGAACAGTCCAACAAATGGCCCATGCTATGCTTGATGAGTCCGGAACTCCCGCAACTTTCTGGGGTGAATCTGCATATGCTGCGGTTGTTATTCTCAATAAAACAAATGTCCGAGTGAACAACACTCAAACTCCTCATGAACTCTGGTATGGTGAGACTCCTTCGGTAAAACACTTCAAAATCTTTGGGAGCAAATGCTATATTAAGAATACTGATGAGCAACTTGGCAAACTTGAACCTAGAGCAGATGAAGGCATTCTTCTTGGTTATTCTCCACACAGCAAAGCATATAAGTGCTACAATAAAAGACTTGGAAGAATTGTTGACAGCATTGATGTAGTGGTTGATGAAAAAGGATACATTCCTAGGCAAGTAAATCATGAAAATATCGAAGAAGATGAAGACTACCCTCAAAGACAGAATGATGAAGAAGAAGAACCTCAAGAAGCACCAGAGGAACAGATAAGGGTAGAAGAGAAGACTCCATCCAGGTACGTTCAGAAGAATCATCCAGAATCTCAGATTTTGGGGCAAAAAGAAGCAGGTGTACAAACAAGAAGAACAATTGCAGAAGCTTCAAGCTATTTGGCATTACTCTCATCCACTGAACCACAAAATGTAAAAGAGGCATGCAAAGATGAATGTTGGGTCAAAGCAATGGATGAAGAACTTGAGCAGATCGAAAAGAACAACACTTGGGAGTTGGTTCCTAGACCAAAGGATAAGAATGTTATAGGGACAAAATGGGTCTTCAAAAATAAGTTGAATGAAAATGGGGAAGTAATTAGAAACAAGGCCAGACTTGTTTGTAAAGGGTATGCGCAGCAAGAAGGAATAGATTTTGAAGAAACTTTTTCTCCTGTTGCAAGACATGAGGCCATCCGAATGTTCCTTGCTCTCTCAAGCTTTCAAAAGTTCAAAGTATTTCAAATGGACGTGAAATCAGCCTTTCTGAATGGAGACTTAGAAGAAGAGGTATACATTGAGTAGCCAGATGGTTTCATTCTTGGAAATGATCCAAATCTTGTATGCAGATTGAAAAAGGCTCTCTATGGTCTTAAACAAGCTCCAAGGGCTTGGTACTATCGTTTGGACAAATATCTTCATCAACAAGGTTTTTCAAAAGGATTAGCAGATAGCAATCTTTATATAAAAATTGAAAATGACAAATTCTTGATACTTGTTGTGTATGTAGATGACATTATCTTTGGCAGCAATGAAGAATCTATGAGTCAAAGCTTTGCCTTGGTGATGCAGAAAGAATTCGAAATGTCCTTGCTTGGAGAATTGACATATTTTCTTGGCCTGCAAATCCAACAAAAGGAAGGAGGGATCTTCTTGTCTCAAACCAAGTATCTCAAGCAGATTTTAAAGAAATATGGCATGGAAGATGCAAAACCAGTATGTACACCCATGGTCACAGGATGTAGCCTTAGTGCAAATGATGAATCAGCAGCAGTACATCAACCAACCTACAAATCTATGATTGGAAGTCTACTTTATTTGACAGGTACCCGACCAAACATCATGCATGCAGTGGGAATAGTTGGAAGATTTCAGGCAAATCCAAAGGAAACTCATCCTCAGGTAGTAAAGAGAATCTTCAAATATCTTCAAGGGACTCAAAATTATGGCTTATGGTATCCTAGAGATACAGATCTCACACTTCATGCTTATACTGATGCAGATTGGGCCGGAAGCGTGGATGATAGGAAGAGCACAAGTGGTGGTGCATTCTTTATGGGTTCCAGATTAGTATCTTGGTTCAGCAAGAAACAGAGTTCGATTGCCTTGTCTATAGCTGAAGCAGAATATGTTGCTGCTGCATCTTGCTGCACTCAACTCCTTTGGATGATGCAGACCTTGCAGGATTTTAAAATCACTTGTACACCACCTGTTAGAGTCGGTCTAGTAGCCCTCCATCAACGATCAAAACTCTTTGCATTTCATTAGTAGGTGTCTCATCAGTGTCCTCTTATTGCATTCCATTAGGCATGCCATAACCCTGATGGAGGAGCTTGTGCCTTTTATTCCCCTCTTGGCACTGCTGGTTCAAGTTGTTTCAATCAATAAATGCTCTACAGGGTCATTTGTCTTGTCTTGAAAGTCAAGGTCCTAGGTCTAAAGTTTAGTCCAATTTGTCTTTGAGGTCATGTTTTTAAGGTCAATAAATGCCCATCAGGCCAGAGGGATGTCTATCAAAGCATCACTTCAAAGGATTTCATATTGTACAACTAATTTTTACCTTGAATTCAAAAACCCTGTTTTTGAAGACAAGGTCATTTTCTCATTTTTTGTAAAATTGGTAAGAATTCAAACTCTTCGGAAGTCAGCATGCGGCCCTGGTCCCCTTTGCCGAGACTCCTCAGAAGCTACCTCTGCAAAAATTTTCAAGAAAAAGCATCATTTCAAACAATTTCAGGACAAAAAGGAAACCATAAGTCAGCAGCATTTAAATTTTGAAAAGTGTCATGTTATAAACATTAGAAAGTGGGTTTGAGGGGAAATTAATTCAAATCAAGTTTATAAAAGCCCCCCTCCCTTCATTTTATCATTATTTGCCTCCAAGACTCCAAGAGCAAGTGTGAAAGGTGACTTAGTGAAAAAACTGGGCGAAATTGCTGTGAGAGCCCACACGCTACACATCAGGACCTGCGCGCTACGCGTTGGGCAGGCGCTACGCATCGGGGCAATCATCGCAGTGGGAAAAAGACACAGGCTCTACGCGTTGGGCGCGCGCTACGCGTTGGGGTTTACACACAGAAAAATTGCCTTCAAACCTCAAAACGACCCCAAATCTCTTCAAGGTTGCAGGTAGGCCTCCAAACATCAAAGTATATTGCTTGCTAAAGCTTGAATGAGCATTTAAATGTCATCATTTTGAAATGAGAATTTCATGTGTATTTTGCTTACAAATGTCAAAGTGCAAGTAAGGCTAGGGTTTTGCTTTTGCTGCTCAAGGTCATCCCTTTTCAGCCCCATTTTTTCCCCACATCCCATTACCATTTCCCTTGTCATTTTCTCCTAATCTCCCTAACAAAAATACCAAACACCCTAAAACCCTACCCCTATCCCTAAAATTCAATAACATAACCCTAAACCCTACTTCCCATAACACCCCTGCAAATTATAATTGTATGATGTTGTATATGTCATGATTCCTTCCCTAAATCCTCTTTTACTTATATTTTCCCTCAGTTCCCTCAAAAGTCTCCCTTCCCTAACATCTCCCTTGTGTTATTTGTCCCCTTGAAGCAGCATTTCAACAGTTAAAACAACAGGTTTTTGAGCAGAAGCAGCAGTACATTTCAGCCACTTTGCTCTTGAAACCATGTCAGAAACCGAAACCGATTATGAGCAAAGTGATGACCGTGAATCAACACCAGAGGTTGAGGTACAAAGGAGGCCTCACAGGGGTGGTAAGGGTGGTCACTATGTGAGAGAGGATCCCACCTCTTTGACCTATTTACAGGCTTGTCCACTTGCAGTCACATGTTTCCGCCATCAATCATGTTATGAATTTTGTGAGAGGATTTCTCAAATTTAGCACCATAGGGAATTGGTCCGTTTGTTTGTTTTGCATTTGCATGACGGGCATGTGAATCTTGCAGGGGTGGATTTTACATTGTCACCTGAGGTTGTTGCTCAAGCAACAGGGATACCCAATGTTGGAGAAGAGTGGAACAAGCGCAAACTGTTGGACAAATTTCAGTATGAGCCCTACATTAAACCTGTGTACATGAGGCACATGACTGGTGTATTTCCTTTCAGATTTTTGAAGGATGAGTATGCTCCCTTGATGAGGCTCATCATTCGCTATTTCACCTGTGAGGGTAGATTTTCACGTTTGTATTCGTACCATATCCGCTTGTTGATGCATTTCATACGGGTACAGATGATGAACATACCATTTTTCATGTGCCGGAATTTTGAGAGGATGGTTCCCTTGATGCAGAGAAAGAGCCCAGCACAGCAACACAGGAGCATCTATCATTATGGTTTGATCAAGCTTGTGGTCATACATCAGTTGGCCCAGCAGGGTATCCCATGGGAGGATTTCATCTCTCGAGATTTCTTCACAGCACCACCACCCCCTGAGGTTGTTCATGAGGAGGGAGGACCATCACAGCAGTATGACATCCCTGAGCCCAGACATGTCAGCTCCCCTCGATTGGTCACATATCAGAGAGGCCACAAGGCCTTATTTGCATCAGCTCGGCGAGTATTATCTCCACACCAGGTGGAAGGGGTCTCGCCATCTTCATCAGCACTGCGAGTGTTATCTCTACATCAGGTGGAAGGGGCCTCGTTTCCGACAGCAGCACAGGTATCAGAGAGGGGCAAGAAGCCCATGATTGAGGAGGGATTGTCAGGTGATCCAGATATCGACATCATTGATCTTGACACCCGTTCTCCTAGCTTGGAGCTTAAGGAGATCATTCAGCATCGGGAGGCTGAAAATCGCTTGTTGCAAGAAAAATTAGAGAGGGCACAATGGACAATCACATATTTAGAGCAGTGCAACAAGCAATTAGAAGATGAGCACACTCTTGATGAGTTGCGGAGGATCCATGAAGACCGCAACTTGGCTCGTAAGAGACCCGGTGATTTGGTGCCCATTGAGCGAGAGGCTATGCTTCTCTGGGTCAATGCTCATTTGGAGAGGTTTCTGGCCAAGGCCAACAAAGATAAGGACCTACTCCGGAACATGAAGAACCACTATTGGGCCCGAATGCACGTATGCAAGGCGAGAATGAAGGTGCTCCAAGGACGGTTGGCCAAAGCACTAAAACGAAGAAAAAGGCCCGATCCCCTCCACATCTTGGCTGAGGCTTCCCTAAAGGAGCATGATGCTAAATGACTCAACTTCAGCACGAATTTCAGAAAATTTTGAGCATTTTTGGTCACTTGTGAATTTTTTGGGCTAAAAAACAGGTTTTCTTCACCAACGCGTAGCGCGCCGCGTGCTACCCTGAAGATGGGCAACTCCTTTTCATGAAAACTCAGCATTTTTGGATTTTTCATGCAAAAACACATTTTCTCAGCAATTTCCAAGAAATTTCACCAAGTTTTGAGCCTCCAGAAGGTCAAAAAACATGCAAAAAATGACTTTCTGCCACCTTTTTGACACACAGGAAGTAGTCTTGGGCGATTGCAATTTTGGAGGGGCAAATGGTCACCAAATTCAGAAATTCCACTTGGGTTGGAAAGTACACATCTAGACCTTTCCAAAAATCCCACTTTTGCCTCATTTGGACTCCGGGAAGTGCCTCAAAAGTTGGCTCAAAGGCGCGCTACGCATTGAGAATTGGGGCGCTACGCATCAGGGAAATTTGCCAGATTTTCACCTACAGCTCAGCAAAACGCAGTTTTGACTAGGTTTGACTTTTTGGAGTGGGTTTTGATCCTCCTTGATGTAAATGATGTAATTTTATGATACTTTGACACTTATTTATCTCTTCTAGAAGATTCATTCATGAAATAGGCAAAAATTTAATGAATGAATTGGTTTCCTAGCTTATAGAGGCAAGTTGTTTTGACTACCTAGATTCTAGTGCTCAGTTTGGAATTGGTTGAAACAGCTCCTAGGATAGTCAGCTTGACCCCTAGAGGAAAGGAAAGATGTTAGATTGCCTATATTATGTACTTTATTGGTCATTTTCATGGTTGGAGAGGTTGGACTTTTGAGGGAGAAAGCTTCTATTGTATTACTCATTGTATCTCTGCAATTTTGGCAAAGGAAGAAAGACCAGGGTTTTGCAGTCCTTTTTGGGATTCCTGTGGTTACATGTATTGATCATGGTTGCTATGCTCTGCCTTTAAGTTTGCTTAATATCAATGTTTTTAGCTGTTTAAGGAGAATTCAAGGTGATTGCTTGCTCTCCTTAGCTCCTCACCAGTCATTCTCATCCATCCAAATCTTTCAAAGGCATCAATACAGTCTCCTACCTTGCCCCAAAGAACCCCCTGCAAAAACTGTGTCCAATCCCTGCACCCAAAATTGCCCTTCCCCAAATTTCCACCAAAACCCTAAAAATCCTAAAACAAACCTTTTTATCAGTTTACTAGCCTAAAATCAGTGTTCTTTATTGGTTATCTCTACTCGTTGAAGATATTTGCCGAGATAGACCAGAGAGAGCCCTCTCCTGCCCCGTAGGGCTAGCTACGAGGCTAAGTGGTTTGATGTTGCCTTGGAGTTTACCTTTTTCAGCCTGAGGTGAAATTTCAAGCGCTAACACCACCCATCTCCATCTTAAGTGATAATACAAGTGCAATCAGCATTTCAAAGAACCCAGTCATGCATTCAAAAACCAAGCACATACCAATCAAGTATCACTTTCTCCGAGAACAAGTGCTTGAACAAAAGGTCAAGTTGGAGTATGTTCCTTCTAAGGAACAGGTTGGTGATATACTCACCAAACCATTGCCTAGGGAGACCTTTGAATACCTCAGGCAAAAGCTGGGGGTTGTTGATGCATCATCTTGTTGTTGAATCTCTTTTGATTGTTGGTTGTATGCAAGGTTCATCTGAAGTATATGCCTACATGTGCTGGGTTGTGGATTGGTCAAAGATCGAATGGCACAGGTTCAGGGGAAGCATATCATGCATTGTTGGCATTATGGAGGAAGTACAGAAGGAGATCATGGATGCTGGTCTGAATATTGCTGCAATACGTCTTTATCTCTTTCATGGTCATTTATGGTGTTTGATGGATTATGGTTCTTCTTTGCAGATCTGGTTTATAGTCAGGGGGAGCATGTTCTTAGGGGGAGCATAACCCTTTGCCCTTGATGTCAAAGGGGGAGAGTGATTGGTTGTTGTTGCCATCAAGTCCAAAGGGGGAGATTGTTGGCGTTATGATACATATGTTGTACTTGATGGCAACCCACTCATCTCAGATGATAAATTATAGTGCAGAAAAGTTCACACACTTTTATGCAGAGAAAAGTTTATTTCATGTAGAGAAAAGTTCACGCACTTTTATGCAGAGAAAAGTTTATTTCATGTAGAGAAAAGTTCACGCACTTTTATGCAAAGAAAAGTTTATTTCATGTAGAGAAAAGTTCATGCACTTTTATGCAGAGAAAAGTTTATTTCATGTAGAGAAAAGTTCACGCACTTTTATGCAGAGAAAAGTTTATTTCATGTAGAGAAAAAGTTCACGCACTTTCATGCAGAGAAAAGTTCCTTTCATGAAGAGAAAATTTCACGCACTTTCATGGTTGGCTCATGGTATTAGTCCGACAGTTTTTGATCCCATAGTTCTGGTCCGTGGTATTGCATCCAAAAGTGTTGATCTCACGCACTTTCATGGTTGGCTCATGGTATTAGTCCGACAGTTTTTGATCCTATGGTTTTGGTCCGTGGTATTGCATCCAAAAGTGTTGATCTCACGCACTTTCATGGTTGGTTCATGGTATTAGTCCAACAGTTTTTTGATCCTATGGTTTTGGACCGTGGTATTGTGGAAGGCCTAAGACTATAAAAGAGGAAGGAGATCATTCGGCAAAGTATCATCGAATGAATTGAATATCTAATAAGTACTAGATCTGAAATATTTGTGATTGGGTTATGGTGCAGATCTGGATCTGAATGAAGGAGTAACCTTAGCGCATAAAGAAGGATAAGTTCTTTTGATGGGTCATAATCTTTATGCTTGAATAATAGTATCTTTGCATGATTTTGATCTGTTATATGAGGCGCATGCTTGATCTATAAATCTGACAATCTAGGTTAATTAGTGTCTGAATATTTGAAAGAAGGAATTATCCTTTATAGATATGCACGCAGGTTTCAGGTTGTTGAAGTAGCGTATATCTTTAAATTATAATCTAGCTGCCTCTGTCTATTGCTGCAGTATTCTGGGTTCAGAATTTGGTGTGTGGTTACTGTTACTGTGTTCTGGGTACAACTGTCAGAGAAGTGTTTACTTGATTCAGTGCTAATTGGGAAAAGGAGATTGTTTGATGTAGATATACTTGATGATTGATTGATGTTCATGGATCGAGTCTGAAAATTTATGAAACGTGGTCCCTGGAAGAAAGAGAAGGTTGTAGCCTTCAGTAGGCCAGCACCTACGTACTAGTATCTTGGCTAGTACAAGAGCTAAGGGGGTTGTAGCACCCTTCCAGGAGAAGCTGGAGAATGAGAGAGGGTTGTAGCTCTCTGCAGGTTGTAGCCTGCATACTGGTAAAGGACTGCACCAGTACAAAATCATTGTAAAAGGAGTTTCTAATTGAAAGAAGATAGAGACATATTGCAGCAGGTGGTTTTCACGCACATTGGGTTTCCGCCTTATATCTGGTGTTCTTTTGTGTGACTATTTGCTTTTCTTGTTCCTGCTCATTATTTTATGATACTTACATACAAAGTAATGATCAATATTTGAAGAATTATTCAAAGTATAAATAAGGAAGATAGATTGATAAGAATTTGATAATACTGATTCACCCCCCCCTCTCGGTATTATTTCCAACACTCCTTAGCACATAACCAGACTTAGTACTTAGTCAGGTTGCTTGCAAGTAAAATAACATTGCAGAATAAATGGGTTTACAAGTTGATGGAAGAAGATGGAGGTAGAAAAAGGTATAAAGCTAGACTTGCGGTGAAAGGGTTTGCACAAAAAAAGGGTATAGACTTTGATGAGATATTTTCTCTTATTGTTAAAATGACTTCAATCAGAACTAGTTTAAGTCTAGTAGCATCTAGAGATTTGCATCTTTAGAAGTTATATGTAAAGACAACCTTTCTCCATGGGGATTTGGAGGAAGAGATATATATGTAGCAATGACAAGGATATGAGGTAAAAGGGAAGGAGAAACTAGTGAACAGGTTGAAGAAGAGCTTGTATGGCTTATAACAGGCTCCAAGGTAGTGGTATCTAAAATTTTACAGGTTTATGTCTGAACAAGGTTATACTAGATGTCACTCTGATCATTGTGTTTATGTCAAAAGGAAAAATGATGGCAACTATATTATACTGTTATTGTATGTAGATGACATGTTTGTTGTAGGTTCTAACATGCAGGAAATAAATGTGCTCAAAAGAAAATTGGGAAACTCATTTTCAATGAAGGATTTGGGTCCTGCAAAACAAATCCTTGGTATGAGAATAACTAGAGACAAGAAGAATCACAAACTAACATTTTCTCAAAGTGAGTACATAGAAAAGGTGTTGAAAAGGTTTAATATGCAAAATGCAAAACCAATTAGTATACCTTTGGCTATCCATTCCAAATTAAGTAAGGAGGAGCGTCCGAAGACTCAGGAAGAAATGGCTCATATGTCTAAAGTTCCATATGCATCAGCAGTTGGAATCTTAATGTATGCAATGGTCTGTACAAGGCTTGTTATTGCACATCCAATGGGAGTTGTAAGTAGGTACATGAGAAGCACAATAGGGTACGTGTTTACTGTAGTTGGAACAACTGTCATTTGGGTCTCAAAACTACAAAGTGTTGTCGCACTCTCATCAACAGAAGCAGAGTATGTTGCTGCTACAGAGGCTAGTAAGGAAATGATTTGGTTACAAAGGTTTCTGGATGAATTAGGTAAGAAGCAAGAGTTTGGAAAGTTATATAGTGATAGCCAAAGGGCCATACATCTTGCAAAGAACTCAGCAGTTCATTCCAAGACTAAACATATACAGTTCAAGTACCATTTCATACGGTCAATGTTGGAAGATGGACAGTTGAAGCTAGAAAATATACAGACTAGCTAGAATCCTACAAATACGTTAACAAAAGTTGTAACCAGGGAGAAACTGAGAATTTTCTCAGTTTCAATTGGTCTTCAAGTATGATGAAGAAGATGATAAACAACCAGGTCCAAAGTGGAGTCATTGTCCAATAAATGAAGCAGCGGTGGAGTTGATATAATCAGTATCCAAGTGGGAGATTGTTGGATGTGGAGCCCGATTATCTTATGTATTCAAAGGTATCGCCACATTGGACCCTAGTTCGTAATGGGGTGGCAACACTGCCCGTAAAATATTCACTACAGTGGGGTCCAAGGGGGGCGGCTGCAACCTTTGGGAGCCCCCCCCTAACGGGGGGATTGGGCGCAGCGCCCCCAAAGCTAAGAATAGATGTAAAATTACCTTGTAAAATGTTGTAATTTCATATTCAATCTGGGTCATTCATTAGGCAGAGATCTAACGGTAGAAATTATGTTTAATTTAGGGGTTTTTTTCCCTAGAAGGCAACCCCTCGCTATATATGATGGAATCGTATTGCGTCTATGTACATCTTTATTTTGAGTGAGGAAGAGAGAGGAGATTGAGAGGAAGAGGGATTCACAACGAATCTGTTGTAGGTTGTATGTCTTCAGTTTTCTGGATAATATAAAAGGAAGTAATGGTTGTTTCTCCTTGGACATAGCCCAAGCTGGGTGAACCACGTATATCTGTGTCTCTCTTGTTTTATGTGTTTTTTGTGCTTATATTTCTGCAATATTTTTTCTGTTCAGTTGCTTTATAATATATAATTCACTAACATAATCATGTTGAAGGTTCTTCCTAATATAACCAACATACATATCTTATTAAATACTATACCTATTTTTCAGGTTTTGTTAATATTCTTTTATTTCGTAGCTCTCAAATACCATATGGCTAGAAATATTACTTAACTTTTTTTTCATGCTCTCACACTTAAATCAAGGACTTAACCCCTTTGAATTCAACCTATCTATGTATCTGCCACCATCCTATTGTCCATGACAGACTAGCACAGGTGAAACCACATCATCACATGAAAGTGTCACATGTCATCACTTGATGTCACGAAATAATTGTTTAAACTCTTTCATTGCTACTTGATTCCATGTGAGATACTTTGTTAGCATTAGAATTATGTATTCAATGAATTTTTCCCATTAAACATCGAGCATGTAGAAATTTTGATGTTTATCTAAGCCGTATGATCAAGTCATTTGTACTCATTGTAGCTCATTATGTGTAGGTTTGCATACTAACCTCCATTCTTATTCACATCCAATATCAAATCTATATCTTTAAAATAAATTCTTCTACACCATTGGATTATATTGGGTTCTAAACTACACCTTAAGTTTTGTGCATGTTAGTTTCTAATATTGAATCTTTACTGTCGACGCAAAATAATATTAGACATTATATTCTAGCACATGCTAGAATGGTGATTAGCCTTTGTCTAGTTTAGGTAGGAATATTAAACATGAGCCATTGATATTAGCCTATCTCTATTTTGATCACACAATTTTGAGGGATACATATTAATCCTTTCACATGTTGTTTTCTGGCATTACTCCTTTGTCAGCCAATCAAACTGATTCCCACCAATGGATCTAATCATATGACTATACATGGTAACCTATGAACACGTCATGCACCTGATGAAGATTAGGATCATTGATCTTTCCTATGGATGTGGCTCTTTGGCTATTGATTTTCCATCTATATTCATTTTTCCAATTTCTTTATGATCACACTATGTTCAAGTGGTAACTATCTAAAAACTTTATCTAAGAAAATGTTATTTACTAAGCTTTATGATTATAAACTCACATTCCACACACATGCCACATCATTTAGTTACATCGAGTACAGTATACAACATGTATAACTACTCTTAAATTTCAATTTTCTCTTTAATCTATGGGAGTTAAGTTAAATTCCATATATAGTTGGAAATATCTTAGATAACACTATCCAGCTAAACATTTAGTTTATGCATTTGAGCTGAGAGGTGGGAACAAAAATGCCTACAAATATATTACATGCATCCTTGACCATGACTATTCAACAACAAAGTTTAATATGACCACAATAACATACTTTCCAAGCTTCGTTTCAACTTGAAACAAACTTTATTCAACAACCTATTCAAACAAGATCCTCTTAAAGTTGATATGGCTTATCATCAATGACTTAATTTGATATAAATGACAACCACTGGTCAACAGTCTCCCCCTTTGGAATTGAAGGTAACATTTGTGAAACATTGATGGTCATTGATGAAAATACAATTGCTTGGTAACATTCCTTGCCATGCCAAATATTTTCCCACTACTACTATCTAGTCCTCTTTCCCATTGTTGTTATACTCATGTTTCACACTACTACTGTATATTCATGTTTCCCACTATTGCTATATACTCAAGCTCACGTCGATGTTCATATGTTGTTTGTTATTGACTAAGTATTCTACAACAACAAGATGTAGAATGTTTTCTCATTAGTCTCACCATTTGACATTAGTGGAAATTTTTTATGCTCACCATGTGACCCAATCTCTCTCGTTATCACCACTACATGATTTTCTAGGGATGTCATTGTGGATAATCTGAGATCCTTGTGGAATTGTTTGCAAGCTAATTATAACAAGAGTTCTTGTGATGAACTTCACAACCAAGAATCATTATTTATATTATCTTGTATGTTTAATTTATTCCCCTAAATTCATGCTTCTTCTGGTGATATGAAAACTCTCCCTGATTTTGATTTTTTGTCTTGTCTTAAATCACTAGAACCATCGTAGTACATGTGTGGATAATTTCCTTCTATGATTATAAAGATAATTAAGGAATAAAAGAGGAAGAGATCACTCCTAGATTCCACCTTAAATAATCGAAATGTTCTCTAGCAAGAGCCTTTGCTTAGATCCAACAATTTATTCTTTTGTGGGTATATATTCCAACTTCACAACTTGCTAAACTACCTATTAGGCTAAGGAAATGGTACTTGATATGGATATACTTGGTCTTAGAATCATGAAAAATATTTTTTGATATACATATAACATTTGTATTATATAAATGATAGGAATATGTTTATCACATGTTACCTTTAGGTCATGTAATGTGTGTTTCATCCATAAATTCTGAGTGAAACTTTTCCTACTACTATGTTCTTGGTTTCAACAGTAGAAAGAGAAATATATGTTTTCTTTTTTCTTGAAACAAGCCACTAATTTATTTCAAGGAAAGCACCTCCACTTGTGCTTTTCTTGTTAGTTATACTTCTAGCCCAACAAACATTTGTGAATGAAATTAATAATATATTTTGACCTCTTAGATATTAAAGACCATAATCCATGATAGCTCTTAGACATATCAAAATCCTCTTAGAAACTAACAAATTACTTTGTTTTGGGGTAGAATAATACCTTGAAAACACACCAACAACTTGCATAATGTATGTTGAAGAGGCTATGAGTTACAAACTATTACCAATTATTGATCTATACACGACTTGATTGACCATTGGTCACTCATCATCCTTGTTGAGCTTACATCCAATAATAATACGAGTAATAACAAGACAAAACTCTTCCTTTCCAAATCATTTAATATTTCCTTGGGGCACTTGCTTTGGGAGATAAAATATACATTTTTCTAATTCATTGATTTTCAACCCAAGAAAAAATCGTATTTCTCCAGGGATGGACATGTTAAATTATTTTTGCATGTCTATAGCAAATTCCTAACTAAGTAAATATGAATTACTATCAAATATGATAGCATCAACATAAAAAACAACGAATAACAAATTATCATTCTAATATTTAATATATAGTTTAGTGTTTTCTTCTCCTTTTTTGAATCCTTGTTGTTGTAAATAATTTATGTTGGTATTATGGCTAATGTGTTGTCCTTGATGGTAACCTACTTGATAAAGATGTAAATATTGTAATAATAGCAAGATTATGAAGATTGGTAAATATGTTACAAGTGATATGGATAAAGGAATTTCATTTTAGAGAGAAGTGAATGGTAAAGGTAAAGTTTGAGAAGCAAGTTCACATAGATACGAAATTATTATGAAGAAGTGTTGCATACAAAATCACACCATGGTAATTTAGATACCATGGGTCTTTACCATGGTATTTTCCCACATTAATGGGTGCAATAAAGATTATTTGATCCCATCAAAGAATACTAATGAAATTACTAAGGGATTGGCCTAAGGTATTGACTAAGGAAAAATCTATATAAAGAGATGGAGATCAAGGTGTTGTGTGTGTAATTTTTGGGTTGTCTATGAATGATTGAATCTAAAGTAGATGTACACCGGCAATAAAGGAAAAGACTCAGATCTGAAAGATCTCAAATATGTTGACATATATGATTAATTGTTTTACTTGTTGAAAATGCGTAAGTAGCTAATATTTATGAAACTATGGTACTATGATCTAAATGATTTATTCAGAAGTTAGTTGTATAAACAGTAAAGGATCTGAAAAGTGAAATTGTGTTCGCAATGATTTTTTTGCTTTCAAATATGTATGTAGGAATGATTGGAAATAGTTTCATACATACGAGGATCCATCTTTGAAGGGTTTCATAGATATTATTCAAAATAATTTTCAATGCATACAAATTTATACGCAAGTGTTGTGCATAGTAAGAACATACATATGTAGATATTTCTTGTGGAAGTCACATATACAAACTAGGGTTTGATTTGAATATTGATGCTTACGGTTCATTTTCTTTGATTTATTTGTTGCTTTCTGTCGATGATGTCTCTATCATGATGATCTATGTATGACAGTGGAAATTGATGTGACTTGGATGCATTGATGATTTTTTAATAGTTTAGAAATTTCACTAGGTGTATGATTTATGATCTGTAATATGTGATTGGTTCAATGATCTATAACTAGTGAAGTGGCATATGTATGTTTCATAGATTAATGATTTCGTGTTTAGTATTATGAGATTTGTACATAGGTTTTATACAGAGAAAACACATATATACATGACTCCTATTCGGTACAATCGCGTATATGATTTGATATTTGTTATTTCTAGTTGGGTTCTACATTCAGTGATTTGATGCTTCAAAGTTTCAGTCGATTTCTGACATGACAGTTCCTCAGTTTTAGTGCTTCAATTTGTTTGGGTTTATGGTTGATATGGGTCCAGTTTGAAAATTTGATGAAAGGTGGCCTACAATTTGTATGATGATTTTTTAACAGGTGGATCTAGTCTAAAATATTTAGAAAAATGGTCCACAAGGAGATGAGGGTTGTAGCCTTTAAAAAAGGGGGTAGGATCTCCATGGCCATAGAATTTGGTAAATGAGTTAAGGGAGTTGTAACTCCCTTATAATGGGTGCTGGAGAATGAGAGAAAGTTGAAAATGTCTACAGTTGGGTTCTTGCATACTGACAAGGGTCTGCATCAGTACAAGCATAATATTTTTCTTTATATTATATGAAAGAAGGCATAGACAACAATATCAGTGGTTTTCTCCCACATTGGGTTTCGACCTAAAATATTGGTGTTCTATGTGTGTTGTTCTTTCTTTGTGATTTGTTTATGTTCTCTAATGCATACTAAAAGTAACTAATCTACTGATAGAATGGTAAAAGGTAAGGAAACTTAATGAATTGGATATATGTTGGTTTCCTTCTTTGAAGTAGCATAGATACACATGTTTTCTTAATAATAGTAGTATATATTTTTCATAATACAAAATTTGGACGTTTAAATTTAAAAATATTGATTCACCATGAGAAGTATTTTTCCCAACAATTGGTGTCAGAGAAGGTCCCTAAGAAGGATCTTGATCGCTTAGAGGGAAATCCATCATGATGAGAATTCAAGAGGGAGTATCTTCTATCATACCACCTATTCTTAATGGAGCTAACTTTTTATTTTGGAAAGTCAGAATGAAAGCATATTTGCAGTCACTTAGAGTTGATGTATGGGTAAAAATTGAAGGAGTATATCAATACCTATCCTCTATTGGCACAAATGATACATGGAAGAAATAATATGAGACAAATGCAAAGGAAGTCAATTCTCTCTTAGGATTCTTGGAAGAATCATAATTTATGATGGTCATGCATCAGATTACAACAAATACTATATGGGACTCTCAGAATGCACGATGATGAAATTATTGCAAGCTTTTTCCTTAGAGTAGACGAGATCGTTAACTCAATGAATAATATTGGTGATGAAATAAAATATTCTACCGTGGTTGAGAAAATATTAATATCTCTAACCTCAAAGTTCAACTACAAAGTCTCTTCCATTGAAGAAATGCAGGATTTAAAGAATCTCATTATTGAACAACTCCATGGGATTTTAATAGCTTATGAAATGAAATAAAGGGATCCATTAGATATCAAAGAAGCAACACTCAAATCTACACACAAAGGAAAGGAAACAAATATCTTAATGAAATAGGTTACATTTCAGACAAGGAAGAAGCGAATTTTGTTAAGAAACTTCAAGTAGTAACTAGTAGGTTTAGAGGTAAGACTCCTTTTAAATGTATTTCATGTGGAAGAGTAGGTAATTATGTTGCAAAATTTCCTTATAAAGACAATCATGAGAAAAGGAAAAATGTTCCAAAGAAGAGTGCTAGGATAAGGTTTGATAACAATAAAATTTTTTATACTCATGAAGATAGTGATGATTCTTCCAATAATGAGGGTGTTAAATCTTATCAAGATTATCAGTTTCTTATGACATTTGAAGAAAAATGTATAGATGAATTTGATGATGACTTTATGGATTCTATAGAAGGAGAGGAAATATGTATAGAAAGTACTCTTATTTAATAAATAACTAAGCTAGAAAAACTGTTTAGAAGAATCCAAATTAACTAAAGAAGTTTTGAAGAAGCAAGTTCTAGAAAAGGAAAGGCATTATAAAATTTCAGAAATTGAAATAGTGGGTCTAGGAAAGGAACTTGAAAAAATAAATACTTGAAATATTATATTTTCTAAAGGATCCAAAAATTTAGATGAAATAATCAAAGTGCAATGCTCTCCTCTGATCAAGACAAGTCTTGGATATAATTCAAATGGTGAATTATCAAAAACTATAAAATCTTCTAAAATAGATACAGGAAGCTACGTTAATGCAGTAAAAGGAAGAAGCCATAATAATTGTAGCTCTCAACAAAAGAATGAACAATCAATACCTCTCAAGCAAAAAAACCTTACAATCATCAAAGGGCAAGATACTGAAGAAGGTATTATTATCCAACATATTCCTACTTCAATGGGAAATTTTTCACTTGTCACAATTTTGGTCACAAATTTGTTTAGTGTGTTGTTTATAAAGCTATTATGACTAGAGAAGCAAGAAAACAAAAGAACGAGATCAGGGAAAAGAAATATTCTTATAATGTTTTTTCACCTCTTCAAGATGAAATTGAATTCTCTCTTTGCAATAACTTTGTTCATAAAGAAACTAAATGCAGAATCAGAATGTGACCATCTTACCAACATGAGAAAAAGACAATATCCCCAAAGATATGGAAGAAAAAAATACAGTTACTAAAATTGTGGTCTAGCTTTTTATGCAGGAGATCAAGAAAATCTATGGTACATTGACAGTAGATGTTCAACGCATATGACATTTGAAAAATATAAGTTTATTTCTTTTAATGAAATAAAAAAAGAAAATAATGTAAATTTTGGTAATAACTCACTTGCTGCTATCAAAGGGAAAGGAACTGCATTGTTAAAAGAAAAGTTCATGGTTGGAAATGTTTTATTTGTTGATGGATTAAGGTGTAAGTTGTTAAGTGTCAGTCAAATGTGCAACCAAGACCATGAATTTGTTTTCAAATCAAATAATTGTTTGGTAAGAAATCTAGATATAGGTAAGATCATAATAAAGGGAACAAGAACTCCAAGCAATCTCTATGTCTTGGAAGATGACCAAGAGCATTGTTACTCAAGAAAATCTGAAGAAAGTTGGCTTTGGCACAAAATGGTTGGGACACATTAGGTTTTCTAACTTGTACAAATAAAGAATAATGAGAGAAGTTTCTGATTTTCCAAATATTACTCCACCTTAGAATATCATCTGAAAAGCACACTAATTTGCTAAGAAAACTAGAGTTTAGTTTAAAGCTAAAGAAGGTACCTCAAGTAAGCGACTTGAACTTATTCATATTGATTTATGTGGTCCTATGAGAAAGAAGTTTCCTCATGGAAAATACTACTTCATATTATTCATTGATTGTTTTACAAGAATGTTTTATTTGATTACTAAAACATAAAGTTGAAGACTTTGATAAATCTAAAGTATTCAAGGCTCTGGTAGAAAATGAATTAGATTTGAAAATCAAATCTCCTAGATCTAATAGAGGACAGGACTTTATATTAGATGATTTTTTTAATTTCTTTTGATAACATAGCATTGAAGGACAATTTTCTATAGATAAGACTCCTTAAAAAAGTGGAGCAGCAGAAAGAATGAACAGTAAATGGCACATGCCATTATTGATGAGTCAGGAAAACGTCATATCTTCTAGGGCGAGAAACACATATAACCGTGAATATACTTAACAAATCTCATGTTCGAGTAAAAAATGATAAAAATCCACATGAACTATGGTTCGGTAATGCTACAACTGTAAAAAATTTTAGAATTTTTGGAAGAAAATGTTAAATAAAGAAAAATGATGATAATATTGGAAAGTTTGAATCTAGAGCCGATGAAGAAATCCTTCGTGGACACTCTTCTAGAAGCAAGGGATATAAATTATATAATAAAAGGCTTCAAAAGATTGTTGAATACATAGATATTGTGATTGATAAAGCATCCACAGGTATGAAAATAGAAACTCTAGCAGATGGTGAACCTCTCTCTACCACAAGCCAAAAGGTTTTAGGAGAAGGAAATAGAGAAGCATCACAAGAAGGAAATGAAAATATAGATACATTAGAAAGGACTCCTTCAAGGTATGTTGAGAAAAATCATCCTGAATCTGAAATTATAGGTGGAAAGGAAGCTGGAATACATAATAGAAGAAATCCTATTGGAACTTATAGTTACATAACCTTACTATCCATAATTGAACCTCAAAATGTGAATCAATAAAGTAAAGATGAATGTTGGGTTAAGGCAATGAATGAAGAGCCTGATCAAATATAAAAGAAATGTACATGGGAATTAGTACAAAGGAATCATGAAAAAAATGTTATTTGGACAAAATGGGTGTTCAAGAACAAACAAAATTAAAATGGAGAAGTTATTCATAACAAAGAAAGAATTGTATGCAAAGGCTATGCTCAATAGGAAAGCATGGAATTTGAGGAAATATTTGCACCTATAGCTAGACTTAAAGTCATAAGAACGTTCTTTTCATTTTCAATCTTTCATAGCTTTAAAGTATATCAAATGGATGTTAAATCTGCATTTTTAAATGGGGATCTAGAAGAAGAAGTTTATATTAAACAACTTAAAGAGTTCATTCTAGGCAATGATAAAAATATCGTTCACTAAATTAATAGGGCACTACGTGGATTAAAGTAAGCTCCTCGTGCATGGTATTATCGTCTTGACAAGTATCTTCAGTAATAAGGCTTCACAAAAGGATTTGTAGATAGCAACCTATATATCAATTTTGATACAATTAAACTTTTGGTAGATGTTGTTTATGTAGATGAAATCATATTTGGATGTAATGTAGAATCTATGAGTCAAAAATTTGCTTCAGTTATGTAGAAATAATTTGAGATGTTTCTACTTGGTGAACTAACATACTTCCTTCGTATTAAAGTTCAACAAACTAAGAATGGTATGTTTGTCTAACAAACCAAGTACCTCAAACAGATTTTCAAGAAATATGGAATGGAAGACTGCAATCTTGTATTCACACAAATGGTAACGAGATGAAATCTTATTCAAAATTATGATTGTCCTTCATTAAATCAACTAGAAAACAAATCTATGATTAGCAGCTTGATCTACCTTACATGAACAAGACTAGATATTATGCATGCCGTTGGAATTATTGGATGATTTCAAGAAAACCCAAAGGAAACTCACCTCCAAGAAGTTAAGAGAATATTCAAGTATCTACAAGGAAGTCAAGGTTTGAGTCCACAGTATCCCGAAAAGCAAAGTTTTCACTTCATTCTTACACAGATTCTGATTAGGAAGGTAATATTGATGATCACATAAGTACTAGTGGAGGATCATTTTATTTGGGACCCTGCTTAGTTTCATGGTTCAATAAGAAAGAAAGATCCATCACTCTATATATTGTTAAGGCTGAATATGTTTTTGTTGCATATTGTTGTACTCAACTTCTATGGATGTTCTAAACTTTGCAAGACATTCAAGTCACTTGTCCTAAACTTATACCTGTTCTTTGTGACAATACTAGTGCCACAAGTATCTCTAAAATTCTTGCCATGTGCTTAAAAACCAAGCACATTCCAATCAAATATAATTTTATGTGAGAACATGTGCTTTATCAAAATGTCAAACTAGAGTATGTTCCTTCAAAGGAACAAGTTGCGGATATATTTATAAAGCCACTTCCACATGATTCCTTTGAATAGCTCAGATAGAAATTAGGAATGATCCCTACTTCATAACTCTTCTATTTTTTCTAACATGTATGTTATGTTCAAGGCGAGTTGTGTCTATAAATTACTACAGTTTACTTTTTCTATGCAAATGGTGTGAAGGACAGGTGCGTATATACACAGTTTCTGAGTTAGACAGGTACATACACATAAAATGGCACATATTTAGGGGGAGCCTCCTATGTTCATTCATCATTTCATGTTTCATATTATATTTCTGGGATTGATTTGCTTTAGTTTATTAGTTGAAGGGGAGTAGATATCATAACCCTAAAATCCCTTGTTGGCATTATGGCTTCATAAGCATGTGTTGTTGCATGTTTATACTATTACTACTAGATATTTATATGTTGTTGATATGTCACTAGTTATTAATGATGCATGGACTCCAAATTATTAAGTTTATCTATTGACATGGTCGATGAAGAGGATTTTTATGATATGATTGGTATTAGTGATTGGTTGTGGATTGCTAAAGTTACCTGGTGATGCTTGGATAATTAGTACCATGTTGATGATGCTGAAGAGTTTAATGCTCCATTTCCCTATGTTACTTCTTGATGATGAGGATATTCATATTTCTTCTATGGTTCTACTATCAAAAATTCATGTTACCAGTTCCTATATGGTGAACAGTGGTTGCTAGTCTTACTACCTCATTACTGAGGACCTAGTTTTTATTATAAATTTTATATATCTCTCTTGATGTAAATGTCATGTAAAGACCCATGTTGTAAATCTTTGTAAAAATATGGTCTATTAGGGTGAAGTAATTTATGTATTTAATCCAATTATTTTGGGAAATTGATGTAACGTTGAGTCAACTATGTAACCCCACTCTGTTTGGTGATTTACGTACTCATAAGTCCTTGGTGATAGGAAATGTCATATTTGGTTAAGTCATAGAGTCAGGTATTTCTTTGAATCTCTTCAACAAATTTCAAAATATACTCAGGAGGATCATGGCCATTATGTAGTTCTCATATTTAGCAGATCAAGCCTACAATGATCCTCTCTACATAGGAAGAAGAGAAGTCTTGATTCAACATTGATCAACCCTTTTCCATTGATGTCAAAGGGGGAGAGAAGCTCGGTGTTTGTAGAAGATGTTTGGGAAGCTTAGTAAGAAGTCTTGGAATTTGCAGGTGTGTTTGTAGGTGTTTACAGATGGTGACCAAACACTAAAGTGGTTTCCATCAAGTCCAAAGGGGGAGATTGTAGGCATTATGGCTAATGTAATGTACTTGATGGAACCTACTTGGTAAAGATGTCAACATTGTGATAAAAGGATGATTATGCAGACTAGTACAAATGTTACGAGTGATATGGAAAAAGGAATGTTTGTTCAGAGATAGATGGATGGTAAAGGTAAAGTTTAAGAAACTATATGCGGTTTCAAATAAGGAAGTCACGTACATATGTAGGTATTGTGAAGAAAAGTCGCATAAAAAGTCCACACCATAGTAATTTGGATACAAAGGTCTTTACCATGGTCTTTATCCCAAAGTTAGTAGTATCAACAGTAAGGGTCACAAAAAGTGAAATTGTGTTTGCAGTGACTATTTTTTTTTAAATCTATACACAAGTATGTTTGGGAGTGTTTGCATACATAAGAAAATCCATCTCTAAAGGGTCATGTATATATTCCGAGAAATAAGTTTTAGTACGTGTAGATATGTGCGTGGGTGTTGTGCATGGTAAGCACGTACATATGAAAATATTTATTGTGGAAGTCACATATACAAATTAGGATTTGATTTGATGATTGATGTTTATGGTTGATGTTGTCTACTTTATTTGTTGCTTCCCATTGATGAAGTCTCTATCATCATGATCTATGTCTGAGAAAAAAAATAGAGGTGGCTTAGTTGAATTGATCAGTTTTAATAATTCAGAAGTTTGTCTCGATGCGTGATCTATGATTTGTAATCTACGATTGGTTCAATGATCTGTAACTGGTAAAGTGGTATGTGTATGGTTCATATATTAATGATTTAGTTTTCAATATTATGATATTTTTACGTAGGTGTTATGAAGAGAACTAAATTATATACACGAGTCCTATTCAATACAATGGCATATATAATTTGATATTAATTGCTTCTAATTGGGTTTTGCATTCAGTGGCTTGATGCTTCAGAATTAGTTGATTTTTTTTGTGACATTCTCTTGATTTAGTGCTTCAATTTGTTTCATTTTATGGTTGATATGGGTATAATTTGAAAATATGATGAAAGGTGGCCTACAGGTTTTCTGACAATTCTTTGATAAGTGGATCCAATCTAAAATATTCAGAAAAGTGGTGCACAAGGAGATGAGGGTTGCAACCTTTAAAAAAGGTGGTAAGAGTTTCCTGCCAGTAAAAGCTAGTAAACGAGTTAAGGGGGTTGTATCTCCCTTCCAATGGGTGCCAAAGAATGAGAGAAAGTTTAAACCTTTTGTAGGTGGGTGTCTGCGTACTAACAAGAGTTTGTGTCAATCCAAATGTAATATTTTTCTTTATATTATAAGAAATAAGAGAGAGACAACAACAAAGATGGTTTTCTCCCACATTGGGTTTCCACCTAAACTCCTAGTGTTCTATGTGTGTTTTTCATTTGCTGTGATTTATTTATGTTATTTACTACCTACTTAAATTAACTAATTCATTGATGTAATGATAAAAGTTAAACAAAATGAGTAAATTGGATAATTGTTGGTTTCGTTCTCTAAAGTAGTGTACATACACATGTTTTCTTAATAACAATAGATAATATCTTTCAGAATATAAAATTTGGAAGTTTGAATTTAATAATACTGATTCATCCCTCCTCCTCCCCATCTCAATATTTTCCCCAATACTTCCCTACTCTAGAATAACATGCCCTTGGTGCTTGTTTGAGTCCATATAAATATTTTTTTAGCCTACACAGTTCCTCAAGATTTTCTAATAGCTAAAATTCTTCTGGTTATTTTATGTAAACTTCTTCTTGAAGGTCACCATTCAAGAAGGATTATTTTACATCCATATGATATGCTATGAAACGTTTATGACATGCAAATGCAAGGAACATCCTTATTTCATCGAATCATGCAATAGGTGAATAAGTCTCTTTAAAATATATTCCCTCTACTTGAGTTTTTAGTGGTGAAATTATGATCAAGAGAGAAAAAAGCCTCACTTTTACTATTGGTGACTTAAGTACGCTATCAACAATGAAAATTTGGATGAATTCTAAAATCTTGTAATGTCTATAAATAGTCTTCAGATCTACATATAAAAATATAAGCCAAAATCCTTGCAATACATGAAAACTAGAAGAAAATATGAGACAAAATAGTAATGGAAATCAATGAAAGTAAATTTTATTATTATTTTTATTTTGGATTTCAAGTTTCTATGATCCTAATCTTCGTGTAATCATTTTCCAGATTCATATCACATTAAGTTTGTTGTTGTGATTGATGTTTCGAACTAGCAATGGTGGTTCATCGTTAGGGTTAGAAGGATTTATGAAAGACTAGTCTACCATTTAGTTAAATAAATAGATGTTTGAGATGCACAGCCGATAGTCATCTTAAGGAGTAATAATTTAATTATTAAATTAAAGTTTACTTTTTTCATTCAAAATTCATTAAATTAATTATTTACTTTATTAAATTAATTATTTTTATTATTATAAATGTAAAATACACAAGCGAATCATAAATCATAGACATGCGTCGACATTGTCCTTCTCTCTATGTTGGGATGTCCCTTTCTGCACAATGCGTTGTTTCTTTCATATTTTTCATGCAAGTGGGCAAATGGATAGTGAGTAGAACTTAGATTCAAGATCATGAGTTTGGTGATGAAAATGGTCATGAAAAAATGGTAAAGGAAAAACCTCTTATTTATACTAAAATGCTCTATTTTACATGATCTAGTCAAATAATAATATATTTGGTCAACTAGGTCAAGATATAACAATTATGACTATTTTATTATTTTTGGGTGGAAAGTATTAGAGAAATGGTCAATAATATTTATTAAGTTAACTAACTCAAAAAATGATGATTAATTGAGTTTATTTATGAAAATGAGTGAAATACTTAATAAATGAAAATGATTTATTAGTTATTTCTATATGGTCGACGTAAGTTAGAAACAATTACTAAGTAATGATTTAATAATTATTTCATAGGAAAAAAATTGAATCATTAAGGAATAATAAATAAATAATCATTTATTTAGTTATTCCTATAGAAAAAGTAAAAGTGGGTGAAAATAAAATTAATTATTTTCACAAAAATGGATAAATAAATGAAAATAACATGAAATCAATTAAATAATTTTCTGAGTTGTTTTCATGTGGTTAAAGTAAATCGAAATAATTTGAGGAGAAGCGGTTCACTAAATTATTTATTATCATGAAAGTGGGTCCCAAAGTGTAAAACCCATACTACACGGTGTATTTCAATCATCCTAGTGGAAATTTGCTATGTAATCATGTTTTGGGTGATAACATGATCATAGCCTTTGCATAATAGTCTGGCCTTATTTCTAACAACAATTCCATTCTCATCTAATTTCTTCTTAAGGACCCATTTAATACCGAGACCATTTTTATTTTCTAATCATGGAACCAATTCCTATTGAGCCAAAAGTCATACTAAGAAGGGGGGTGGGGTGAATCAGGGGGTGGGGTGAATCATTGTGAGTATAATCTTATAACTTAAAAGTATTCATTAATCAGTCAATCATTTAGAAAACATCATAAGGATTATCCCATCGGTCATTATAGTGCATCATCAAGTAAGATGCATAAATAGATACAATATAAAAGGCATCAAATCATAAGGAAACACAAAAATTTTAGGTGGAAACCCAAATGGGAAGAAACAACCAACTTTTTATTCTATAAAATGTTTAACTATTTTACATCAAATTAAAATCCTAAACCTATGAGAGTGAAAAACCCCCAAACATATGCAAGTTAACACTTGTCATAGGCCACACCATGACTCAGGCACCAACCCTTGAAGATGAAAGTATATACTCATTGTAGGCTACAACCTTATTGAGGCTCCAACCTATTGAATGAGTAGGCTCCGACTTGTTGTAGGCTCCAACATAATTAAGGATCCAACATCTATAATGAGTATGTTCCAACCTACTCTAGGATCTAACTTATGTAATGAGTAGGCTCCGACCTACTCTATGTTGTAACCTAATTGAGGCTTCAACCTCCATTCTTTTCTTCCTTATGGACCTTTATTTCATCACATTTTGAAATTGGATCCATGATCCTAAAACATCATTGAATTATAAATAAAGTCTTGATCTGCAATACATACTGAAACTAGTCATATAACCTACGGTTGCAACAGTCATTGTCCATATAGCGTACAACCACAAAATCTGTTGGGTCCCTATAATACTAGTGATTACCCCATTACTATTGTTGTTATACCCCTTATTTATATTGTTGTTCCCCTATTACCCCCATATTGTTATTTATGTGCCCCTTAGAATCCCTCTATTGTTATTTTTTTGGCTTTATATTATTATTGTTAGGTCGGCTGGATTATATTGTGACTCCTTAGACTCCTATATATAGAAAGGAGGTTTTGTCATTTGAATCATCCAAGAATTGTTCATTTATGTAATGTAAAGGAGGTTGTCCCCTCGAAGAGGCTGAATTCTAAGGCGTTGATCTATCTTTTCTATCTTTTCTTGAGCTGGTTTCATAACATTTGGTATTAGAGCTTTGGATTCTAGGGTTTCGCTGCTCCAAACAGGTCATCGTGGCATTTACGCTATAACTTTTTTTTTTGTGACGTTTCAGAAGTCGCAAAAAAAACCCATTTGAGAAGAAATCACACTGAACCTTGGTTCTGAATTTCAACACTTTTTGCGCGATATTTGCGGAGATATGATCTGAGGAAGTTGGTCTTTTTGCAGACTCCTGAATTACATTCAAAACAGGTGACCTGGGGAAAATCGTCATAACTTTCTTTCTGAGCATCGGATTGAAATTTCGTAAGAAGGGGCAGAAAGAGGACGGAATGTAGTTTTCTTGTATATATTTTTTAGGGTCAAAGGTCAAAACAGTGACACGTGGAACTTCATACAAGTTTGCTCTTTTGGAAAGGTCTATAATCAGGTCATCTTGGGAGATTGTGCATAACTCTTTATTAGAGAATCCAATTTGGATCAGACTGGTGGCATTGGAAAGAGGACATAGAGAGCTACTATAGGTTTCATTTTTATAACTAGATGATCGAAAAGTAGAGAGATACATCAGAGGAAATATGGAGCTCCTACAAAGTGAAAAAAGGTGTGTAGATTTTCTTAAATTTTTGCTTAAGCTTGGTTTGAAAATTTATTTTGAAGGAATTCAAAGGGCATAATAGAGCATTATTATCGGTAACTGATGCCCCGAGGAAAGAAAATGCAAACACCTAGTAAGGAACCTGAAATCTCTAGCATGACTCATGAAGAAGAAGAAGAAATGCTATATGATATATCAAAATTACAAGAACAAGTGCAACGAGTGTCACTTGCACAAAAAGCAACAGAATCTAAAATGGATGGTTTAAGGAAAGATGTAGAAGCTAAGATGGATGGCATGGAAGCTGAGGTGAATGGCATGGACGCTAAAATTGATGGCATGGATGATAAGATGGAAGAATTGAAGATAAATATGAATAAGTTGCTACAAGAAATGGTCACTAAGGGTGAAAGGGTATTAAAGGAAACTCATGATGAGAACAAAATAAATGTTAATCATGATTCCATAGACTCTAATGTTGGATCAAAGACTCACCATGTTCCAAAAATCAATATGCGGAAGTTTGATGGCAAGGATCCCGCCACATGGATATTACAGATGGAGCAATTCTTCGATCTCAATAATGTGCAAAATGCACAAAAGGTACGTATGGAAACTGTATATTTGGAACCAAATTAGTTTGTATGGTATCAATGGCTTTGTTCTCGCAAACAATTTATCACTTGGGAAATTTTTACGGAAGAATTGATAGCACATTATGAGGATACAAAAAGCAACACTTTTTTTAGCCAATTGATAAGTCTCAAACAAAAGGGTTCAATAATGGAGCACATTGAGGAGTTCCAAAAATTGAACATAAGGGTAAAAGATATTCCAGAGGAGCATAGGATTGATGTGTTCATAGGGTCTTTAAAGGATAATATCCAACATGATGTTCACCTTTGGGAACCTGATTCATTAGAGAAGGCATTCAGGTTAGCAAGAAAAATGGAAAGAAAAATTATGGCAACTAGGAAGCATACCACTCACAACAATAAAGACGGAAGTGTTGTTGTCCCTAGTCTTCCACAGCCTACAAGGTTGACACCACAACAATTGGAAGAAAAAAGAGCAAAAGGGCTTTGTTATAGTTGTGATAGCAAATACATAAAAGGTCATAAGTGTGCTGAGAAGAAATTATTCTACATAGATTGTGAAGAGGAAGAAGAAAAGGAGCAAGAAAGGTCAAAAGAAGAGGATATACTCCAGGAACAAAGCCTAGATGAAGAAAAAATAAATCCGACCATATCTTGTAATGCATTGGCGGGAATTACCACTCCTCAAACCATCAAGATAGAAGGAAAAATCAAGAAGAAAAAGGTAATAGTGTTGATTGATTCAGGAAGCACCCACAATTTTATTCATTGTAGGGTAGAAAAAGAATTGAATTGCTTCCTATATCCAGCACCAGAGTGTCAAGTGATGATTGCAAATGGAGGAATAATAAATTTCTCTGGAAAGTGCCATAATATCAAGCTATCCATGGGAGAATATGTATTGACTAGCCCAATGCTTTCCATTCCAATGGGAGGTGCTGATGTTGTACTAGGAGTCTAATGGCTACAATCCTTGGGTACAATAGCTTTTAATTTTCAAGAACTTTTCATCAAATTTTCTACGGAAGGAAAGGAAGTTGAATTAAGGGGTATTGCAGGGAAACCAAGAAAGATAATCAGCTCTAATGGCATGACTAAGCTTCTAAAAAAGGAGCAAAGAGGTGTAATTGCACAATTATGTTCGCTAGATGTTTCCAGATTGGAATCATCTATTTCTCCAGATCTCCAAAAAGTCCTGGACAATCATTCCAAGGTATTTGAGACTCCCAAAGGTCCCCCACCTATGCATGATCATGATCATGCTATTCACCTGATTCCAAGAAGTGTTCCTCCAAACATCAGGCCGTACAGATATCCCTATGTCCAAAAAAGTGAAATTGAACGTATGGTTGTAGAAATGCTAGAGGCTGGTATAATTCAACCGAGTCAAAGTTCTTTCTCAGCTCCAGTAGTATTGGTGCACAAGAAGGATCGATCATGGCGCATGTGTCTGGATTATAGGGAGCTCTACAAGCTCACTATTAAAGATAAGTTCCCCATTCCTGTCATTGATGAATTACTGGATGAATTGCATGGATCAATTTACTTCACCAAGTTGGATCTTCGTTCGGGATATCATCAAATCAGAATGAAGATTGAAGACATTCCAAAAACGGCATTTAGAACTCATGAGGGTCATTATGAATTTTTGGTCATGCCTTTTGGCCTTACCAATGCACCTTCAACATTTCAAGGTTTGATGAATTCAATTTTCAAACCATTTCTTAGAAAAATTGTGTTAGTATTTTTTGATGATATACTAATCTACAACAAGTCTTGGAAGGATCATGTTGAACATGTTGATAGGGTGCTACAACTATTGGAGGAAAAACAATTATATGCAAAAAGATCCAAATGTTTCTTTGGAGTCCAGGAGGTGGAATATTTGGGTCATATTGTATCTTATGAAGGAGTTAAGGTAGACCCTAGCAAAATTAAAGCCATCAAGGAATGGAAAATCCCCACATCCATAAAGCATCTGCGAGGATTTCTTGGGTTGACAGGGTATTATCGCAAGTTTGTTAAGAATTATGGGAGAATAGCAGCACCTCTAACAGCATTATCAAAGAAAGATTCATTTTCATGGACTCCGGAAGCAACAAAGGCCTTTGAACATCTTAAAGAGGTAATGTGCCAAGCACCGGTCTTAGCTACACCAGACTTCACAAAAACCTTTATTGTGGAATGTGATGCTTCAGGAAATGGAATTGGTGCTGTTCTAATTCAAGATGAAAGACCCATTGCTTTTGAAAGTCGTCCAATCAAGGGAAATTTTTTAAGCAAAGCTATTTATGAGAAGGAAATGTTGGCAATACTCCATGCACTTGAGAAATGGCGACCCTGCCTAATGGGAAGGCACTTCAAGGTAAAAACAAATCATGATAGCCTTAAATACTTTTTAGAACAAAGATTATCCTCTGAAGAGCAACAAAAGTGGGTCACAAAGATGTTGGGTTATGACTTTGAAATCATCTACAAAAAGGGAAGCAAAATGTGGTGGCAGATGCACTCTCAAGAAAGGATGAGGATGTGGAAGCATTATTGTGTGCCATTTCTATTATCCAACCAGATTGGATAAATGAAGCAAGGGAGGAATGGAAGAATGACGAAGAAGTGTGGGCACTTATTCAAAAGCTACAACAAGATTCCAGTACTTCTGATACATTTAGCTAGCAAAATGATTCGTTATGGTACAAAGATCGCTTATACCTCTGTAAGAATTCCCAGCTAAAACAAAATATTCTTATGGAATTGCACACTTCTCCCTTAGGAGGGCACTCAGGATTTTTAAAAACTTACCACAGGGTTAAGAAGGATTTTTTTGGGATGGCCTTAAATCAGATATTCAAAATTTTGTGGAGGAATGTTTGGTTTGCCAACAAAATAAAGTTGAAACAATTAAGACACCGGGTCTATTACAACCTTTATCCATTCCAAGCCAACGTTGGGAGGAGGTTTCAATGGATTTTATCACAGGTTTACCCAAGTCTGAGGGAAAAAGTGTCATCATGGTGGTAGTTGACAGACTTACCAAGTATGCACACTTTTGTGCATTATCACATCCATTTAAAGCCAGTACAGTTTCTACTACATTTATGGAAACAGTTCAAAAACTGCATGGAAACCCAAAGATTATTGTAAGTGACAGAGATCCCATTTTCACTGGAAATTTTTGGACAAAATTATTTTCTTGTCTTGGTACTCAGTTAGCTCATAGCTCATCTTATCATCCTCAATCTGATGGGCAAACTGAGATAGTAAACAAATGTTTGGAGGGATATCTTCGTTGCTTTGTATCTGATAAACAGACACAATGGGTCAAATGGTTGCCTCTGGCTGAATGGTGGTATAACACTTCCTCCCATACAGCAACAAAAATGACCCCATTTATGGCACTCTATGGGTATCAACCACCATCCATCACATCATATTTAAGGGAAAATTCTAAGGTTCAGACAGTGGAACATCACATCAAACATCAACAACAAGTCCTCCAACTCTTAAAGGATAACCTCGTGTTGGCACAAAATAGAATGAAACAACACGCAGATCAACATTGCAGTGAAAGAAGTTTTGATGTAGCTAATTGGGTATTCCTACGGCTACAACCATATAAGAAAATGTCCCTAAAGCAAGCTAGGAAGGATAATAAATTATCACCAAAGTATTATGGTCCATACAAGGTGTTGCAAAAGATTGGTACTATGGCATACAAATTGGAGCTTCCTGCAGCTTCTCGATTACACCCAGTTTTCCATGTTTCATGTTTAAAGAAGGTTATAGGTGACAAGCTCCCAATTCAAACAATATTGCCAGAACTTGACGAGGAAGGAAAAATTATATTGGAACCGGAAGCAGTCACAGAAACAAGAACTCGACAGCTACGAAATCGATCAATTTCAGAGTATCTTATCAAGTGGAAGAACTTATCCGCTGAAGATTCCACATGGGAGGATGAGAATTTTATGCAGAAGTATCCATAACTACTCAAGCGTTGAGGACAACACTTTTTTGAAGGAGAGGGGCATGTTGGGTCCCTATAATACTAGAGATTACCCCATTACTATTGTTTTTATACCCCTTATTTATATTGTTGTGCCCCTATTACCCCCATATTGTTATTTATGTGCCCCTTAGAATCCCTCTATTGTTATTTTTGTGGCTTTATATTATTATTGTTAGGTCGGCTGGATTATATTGTGACTCCTTAGACTCCTATATATAGAAAGGACGTTTTGTCATTTGAATCATCCAAGAATTGTTCATTTATGTAATGTAAAGGAGGTTGCCCCCTCGAAGAGGCTGAATTCTAAGGCGTTGATCTATCTTTTCTATCTTTTCTTGAGCTGGTTTCATAACAAAATCATGCAAATGTCACACAACCTTTAACTGATGTCTCAAGTGTAATCACTGTCAAGGTCTACTACTAGTTTTCATATTGTTGTCCCAAAAATCAGCTTCAACTAGAATTGTAATCTAATCACTCAAACTCTACCCTAAAACCTATTATCCCATGTTTCTACAATATTCTCATAGACCATCAAAACATAGACAAGGGATTCTTATCAAATTGTGAACCAAAACACTATCAAACATGTATAGCTACAAAATATTCAAGATAATTCTCCAAACATGTATTCTCCAAAATATTCAACATAATCATGGATGCAGGGAATGATACTACTCAGCCTCTACTATAGTGATAACTATGTTGCTCAGTGTCCACCATAGGGTTAAACCTGACTTATAAAGCATACATCCTGCATATGAACCATGATAAAGAAATAAAACCATAACAAAACAAAATAATAATGAAATTTCTTCAACCTGACCACAAGCACTCCTATATATCCTGTGTTATCCCTTTCTATATATCATATCATTTTCCAACAAAGCTATCATGGAATGGGAGGGAAGTGAGGAGGGCATACATTTTAAATTCAACCCTTAGTGGCTGAAGATGGATGATTACAAAGAAACGGTTAATAAATTATGGAAATATCTTCTAATGTCACATACTTGCTCCCTCATGGCATCAACACATCAACATTTAAAAAAACTGAAATCAGAGACATGTACTTATATTGGTCGTAAAAAATGGGAAGAGCTGAAATCCTTGTTTGAGATTGAGAATAGCTTGGAGAAAACCAGTGACACTAATGATCCTCAATACTTTTCTATTGGATACAGAGATAAAATTATCACTTTGGAGGGAGAAATGAGGGAGATTTTGAAAGCTCAATAAAAGGATACCAGACATAAAAGTAGGGCCATCTAAATAGAGGTAGGAGATAAAAATACCAAATATTTTCATAGATATTTCAACCTTAGGAAACATCATAAATCTATTTGACAGATAAGTGATGAAGATGGGAATTTATATAAGACTCAAGGCTCTATATAATATGCTATTATTACTCATTTTAAAGGGAATTTTTGCCAAAAGTGTCATGAATATGAGGATCAAGCATCCTTTATAGATCTGGTTCCTAATAGGTTTTCATAGGAGGATACTGATAAAATGATTCAATCGATTACTAGTGAGGAACTCTTGGCTACATTTCTAGATTGCGTGAAAGAGAAAATCCCAAGCCTTGATGGATCAGGGGTTGAATTATTCAATTCTTTTAAGGATTTGATGATCCCAGATATGTTGGAGGGGGAAGAGGAAATTAGGCACAAGGGATATATCATGTGGGCTATCAATGCCACTTTTCCTGTGTTGATACCCAAAAATAAAATTCCAATGTCTTTTGCAGATTATAGACCAATATCAATGTGTAATTCAATGTATAAAGTTATATATAAACTGATTGCAAGAAGGCTTAAGCCATTTATGTCAAATTTCATTACTCACGAACAATTTGGATATATAGAAGGGAGTCATATACCAGGTGCCATTGACATTGTGCAGGAAATGATCCATTCCATTAAAGCCAATGGTCAAAATTCCTATCTCCTTAAGGCGGATTTGATGAGAGCTTATTACTGTATCGAATGGGGATTATTATTATTGATTATGATAAAAATGGGCACGAGTCCACATAACTATAGATGGATAATGGGGTGTATCAGGACCACAAAGTTTGCAGTGATGACCAATGGATTCCTTCTAAGTTTATTTATACATATCAGGGGTTGAGACAGGGTTGTGCGTTGTCACCCTTACTCTTTCTTATGGTGATAGATACAATGACAAGGAAACTTGTAGATGTCTGGGACAAAGGAATGATATGTGGGGTTTAAGTATCTAAGGAACAAAGGGTTACTAATCTCATGTTCATTGAAGATTTGTTATTTGGAGGATACATTACCTTGGTAGAGTGGTCCATTTTACATAAACTTATTAATTCTTTTGGGGATACTATAGGTCTATTATTGAATCAAGCCAAGTTGAAGTTATTACACAATGAATGTGAAGTAACACTGTTGAAGGAGATTAAAGAGCTTCTAGGGGTGTCATCAAGTCTGTTGATTAACGGATTCACTTATTTGTGCTTCAACTTGAAACCATGTGGCTACAAAATTAAGGATTGGGATTTGTTAATAGAGATTTTTAATCACAAACTGGATGTTTGGACACATAAATGGATTTCATTGGGAGGGATAGATATTATGCTAAAATCAATTTTAGAAAACCTTTCAATTTATTGGATGGATATTTTTCTTTTGCCAAACGAAATTATCAAAAGGATAAGATATATAATGGGGCGATTTTTATGGTTAGGTTCTCACATAGGAGAGAATATATTAAAGATACATTTAGATCAATGGTCACTCATAACAAGAGACGTTTTTGAACATGGAGGTTGGGGGATTATTGATCCTGATAATTTCAACAAGGCTTTCTTAATTAAAAATACATGTAGAGCGGTAGCAAGAGATGGTATTTGGCCATGTATTATAAAGGAAAAATATATATATTGTCATACTTTCTCATCATGGATTTGCAATGGGGCCAAGAAGAAAACTCAGACATCATATATTTGGAGAAGTATGCCACAGGTTATGCATTTTTTATTGGGACAAGTGCGATGGTCTGTGGGAGATGGATATGAGATTATGATTGAGTTAAATGCCATCATAGGTATGCATGGAAATCACACCTTATCAACTCAGATACTCAATCATATTCATATAGTAGGGATTTTCCATCTTAATTAGATTTTTGATCACAGGATTCATCATCTGAACAACTAGGCATGGTTTAAAGCAAAGGATCTAAGGTTACCTCATGAATGTTATGAGGAGTGGGAGGCATGCATCACTATTCTTAGGAACACATAGATATCATTAATTAATGATTTGGATCAAATTCCATCGGCAAGAAAATTTAAAAAGTGTATGTGATGGTAAGAGATATATATCTGATCCTACCAAAAGAGGATACAAGTAATAACTGTAATCTACAATCTCAAATCATATGGAAATGGAAACCATTGAATAAAAACAAGTGTTTTAGTTGGTTAGGCATATAGAATTGAATATAAACATGGTAGAATATACAAAGGAGAGGTATACATGGACTGGGCATTTGCATATTGTGTAGGAAGGGGGAGGAAGAGATTAACCATATATTTATGGAATGTATCTATGCAAAGGAAATTTGGGAAGGGATGTTGGAGAATCTTAATATTGTAGATAAGGGAAATTTCAATAAGTTGACAATGTGCTTTGGAACATGGATTAAGGATTGAAGTTACAAGACACTGCCATTGTACATCTTATGGATTATATGCAGGCAACGTAATGCTATTATTTTTTACCAGAAAGGGTTGTAATAACATGAGGATATTATTAAGATGATGGATTTATACAATTAAATTGGACCAATTAAGGTTAGAAAACATCACAAAAAATTTAAAATTACTAAGATACGACAATCATATCCTATGGGGTTCTTATGCAGTGCTTGTTCAAGGAGAGTATGTGGCTGTGGAGCAGTGATCTATTTAGGATTAGATAAGTTTCATCACTTCTGGTGGTAAAGTGGGAGAGGTATTAATATCAAAGCTTAAATCATTTCCCTATGGAGACTATTGATCACAACCAAATGGCTTGGATTTGAACATATTCATATATATGGGGATGCGAAAAGCATAGTTGATTGGGTCAAGGAACAAAATGGCTTCAATACACCTATATTAATCAATTGGATGAATCGTATCAAAACAATGATAAGGACCTTTCATAAAGTGAATTTCAATCACAAATATAGAGAACAAAATTGGACAACCAACTTACGTTAAAAAAGAGGCATATCAAGGGATATAGGTGAGTTTTATTTTTCTTATTTTGATCATAGTGTTATAACCAATGCAGGTAATATTAATTATTCATAAACAAAGGTAAGAGAAGAAAGGGATCAATGATAAAGATAATGTCAAAGTAAATCATAGAAAGAAGGTTTATTGATAGAGAATGTAATAGAAGATGAATACCTTTTGGATAGGAAGCAAAAAGTTTTGTATTAAGTAACAGTGGTATAGTTTTGGCACAAAACATTTGTGTGCATTTATGGAGGGTTTAAAATATACCTGATGTTTTCATTTTTAAGTTGTATGTTATGGATAGATTCTGATGAAATCTGTATGTCAAAGAAGAAAGAAAGTTTAAATACATGTGTACTAATTTTATATCATTATAAATAGTAGCATTTTTTTCCGCTGAAAAAAAGAACATGTTCTCCAAGGGATAGGAAATAATGATAATTTAATTACCATAAATGTTCATGTAAATTTAGCTATATGAGACATTATATTTATAGTGTTCAAGCCATGGAGGTCCAATTAGTTTCACCCCAAAGAAATAATATTTTACATAATTAGAAAATGGCTAGGGTTGATTTCATATGCCCATGTGTAGATACAAAATTAGGTATGAGGATCTCATTAAAATTCTTTCTTTTCCCTTTGATCTACCCATTGATCTTCGAGTGGTACCATTGATTATTTAGAAACTTCCATGATTTTTAATGGCGTTAACTAGTGTGATACTTCCATGCATGTGATCGATGATCCATTGATCCAATGGTGGATCTACTCTAGACTTGCATGACATTTAATCAAATCAATTTATGGGTTTTGGCCCTATAGTTTGGCCTTTCAATTTTTCCCCAACTAATTGGATTTTCCGGTAGGAGTTTTTATGAGAAGAATATACCTGGGTTGGAAACATATATAAAAGTGTTATGAAACTATTTTATTTTTAATATTTTTTTATCATATTAAAATATTGAAAATATACAATAGATTCAATTACTCATATCCTCATGTAGTGATACCATGCAAAATGTCAAGTTGTGATACTGCTTCATGAAGAGCCGTGCTAATTCTATAATCATCAAGGGTGGAATTCTTGCTATTACCCATACATCCCCTTTGACATCAATCACATCATGTTTTCATTAATGATAAAATGATGTGCAACAAAATCCCCCTTTGTCATTGATGGAGATATCTCTAGAAGCTTATTTTCATTAGTTGTCAAAGCAAATCAAGGCATCCAAGTGAAGTGGTGTAATCGCTTTTTTCTACAAGTATAGGTGGAATGCCTGTAGTCTCCTCGGATAACATAAATATTAGAAATATCTCCTCATTTGACATCAATGGAAAATGGTCGCATGTAATAGTAGAGGATTATCATGAACCTTCATGAGTACATATTCCTAGATGACCCTATGAACCTATCATAAACGATACTCTTCTCTTGTTGACATGTAGGATTCCCTTGAGACCATGCTTCTACTGTTTCCTTATGATTGACCATTTTCTCCCCCTGAGATAATGCTACCACTATTTTTGTACTCCCCTTGAGATAATGCAATGTTCTTAATCAATATTAACTTGTTATATTTATTTTACATCTTAGATATCACCCTCAAAACATAGTCCACTCACCTCCTACATAATTTCTTCTTCAACTTTTGGTATAACATGTCACAATTACTTAAGAAGAATTTTCTATGAGATTATATATAAGGGATAGGAAATAACCAAGGTAATATTTGACCTCTTCTCCCTCCACTAGTACTAACTCTATTGTAGCATCCATAATTAAGTAATCAATTTCAGGAAATGTGACCTTCATTATGGCATATGTAACATTCAACCTTGGACATCAATGCTTGCTTATATGGATGAGACATTTTATTTATTTGCTTCACCTATCTCCATCTACATGCTTTATCATAACCTCTATACGAAACCACATCATTGTTCCAAAAATCTTTCACTTTATGTCAAACTTAGTGCACTAGTAACAATAACCAAAAAACTTGTCTTGATACCTAGGAAAAGAGAGTGATTCTAACCTTTTGAGGATCTTTCTTGAAGGAGTCATATCTATTTTTTTGCTTACACTTTCATATTTCATAATAGTTTATTGATTTTCAACACCTATCACATTATTTCTTGTGGATTCTTAGCAATGAATTATGTTTCTTCTATTTTCCACACTATTTCTATTTGTGGGTCCTTTCTCTGAATTTTGATTCCATTCTACCATTTCCCAAAGTTGTTTTGAGAGTCAATGAAATTAATCCCCTTGGATTGATGTATTTATTTCTTTATATATTCAAGTTAGCTATTGGTTGACGCTACAAAATCCTAATAAATCATTTGATGTATTTCATATGATGGGGGTCATTGTTTTTGGATATTTCTCCTTCTTGATAACTGAGACCTGTATTCATGTATGGAGACCTTTACATGATGAGGATATTATTAAGAGATTGAATACCTTTTCCGAATTTCAAATTGAGATGCACCAATTTTTTGTTTTAAGAGGATCACTTCGTCTTCCAATAAATCACACATTGGTGCCTTCTCATTGAACTACTTGGATAAACATTCTTGTATTCTTTCTGCCTCTTCTAGTTATACTTTAAGAGCCAAAATATTTTCTTCATTTAGACTCTTTTCTTGCATTAGTTGGGCTTCTCTTTTCTTGAGAATTATGGTTTGCTTTCAAGAAATACAAATTTCCCCATCAATATCAACCTTTTCTTCAAGTTCTTCAACCTCAACTATGACTAGAATTTCATTTATTTCTTCACCAGACATGCTCATATTGCTTTCATTTTCACATTCCTCTTTCAACTAAAATTTATTTTTTTCTCATGTTCCTTTTCTTGTAATACTTAGGATGGAATAGAGAAGGACCACTAGCATAATTGATTGAGGATGGGCCTCGTCAGCAAGGAGACCTAGGATCAAACCTCATAGAAAATGGTTGTGCCCTAATCTAGGGGGAGGAGACATGCTAAAAGATATAGACAGCTAAGGACTAATGTGGTCCAAGCTATGTGTGACCCCCAGGTGACTTTGAGAACTTAGATGCTCCTAGGTCGCCACTCCACAAGCCACAGGTCAAGCCTAGAGAATCATAAACAACTTGGTAAATAAATAAAAATGAACTTAAGATTGAATCTTCATTCATCATCAATTTAATTGATATTAGCATAAGGACATTTGGATGCATAATGACCATTTATTCCACATTCAAAATATTTGAAAGGAATATTAATTTTGAACTTTTCAGTTCCTCTTTTGATCTTTTGAACAAATTGGGATTCTTATTCATCAAAGTTAGATTATGCTTGATACTCTTGAGTTTTCTCCAGTTTTGATACCTTAAAAGATACTCCCTTGACTCTCAAATTGTCTTCCTTGATTCTTAACTCATATACAAAAAGAGATCTATGTAGTTGGCTTATTGTCTTTTTTCAATTTCTATTAGTTCTCCAAGAGATGAAACTTTAGGATCGAATATTGATGGAAGTGATATCAATAGTTTCTTAACAATGGAGTAATCTTTGAATTCTTCACCAAGACCTGTAATGGACTTAACTATGTTTTATATACGAAGGAAATATGAAGAAATGTCCTCATCATCTTCCATCCTCTTTTGAATTATCACCTAATAGCTTTTAACCTACCTTCTTTGAATTTCTTATCAACTTCATAATATGTTTGAAATTTATTCCATACCTCATGAGTCGACTTGCATTGCATCACTTTGACAAGTTGGGATTATGCCAAACCACCTAGAATAACATGCTTGGCTTGTGCATTATGTGTGTAAACTACTCTTTTTCTTGCATTTGTTGGAATTGAATTCAAAAATATATACTCAGCGTTTATAATTTCCCAACCCTCTTCTCCAAAGGAGATAAGATATATCTCCATCCTTATATTTCAAAATTCATAATTAGTTCTATCAAATTAGGATGTCTCCCAACTTATTTCGTGTGGGCCATTTCTGCTTGATCTTTGACCTTCTAGTAATTAGCCATTCCTAGAGGAACCTTCTCTGATTACACTTTTGGTCCAAAAGTCACTCTGAGAGTGGGGGAAGGGGTTTAATCAATGTGAGCATAATATTATAACTTCATATTCTTAATTATTCAATAAATAATTTATAAATCATTATCAAGATTATTTCATTGGCCATAGAAATGGATCATTAGGTAAAAAACATAAATAGAGGCAGTAAAAAATGCACCACATCACAAGGAGACACAAAATGTTTTAGTGAAATCCTAAATTGGAAAAAATCACCAACTTATTTCGTTGTGCAATATTTATTTCTTTACATAAATTTGTAAGCCCCAACCTATGGGAGTCAAGTACCCCAAAATATATGTATGTTAATAATTTCACTAGGCTACAACCTAATTGAAACACCACCCTCAAAGATGAAAGCAACTGCTCATTATAGGCTACAATCTGATTGAGGATCAAAAATATGTTATGAGTATTGTCCAACCTTCTCTAGGATCCAACCTAACTGAGGCTCCAACCTGTTTTAGGATCAAACCTAATTGTGGCTCCAACATGCTCTAGGTTCCAAGTCAATTGAAGCTCCAACTCTTGGGAAAAATACTGGGGGGGGAGAGAATCAATATTTTAAACTCACTTTAAAATTTTCATTCCATATTCTGATTTCTATACGCTACTATCATTCATGTAATCAACGTATGCACGCAACTTTAGTAAAGGTACACATAGTATATCTAGTTAACTAACTTTTCATATATTTCATCATGAATTCGTCTTTAAACATTGTATAATTACTTGATTATTCATTAATAAAAGAGTGTACATGATCATTAAGAAGAAGATAGATCATCAACACACAAGAAACATATCAATACACTTGAACACTAGGATTTTAGGTGGAAACCAAATGTGGGAGAAAACCACCAATGTTATCAGCTATGTCTTCTTTTTTTATTATGAATGAAAACAACTTCCAATCTTGTACTGGTGCAGACTCATTCTAGTACACAGGAACCCACCCATAAAAGGCTAGAAATTTCTCTCTTTCTCCAACACCCATTGGAAGGGTATTCCAACCCCATGATCTCAGTTACCATATCTAAACAAAAGAGAGAACTTACCCCCTATAGAGATTTACCAGCTACTACTGAAAGGAAGCTACCACTCCTTTACTGAAGGCTCCAAATCTCAACACTAATTGTGGACTACATTTCATAATATTTCATATTGGATCCACCTGACTCAAAACATCAAACCTTTAGGCCACCTTTCATGATATTCTCATAATAGACACACTTCCATCATTAGGCCTAATATCAAGTAATAATTTTGAAACCAAATACCGAACCAATTGAATCACTATATTACCATAAGTCAAACACTAAATATTAATAAATCATTGCAACAAGATCAAACCAATCCATAACAAATATAAATCATGAGATCAAACCAATGCACAAAAACCAAAGTATGCACTGTTCATTATCACAAAAACACAATTTTTTCCTTGCAAACACTAATCAGATATGTTTCAAAAAATATACGCTACTTCTCTGTAGCATAGCCATGTATGTATGCAATTCCTCTGTAGAAGACCTACATAGAGATCTCAAATCACTAACTATTGAGATCTCTGTCAAATTGTATCACTGGATCAGCCACTGAATATTGAATGAACACATATACATCAATACTAACTTATACAAATTGTAGCATTATCACTGATCAATATACAAAGTCTTATTCAATCTAAGCAATATTGTTAAATATAAATTATAATGATGGAGACATCACCGACAGACATCAACAACTAGAACAAAACTGATCAAATGTCATTAGCAGGCCATACTTCAAAATGGTAGCATATGTACCTAATTTCCACTAAACACATGAGCATATGTACACGCTCACCATTCTCAAAACTCACGTATAGACATCCACAAATTGAAAACCCTTCATAGAATATAAACACAACTACCTAGAAGTCAATCTACATATGTACACAACTAACCTAAGAAAAAACTATGTACATATCTCAACTTATTGAATCATACATTCGCTACACCCAAAACACACACTGTGAAAAATTTACTATCACATATTCATATCAGGGTATCATTATCATCTCAGATCTATTATTTTTAGATGCTTAGACAATTGAAATAACTAAATAAATCATGCTTATATGTGAACCTATCTTCAAATATTTCATATCTGAGTATTTTCCATGCTCCCTGGTGCATTCCTATTTTAGATCAAAGCATACATTAATAACCCATAACTTGCACACATAACACTTTGATCTTCATATCCTTATATAGTTTTAGCCTAAGTTGATACCTTAGGTCAATCCATTAGTAATTTCATTAGTATTCTTTAACATGATCAAATAATTGTTATCAAACTCATTAATATGGGACAATAACATGGTAAATACCCCTTATATTCAGGTTACTATGGTGTGAATTATTTACACAACTTTTCTTCATGATACCCGCATATGTATAGGACCTTGCTTCACATGACCCATTTATACTTTCTAAAACTGTCTTTAATGTCCATCTGTCACTGAACTGTCATTTCTTTGTCCATATCACCTATCACATTTGTACCATCCTACATATTCATCATGTCACCATAATGTGGACATATTTATCAAGTAGGTTTCCATCAAGGACAACACATTATCCATAATTCCAATAATTTCCCCCTTTGGACTTCATGGAAACTACTTTGGTGTTTGTTCACTAGCTGTAAATACCTGCAAACACATTTTTAAACACACAAAGCTTCTCTCCCAAGATGTTTCATGAAGCATTATTTTCCAAACACCAAGGCTCTCTCCCCCTTTGACATCAAGAGAAAAGGGTTGACTAATGCTGAATGAAGACTTATCTCTCCCATTTTGTAGAGAGGATCATTGTAGGTATGATCTACTGAAGATTAAAAATGCATTCTGAGCATACCCCCCCTAAGAATATGATAAAGTACATGAATCTATGATTAAACCAAATATGACATTTCCTATCACCAAGGACTTATGAACCATTACATCAATCACCCAGCATAATGGAGTTACATTTTTGAATCAACATTACATCAATTTCCTAATAATGGGATTACATAAATAAATGGCTTGACCCTAATAGTCCTTACATGACTAAATTTCACAATGATTTTAAACATGGGTCTTTACATGACCTTTACATCAATATGCATACATGACATTTATAACCAAAACCAAAGACCGCAATAGTGAGGTAGCATGACCATGATAGTCATCAGCAACCATCATAAACCATATAGGAATCTGCAACATAAACCTTTGATAAGAGAAATATGGGAAAGAACATGAGCATCCTTATCATCAATATGTAAGATAATATAGTGTAGTATAAAACTCTCCAATATCATCAATATGTGACCAAATATGTAATGCTTCCAAGAATCACCAAGCAACTTCGACAAGACAAGAGATAAAACTAAGTAGAAGCATCATCAACCAACATCTTTAAATCAATCAGCATATAACTCCTCATCAATCTCAACAAGCAATGTGTAAACCATGAATTCATCACAAACATCATCATTTAGTATGAAGTGCTCAAGAAGATATAATGCCAACAATGTTCTATTAGAAGCATAACAAATGCTCCCCTTGAACCCGTGCAAGCTATTTTCTATAAAATATTATCACATATCTTTCATCACTCAATAGATCCATCAGAGAACAATTTTATTAGTATAATATTTTGTAGCAACCAATAATCTCGTCATTCATATGTATTAACAATCTGCGGTAAACTGATGTCAGTGCAAGAATACCAATAACTAACTGATAAAAACATATTAGAGGTTCCCTCTAAATATGTGCCATTCCTCTTTCATTACTGTGAGGAATATGCGACTGTCTAGATCAAAAATCACATATATACGTGAATTTATTTCATGAGATCCATGTAAAGAAATTAAAATCATAAAATTTCATAACCATAACTCCACCTGAGCCTCTACTATATGTTCTTCTTCACTTTTGCTACATCAGATGCAATGGTAGTAGTACCAAATGAATATCATAACAACATGAGGAATCATCATCAAGATATACATATGTATAGCTCCCCTTAATATTACACACCTATGATTCTAAGGACCTAATAATCATAACCTTCTCTTCACAAGGTTATGTATGTCACCACTTCTGGAGTCAATGTGGGAAGTAATATTTAAAAGAAACGGACTGCAGTAGGGTCAATCCTCCATACATTTCACACTTATGTTCCTTATTCCTCAAAATCTATTTGAAATTTCTAATTATGTGCTGGAATTCATCCCATATCCTAGTTTTGTTCCAAATACTTTACATAGACTAAGTGAGCTTATGCCCAAATGAGTTAAAAGAGAAACAATATCCATAAAACCATTCTTAATACCTAAGGACTAATATTGACCTTGATCTAGGATATTGTGTTTCATATGTGTGACTTGAATTAGTATTCCTTTGAACAATACAATATTGGTTTTTGGTATCACATTGTGTATGTGAAGCTATGTGATTGTACCCAATTCCAGTCTTGATTAGAGGAGAGCGTTGTTCATTAATAATCTTCTCTAGCTATTCAGATGTCTTTACCCATTTGTTTATCTTCTCTGTTAGGCCCCTATACTACTAGTGTAACCCCTTGTTGTTATTAGTACAACCCCCTTGTTATATTGTTGCCCTATGTAGTCACCATATTGTTATTATTGTGCCCCATAGAAGCCCACTATTGTTATTATTGTGCCCTTACATTTTTATTGTTATGTCAGCTCTGATTATATTATGACCCCTTAGACTCCTATATATAGAAAGGAGGTCTTGTCATTTGTATCATCCAAGAATTGCTCTTTTGTGTAATGTAAAGGAGGTTTCCCCCTCAAAGAGGCTGATTTCTAAGGCATTCATCTATCTTTTCTATCTTTTTGTGAGCTGGTTTCATAACATTTGATATCAGAGCTTTGGATTCTAGGGTTTCGCTGCTCCAAATAGGTCATTGTGGAATTTTCACTATAACTGTTTTGCTACGAAGTTTTAGAAGCTACAAAAAAACCCATTTGAGAAGAAATTGGTCTGAATCTTGTATCCAAATTTCAGATCTTTTATCGCTATATTTATGGAGATATGATCTGAGGAAGTTAGGGTTTTTGCAAGCTCCAGAATTTCATCTAAAACAGGTCATCGTGGAATTTTCACTATAACCTGTTCGCTACAAAGTTTCAGAAGATAAAACAAAAACCCATTTCAGAAGAAAGTAGTCTGAACTTTTGGTCCAAATTTTATATATTTTCTCGATATATTGTCGAATATATGATCTAAGGAAGTTATGGTTTTTGCAGACTCCAGAATTACATCTTAAACAGGTGACCTTGGAAAATCGTCATAACTTTCTCTCTAAGAATCTGATTGAAATTTCGTCAGAAGTTGCAAAAAGAGGACAACCTGTAGTTTTTTGTATATTAGTTTCAGGTACTAAGATCTAAACAGTGACACGTGGCGCTTTCTACTAGTTCACTCTACTGAACTAGTCTATAATCATGTCACCGTGGGTGATTTGGCATAAATCTTCCTTGAAGAATCCAATTGCGATCAGACTTGTGGAGTTAGAAAGAGGACTCAGAGTGCAATTACAGGCCAAAATTATAGAACCTAAAGATCTGAAATTATAGAGTTACAGTCATTTCAAGATCGAGCTCCTAAAATCAATAAAAAGTGAGATGAGGAAGTTTGATGGCAAGGATCTGGTAAATTGGATACTACAGATGGAGAAATATTTTGATCTACACGGTGTGCCACTCTTACAAAAGGTAGGTATCACATCTTCATATTTAGAACCAGATCAATTTTTATGGTATAAAGGGATTTGTTCTCGTAAACCACTTGTTACGTGGTCAATTTTCACGGAGGAAATGATAGCACATTATGAGGATACAAAGAGAAACACCTTCTTTAGCCAATTTATAAATATAAAGAAAAAGTGTTTAATGGGAGAGCACATTGAGGACTTTCAAAAATTGAATATAAGGGAAAATGATATTCCAGAGAAGTAGAGGATTGATATCTCCATAGGGACTTTAAAGGATAATGTTTAGCATGAGGTTCATCTTTGGGAACCTGATTCATTGGAGAGGGCATTCAGGTTGGCAAGAAAAGTAGAAAGAAAAATTATGGCAACAAGGAATTCTACCCCTCACAACTATAAAGATGAAAGTGTTTTTTCTCCTAGCCTTCCACAACCTACAAGGTTGACACCACAACAATTGAAAGAAAAAAGAGCAAAAGGGCTCTGTTACAATTGTGATAACAAATACACTAAAGATCATAAGTGTACTAAGAAGAAATTATTTTACATAGATTATGAAGAGGAGGAAGAAAAGGATCAAGAAACATTGAAAGAAGAGGATATACACCAGGAACCAACCCCAGAGAAAGAAGAAATGAATCCGACCATATCTTATAAATAATTGGAAAGAATTACCACTCCTCAAGCTCTTAAGATAGAAGGACATATCAGGAATAAAAAGGTTCAAGAAGTGAAAGATCACATCGAGAAAGAAGAAATGAATACTAGCATATCTTGTAATGCATTGGCCGGAATTACCACTCCTCAAACTTTCAAGATAGAAGGACATATCAAGAAGAAAAATGTTTAAGAAGTGAAAGATCACATTGAGCATCAAGAAATGAATATGACCATATCTTGTAATGCATTAGAAGAAATTACCACTCAAAATCTCAAGATAGAAGAACATATCAAGAAGAAAAAGGTTCAAGCAGTGAAAGATCAAATCAAGCATCAACAACAAGTTCTCCAACTTTTAAAGGATAATGCCACTTTTGTGCAGAATTGAATGAAACAAGAGGCAGATCAACATCGTAGTGAAAGAAGTTTTGATGTAGGCGATTGGGTATTTTTACAGCTACATCTCAAGCATGATATTGAAGAGAAGGAAACATTGGCAATACTACATGCACTTAAGAAAGGGTGACCTTACCTAATGGGAATACACCTCAAGGTAAAACTGGATCATGATAGTTTGAAATACTTTTTAGAACAAATATTATCTTTAGAAGAAAATAAAAAATGGGTCAAAAATATGCTGAGTTATGATTTTGAAATCATCTACAAAAAAGGGAAGAAAAATGTTGTTGCAGATGCACTCTCAAGAAAGGATGAGGATTTGGAATAATTTTTTTGTGCTATTTCTATTATCTAACTAAATTGGATAAATGAGGCAAGGGATGAATGGAAGAAGGATGAATAAGTGTTGCCACTCATTCAAAAGTTGCAGAAGGTCCTAGTTCAAACAATATTGCCAGAACTTGATGAGGAAGGAAAAATCATATTGGAACCTAGAGCAGTGACAGAAACAAGAACCCAACAGCTACGAAATCGATCAATTTCATAGTATCTTATCAAGTGGAAGAACTTACTCACTGAAGATTCCACATGGGAGGACAAGAATTTTATACAGAAGCATCATGAACTACTCAAACATTGAGGACAACACTTTTTGAAGGAGAGGGGCATGTTAGGTCCCTATACTACTATTGTAACACCTTATTGTTATTAGTAGAACCCCCTTATTATATTGGTGTGCCCATGTAGTTCCCATATTGTTATTATTGTGCCCCATAGAAGCCCACTATTGTTATTATTGCACCCTTACATTATTATTGTTATGTCGGCTTTGATTATATTATGACCCCTTAGAATCCTATATATAGAAAGGAGGTCTTGTCATTTGTATCATCTAAGAATTGTTCATTTGTGTAATGTAAAGGAGGTTTTCCCTTCAAAGAGGCTTATTTCTAAGGCGTTGATCTATCTTTTCTATCCTTTGTGAGCTGGTTTCATAACATTCTCATAATCTTCCTTTAGGGTCACAACTTCGGGATCTAATGTTTCACAATGCTTTTCTTTTTCTTGAAGTTGTTTTCTTATGGTTTTCGTTCTTCTATTTGTTGCTTAAACACTCACAAAGTGAGCTTATTTATATGCAACTCCTACTTATACATAGGGCTTTATTCACCCAAGTGAGGTCAAGTTTCCAATGATACTAGCATCTCAGTACTAGACATTATTCCAGTGTTCTCTTGAAAGTCAACAACTAAAACAGGCATGCACCACTACCCCCAAATTGATATTTGATGCTCAGTTCTTTTAATCTCCTCCATGAACCCCATAATTGAGATTGGTTGCTAACTAAAGAAATATTCCATATAGTTAGCTACTAGATCATTGAACTAATGTGAAACATTTATGGCTATCTCCCTTTCTTGAATAGTTTCCAAGGATGAATCTTTCTATAACCGACAGCCACCAACATTGTTGGGCTCTTCAAATTTGGGATCGTCTTGAAGGAGTTACTATTGGTAATCTTCACCCAAATTGTTTGTAATAATATCCATTTTATTGTGTGCAACAATCTCATCCTCCTCTAAATCATTTGAATCATAGATCATAGAATCTTTATCGATTTTAATATCATCTTCTTGAAGTTTTTCTCCATTTGAAGGATGTGAATCGTAAACTAGAGAGTCTTTATTAACCTCCTCATGGGCCTCCTCTTTTGGTGCATCTTTCCATGACTGGGATTGTTATATTATCCTTTACTCAACATCTCATCTAAGTCATATGAATCATAAGAAGGTGAATCATCAAATTCGACATAATAATATGTATAAGGGTCTATTCACAACTTTATAATGTCTCCTTCATCCCTTTCTTGATTGCTGGGTGATCCTTCCTCATGAAAGTATATGTTTTCTTGGAGTTGAGCCCCACAAACATCTTTAGCAAAATAATTAACCTCATAAATATTTTCAAAAATCTTCAAATAGAGCATCGGGTAGATATAATATTTTGCAAAAAAGATTAAATGCTATGTGAAATCTATTTAAGGAAGATATGCTACCATGACGTATTGTTCTATACTAAACTCTAGCATCTTCATCTAAAGAATACATGAACAATTTAATTTTCACATCTTCAAAAACAATACCTACTTGTTCCATGCATTCATGAAAATCTTTGGGGTGTTGGTCCAACCTTCTATCAGTGTTTCCACTAAATCTAGGAAAATAGGTATGCCATTCATGAAATGAAGGGACATGATGGGGATAACTAGCAAAAGAAGAAAAATCCAGTGGAGAAAATTTGTTGGCGAAGATGTAGGAATGGTCATTTTGAAAACCCCTTTAGGTGAGTGATCACAAGGTCAAATGAAGGGGAATTTTTCTGTTGTTTAGAATCAGATAAAGTATGAGACCTCTTTAGAACTAGGATGACCAAATAATGATATAGACAGTGGAGCCACCACGGTGTTTACAATAATATTTAAATAGTGGAGTCGCCATGGTGAGAAATATTCAAACCACACTTCCCTTTCTCATCTGACAAAGGGAATGTAAATATTTTCATACCCAAGGAAAAATATTTTGATTCATTCCATGGCAACACCCCAAGAAAGATGTTGTCAGTCCTAGAGACAACCTTTAGGGTTATAGGAGACGAGTACCTAGGAAATCTTAATTAGTTCTCTCAAATTTATCTTAAAGACTTATAGCACGATATTTTTTACATGTAATTAAAATAAGGTTGATTCACAACCACTCATAAAGATACAATGTATGAATCAATGTACATGTAGGGATACACAGGAAATCATCCTTGGTCAGTGGTGGCAAAATCAAATTGAGAGCTTGTAGGAAATCAATTGTTAAGACAAATGTAATGGTAGAAGGCAGTAGACGAGAAATCCATCATATAGAGCTTATGCGTTAAAATTTCTATGTATCTAGATTTAGAGGGAAATTGAAGGAAATACTTATGGAATGCTAAGATACATGGATAATTTTTTAAATACTTTATTTCCACATCAACCCAGGTATTTTCCATCAACAACTTGATCTAAATGAATATGCATCTAATGAGAAATATGTATAGAAGCTACGTGACATGAAATCTGAGAATAATATTTAACATATACGAAAACACAAGGGGAGATGAACATACTGCAATCCAATGATCAGGCGCTCAGTATTTAGCACAAAAATAAAAATTCTCAAAATGGCTCAAAACCTGAAGGATTGTGTACGTCTCAGAAAAATATCCTAATGCATCTTGTTTCACTAAAAAACAAGTTCATATGAGGAATTTATTGACTTCTATTCACTTTCCTAAATAGGTGAAATTTTGCAAAAAAAATGCCTAATCACTACACAATCAGTATTCCATACTACTGGCATGGCATGAAACTAGGCAGGTTCAACTTTTTTCAACATTCAATCATGCTTCACCAAGTGCCACAGTGTGATTGGTTGCAATTTGGTGATGTGGCAGGTGCGTTGGTGGAGTTCTATTGGTTAATTCTGGACCAATGAGAGAATTGCATGTGGCAAGCCTGGAGGCCACCACTTGGCACATCTTAACGACCTATGCAGAGGGCATAGTTTAGCAAATTTGTTATGGAGGCACCAGAGTTTTACCCTGCGACCTCCCCTCCACGACCAAAGCCTTCTACCATCTGTGCTATCATTGTTACTTAACCACTACGGACCTCCACATATATTTAACGTTTATTGTGTTAAGGGTTGGCGGTTGGGGGGGAGGGGTGGGATGCAGCCCGTAGGCCAGCCCTCCCCATGTGAACACACCCATGGTGACTGCAAACAGTTATGCAATTCGATGGCTCCAACACTGCAATGGTTATGGTAGCCATGTGAACATCGACTCCAATGGTTACGATGTATGTTAGTTGAACCAGTGGCTAGCACTATGAAACTGTGACAGCTAACACCACATGTGACCCCAAATAAACCTTCGACAGTTACAGTTAGCACTAATCTCTCAACTATGACGCTAATTTTGAATTACTGGATAATTAAACCTGTTTAATATTTAGTTAAACTCAAGTTTAAAATGGTGGATTTTTTGCAGACTCCACTATTTTTAGGCCTACCCCAAATTTTAGCAGCTCTAGCTGGAGTTCTTCCATATTTGGAGGAGGATTTTAGGGAAAAACCATTTGAGCCATAACTAGAGCATTTTTCAACCAAATTGAGCTCAGGAAAAGGTCTTCCTAGATAATTTTGACATTCTGAACACATTGGTGTGGGTATCGACAGAAGTATATCTTTGTAAACTTATTTTTTGCCATATTGAGCTAATATAGAGGTGCAAGCCATAGAAGTTGGACCAAGGAGATGTAGCCGAGGAGGGGTGAACTCCTTCATCAAAACACTATGTTAAAGTGTTCAATTGATGGTTTGTTGTACTTTTTATTGCTATTGTTCAACATTATTCTTTTAACCTATTTTTATGATGAATGTCACATTAAACTTGATGAAATTTACCTGATTCAATCACCAAACAACCTAAGGAAATATATACATAGGATGAAATGAAGAAGCATGTGCTTATAAATATGTAATTTGAATTAGCACATTAAAACTAACATTCAATAACAAATAAATTTGGTGTCAGAGCAATTGTTTATTTGCTTGATTGCTTGTGTTTTGTGCAAGTAGGGTTTTAATGGTTGCAAAATTGTGATTCTTACAAGGTTAAAGTTGCAGAAAGTAGAAGTGAAATTGTTGGTTGCAACTCTTCAGGTAATGCCCAGAAGAAGGAGAGCCACAAGGCCACAATCTCCACCAAACAATGTTCCAATTTTAGCTTCACTTGAAACTCCTCAAGTTTTTCCTTCAACTTAGATTGAAGAGGTACAAGTAGTACTAGTTGCTAAGCCTGAATCCACAACCATTATGTCTGGATAAAGAGAGCCTGAAGGTCCTTCTTGAGAAGAGGAAGAATTTAAGAAATTTTTCTACACTTTAACTGAGATGGTTAAGTCCTCTATGAAGACATGAAAACTAGAATGGTTGGAGAGAGTTCTAAACCTCAACATGAAGAAGGAAGCTCATGAGACAAAAAGGATGATAAGAAGGATTCCAAGGGTAATGGAGGAAAGCCACCTCCATCTCCACCATACTCATCACATTCCTCATCATCTTCATCATCCTCCACATCTCAAACATCTTCCACTTCCACCACCAAATCTATCCATTCTCATTCCCAAACCCGAAAAGGAAAAACTCCCTTACTCAAACTCGAAATTACGTTTGAACTTCCCATGTACAATGGTAAAGTGAAATTAGAAAGTTAGGAAATTGGATTTGACAATTGGAGGTATACTCTAGAATTCATAACCTTCAACAAGATGACATGAAGATCCAATTGGATTAATTTAGGCTAGAAGGAGCAACATTAGTCTGGTGGGAAGAAAAGACTCAAGAGGGAATTCAAATTCATGGTAAGATATCCATTTCATGGGTTGATTTTTTTTTTGCTGCAATTAAAATACAGTTTTACCCTTTAGCCTATATTCAAAAATCCATTATGAGTTGGAAAAACTCTAGGCAGCTTAAAGGTCAAACAGTCCAAGACTATACCTAGGAGTTTAGAAAGAGGGCTTTGTTGTTAGGAGTAAATTTGAATTCCCAAGATACACTGTTAAAATATATTGGGGTTTTACATTCCTATTTGAAGCATACTATCCTTATGTTCATCCCAAGCAATTTGGATGAGGTATGTGTGCAAGGCACACACCTGGAAGCAAGGGGAAAGCACATTCAAGAAGAGGGTAGTAAGAAGAAGCCATTCGAGGGTATGGAGAAATAGAAGGGGGGAAAATGGAAGGGAATGAAGAATGCAAGTGTGAAGAAAGAAGGGGAGAAAACCATATGCCAACATTGTTCCAAAGCCAGGAATGATGAAGGCCATTGTGCGAAATTACATCCCAAACTAAGGCCAAAGAAACAAAATAATAAGGGAAAACAAAAGATGACCGTTACCACACAACATGACCTTGGATTAGATTCTCGTGATGAGACCAAGATTTCAGCAATGGTCACAAAAGGGAAAGAAGTTGTTGCAATCACTAGTTCTTCAAACAATCAAAACAACACTCCAAATTAAGAATCAAGAATAGAGTTGTTTCATGTAAGGGTGATTTAAAATCATACAAAGATTGATGCATTATTTGATAGTGTGTCATATTCAAACTTAATTTCAGAGGAGTTGGTCAAAAAGCTCAACCTTGAAATTGTACCTCATCATAAGCCATATCCACTGGGTTGGATAGTCAACAATGAAAACTTATAGGTTACAAGAAAGTGTTCATTCAAGTTGGCCATTACAGAAAAGTTCATTGATGAAGTTGAGTTAGATGTAGTTCCACTTGAAATCTCAGGAATCATTTTGGTTAGTCCTTATTTGTATGATATGGAAGTAGTATTTTATCGCCATGAAAACAAATGCTTATTGATCAAGAATGGGGTGGAGTACATTGCAAGATCCAATCGCGAAAGGATAAACATTTCTTTGGTTAATGCAGGGTAGATGAAGAGACTAGTAAATGCAAGTAAAAATTTTGTGCTTCTCATGATCAAGAAAAATAATGATATTGATTATGAATATTTTGAAGGTTGTGATGACAAATTGAAATCTGATTTGTTCGATGTGGTAAGAAAGCATGGCCAGATGTTTCAAGAACCAAAGGGGTTACCTCTCAAGAGGGGAATTCAGCATGAGATGCAACTACAGCAAGATGTTCCACTTCCAAATATTGGCATGTATCGCATGTCAATTATTAAGAGCATGGAAATGAAGAAGAAAATTCAAGAATTTCTTAACAAAGATATCATATGCCCATCTACTTCACCATGTGGTTCGCCCATTGTTTTGGTGCCAAAGAAGGATGAGACTTGGTGCATGTGTGTGGATTTCAATGCATGAAAAAAAATCACAATAAAGAATCATTATCCCCTCCCAAGAATAGATAATTTTCTTGATAAGTTGAGGTATGCAAATTATTTCACTAAGTTAGACTTAAGAAGTGGTTATCATCAAGTTAGAATAGTTGAAGAGGACATTTGGAAAACCACATTTAAAACTAAACAAGGATTGTTTGAGTGGTTTGTTATTCCTTTTGGTCTTACAAATTCTCCAGCTACTTTCATGAGAGTTATGAATGATGTATTGAGACCATTTCTAGATGACTTTTTCATTGTGTACTTAGATGATATACTGATATTCAGTAAATCCAAAGATGAACATGTCATGCATGTAAACAAAGTACTTGATTTCTTGAGAAAAGAATAGTTGTTTTTAAAGATGTCGAAGTGTGAATTAGGCAAGACTTCTTTGGTATAATTCGGACACATTGTTGGAGGAGTTGAGCTGAAGATTGACCCCTCTAAAGTTAAGGTCATTCTAAACTGGCCCAAGCGCAATACAGTTACGGAGGTAAGAAGATTTTTAGGGGTAGCACAATATAGGAGGAAGTTTATTGCTAATTTTTCTTCCATTACATGCATTGAAAAGTGTCAAGAAAGTCTTCCATTGGGGAGATGTACAGTGGAAAAAATTTGATGCTTTGAAGCAAAATATCAGTTCAACACTAGTATTGGCTCTTCTAGATCTTAGACAGCCATTTGAGATTCAAACAGATGCTAGTGATTACGCCATTGTAGAAGTTCTTATGTAGCATGGTAAGCCCATTTCATTTCATTTTGAAATTTTTAATGGAGTTGTAACTAACTATCCCACTTATGACAAAGAACTTTACACATTGTTACAAAGTGTCAAAAAATGGAAGCACTACTTGATGGGAAAGGAGATCATTATCCATACTGACCATCAACCATTGCAGTACTTACAGTCACAGTCAAAGTTGCAGCAGTCATGACATTTCATATGGATGGGTTTTCTACAATAGTTTCATTTGGTTATCAGGTACAAAAAGGAAATCTACAATAAGGTAGCTGATATTCTTTCAAGGCCTATTGTAAATTCATCTGTTATACTCAAGTATAATTCTATTTTACATGAAAGTTACACTGAACAATATGCAAATGATAGTAACTTTCAAGATGTGTATGGAAGCTTGAGTGAAGGAGACCAAATTGAAGAGTTGGATTATCATGTACATAAAAGTTTGTTGTATCATTTGGGCAAGTTGTGTATTCCACGGGAAGAGAGAAATAGTATCATAAGGGAGGTGCACACTTCATTGATTGCTGGACACTTTGGTGTAGGCAAGACAATAGCGAATATAAAAAGGTATTGTTATTGGTCACACATGTTTGATAATGTTTCTCATTTCATAAGAGGATGTTCTTTGTGTGAAGCTAATAAGCCTAGTAATAGGAAACTAGGATTGTACACTCCACTTTTGGTACCTTCATGTCCATGGGAGAGTATTTCAATGGATTTTATAGGAGGTCTTCCATTTTCAAGGAAAGGTCATGATTAGTTATATGTACTTGTAGACAGGTTCAACAAAATGTGCATATTAGCCCCATGTAAAAATCAAATTACAGTTGAACAAACAACTCATCTTTTCTTCCAAAACATTTGGGTTCATTTTGGTCTTCCTACTTCTATTGTAAGTGATCAAGATTCTCGATTTGTTTGGAATTTTTGGTCAAATTTATGGGAGATGATGGACACAAAGTTGAATAAGAATACAACCTTTCATCCGTAAATAGATGGACAAACTGAGGTGATCAACATAACAGTCATTCATCTTCTCAGAGGATATTGTAGCAAACATCTCAAGTTGTGGGATGAACAGTTGCATCACATACAACGTGCATGCAAAAGGGAAAAGCATTCTTCCACAAACACATCTCCATTTCAGGCATGTTATGGGTACTTTCCAAGGTCACCATTGTATTTCATCTTTGAGAAAGATGTACCCATTTATGGTCACAGTGATGTCGATAAGGCAAGGAAGTTCATAGAGAAAATCCAGTTGATGCATCATATAGTGCAGGAACAACTTGAGAAAAGTCAAAGCAACTACAAGGCAAGGCATGAAAAACACCACGTTTGTCACAAATTTCAAGTTGGAGATGTAGTTTGATTATATATCAGCAAGGAGATACTTCAAGGGGAAGGTAAAAATCTTAATCCAATTCATTATGGTCCTTTTAAAATTCTAGAAAAGTTTGGTAACAATGCATTTAAGCTTGATTTTCCTCCTTATATGAAAATATATTCTGTTGTTAATGTTGAAAATTTGAGATTGTTTGAGACTCCTTTGATTCATGATCAAGGAGAGAATATTCAACTACCATCAACAGATGATTTCTTGCCAAAACATCTTGATGAACTTCAACATGATCTCATACTTGACAGAAGAACTAAGACTTCGAAAAGAAGGAATGTCAAATACCTTAGAGTGGGAATCGAGGGAAAAAAGAATTTTAAATCCAAATGGTTGCAGATCGATAAGGTAGGGGAGTTTTACCCTCACCTGTTGAACAATTGATAGTATCTTTTGGGGTCCAAAAGCCTTCTAGTGGGGAGGAACGATATGACACTCAGTATTTAGCTCAAAAAACAAATTCTTAGAATGTTTTGAAACCTAAATGACCATGTACATCTCGGAAAAAGGATCCTAACACAACTCATTTCACTAAAAATTGAGTTTGTATGAGGAAGTTATTGAGTTCTGTTTGCTTTGCTAAACATTTCATTTTTTTTCAAAAAAATGCCTAGCCATTGCACAGTCAACAGTCCGTACTACTGACATGGCAAGCGACTATCAAGGATCAACTTTGGTCAACATTCAATCATGCTTCTCCAAGTGTCACAATTTGATTGATTGTAGTTTGGTGGTGCGGAAGGTGCATTGGAACAGTTCTATTAGTTAATTCTGGACCAATGACAGAATTCCACATGACAAGCCCAGAGGCCCCCATGTGGCACCTCCCAATGGCCTAGGCAAAGGGCACAATTTAATAAAAAAATTATCGAGGCATCGACATTCGACACTAGGACCTCCCCTCTCTGACCAAAGCCTTCAACCATCTCCGATATTTTTGTTACTTAACCACTATAGACCTCCACATATATTTAACAGTTATTGTGTTGAGGGTTGGAAGTTGGGGGGGCTAACCCACAGGCCAGCCCTCCCCATGTGAACACACCCATGGTGACCAAAAATAGTTATGTCATCTGATGGCTCCAACATTGCACTAGTTAATGAAGCCCCCATGTGAACACAAAACATAACGGTTAAGGTTACCACAACTTCCGGGGCTCCAACACTGCAACGGTTATCGCAACCATGTGAATGCAAAATCTAATGGTTATGGTGGAGGTTAATTGAATCGGCATCTAGTGCTATGGAACTACAATAATTAACACCACATGTGACCCCGCATAAACCTCTGATGACTACAGTTAACCCTAATCACGCAGTTATCGCACTAATTGCAGATTAGTGGATAATTAAACATGTTTGATATTTAATTAAAATCAAGTTTAAAACAATGGATTTTTGGTTTACTCCATTATTTTCAGGTCTACCATCAATTTTAGCAGCACTAACTGGAGTTCTTCCAGATTTGGAGGAGGATTTGTAGGGAAAAACTTTTTTAGCCATAACTAGAGCATTTTTTGACGAAATTGAGCTCAGGAAAAGGTTTTCCTTACTAATTTCGACATTTTGAACACATTGGTGCAGGTATCACAAGTAGTAGAGCTTTGTAAACAATATTTTTTTCCATATTGAGCTAATATAGAGGCCCAAGCCATGGAAGCTAGACCAAGGTGATGTAGCCTAGGATGGGTAAACTCCTTCATCAAAACATTGTGTTAAAGTGTTCAATTAATGGTTTGTTGTATTTTTTATTGTTGTTTTTTAGCATTATTCTTTTAAGCTATTTTTGCTCATGAATGTCACATTAAAATTGATGAAATTTACCTATTTCAATCACCAAACAACCTAAGGAAATCTATGCACAGGAAGAAATGAACAAGCATATGTTTATAAATCTGTAATTGAAATTAACAATAAAAAACTAACGTTCAATAAAAATCATCCAATAAGTTGGAATCACTAGAAATATCCCACTAAGTTTCTGAGAAATGTGCATACATCAAGATTGATAACACTACCTTCATGAAAATAGGAAAAGGCCCTTTCCAAGAGTTCTTTCCAAAAATTCTAAACCTTGTTAAGTGTTTCTTCCCTCTATTTATAATGAGAGGGGAGCTCTGAACAAAAATTACAAAATATCTCAGCCAAGACTTAAATATATGATCAACTAAGTGTCTCAGCATGCCATGGATCTACTGCCCAAAATGATTACAATAAATTTGATTGCTTCTTTAAAATGAAATGAGGTGCAAAATAAAAAAAAACCATGGGAAAACTGAATGATGACCATTACAAAATATATTTCCATGCAAATTCATGTGATTGTCTCTGATCAGGCGCCACGCCTTTTCCATGATATTCCTCCTCTGTTACTCAGCTATTTTACCTGCCATTTTCTCATTAGCTTCTTGAATTCCCCACTTTCTGGAGATTGGAGTGATCAATTGTCAGTTTATTGTCACAGTGCTAAAAAAAATCGACATGAAAATCCTTTATTGCTTGACTGTGTGGAGCTCCATGCAGAGAAATTAATTCTCAAGTGACCTGAAAACTTCTTCCTAAGTCCAATACCTCCATTCATCTCATTGAAGACATGCATCAGAGCACAAAGATGGCTTGTATCACATCAAGGCAGACCCAAGGCTCTTTCCAACATTCAATCTTATACTATTCTTATCAGAAAAATTCCATATCACAATCTTCACAATAATGTAGTATTCTCATTTTTTGATTTCCTACCTCCTTTATGATGAGCTCCATCCACTTAGCCCTTCCTACATTTATCACCATGGTACAGAGGGTCATGACCTGCTGCTTAGCCTTAAGGTGCTAGAGCAGTTTTTTCTCACTGGGGGATATTTTTCCTTTGTTAAGTGCTTAGCACTCTTGGTTCTTTAAGTCCTTGTTGGCCATGCACTAGCCAAATATCATAGCCCCTCTCATTGAAAGTTTTGAATCGGGGATTTAACTTCAGAGTTGTGATATTCCCACTTCCAATATCGCCCATAGCTCTTGGTGGTTGGCCCTAGATCCACACATTTAGTTCCTTGAGTCTTTTCCACTATGGTACCAGCCCAATATCAGACCCCCCTTATAAGAAAATTTTCAAGTATCAAGTGTTACAAAGTGTTGAAATCCTCAACCTTTGATATGTGATCTATGATATGATGTCATAACTCCACGTGGCACCTCATGAGTTGTGACACATTTCACCTAGATTTCTCCCCTTAGGTCCCCTCAAAATGCCAAAACTACTTGCCATGTGTCCTTCCATACCGCCACGTCATGCTGATGTCATATGCCATTGTAGCTTTATCAGAACCAATCATATGCATCCATGTGTCCCACTATAGGAGAGAGAAAATGACTCGCCCACCTTTGGTTTTGTGATGAAATCCTTTCTTAATCCTTTAGCGACATTCCCAATAGTTTTTAACACTATTAGTGGTTTACCCATGTCGTAAATTTTAAAAGGTTCTCACGTTCAAAATTTTCGATTCTATGATCGTCGATATGCCTTATGCTTCGATGTGCTTGATGTTGTGACCGTCAATCTTCGACGTCTCTAGACCTCCGATATCCAATGTGTCTATATGCTTGATGCTCTGATGTTGTGATGCACTCGTATGCCCAACCTCCAATATGTGATCACCGATAACTATGATGCTCTGATGTTGTGATCACCAATATCGTTAGACCACCAATATGCGATCGATGATATTCTTTCCCTTTTAAGGCTTTAATCCTTAAAACTTCAGCAGACCATATCGTTTGATCTAGGAGTCCACTTTTGGACTTCTAAATGTTGTTGGAAAGCTTGTTCAAGGAACATTCTACTAGAGAGGGTCTAATGTAGGTGTTGAGTCCTTATGTGCCTTGGAAGATGACTGCAGTATTTTTTGTTCTTTTGCATTCTTTTGACATCATTTGGCACCATTCAAACAATTTTGCAGTAAATGATAACATTTCCCATAGGGTAACAATAACGTATATAATTATTAGCCTCTGCATAGGTCTTGTAGTGATAAATATATGTTCAACCACCACCACAAGGATAATTATGTTTCTCGGGCTCTTCCATAGGTTTAATGTGAAATTTATACTACTTGGCCTCCACCATATTGTAGTAGTGATAACTATATGCTCGACCTCTACCGTAGGGCCACGTTGATAAATATAGTGCACGACCTCTCCCACAAGGTCAATGTGATAACAATACTACCCAGTCTTTGGCATAGTGATAGCTATGTTTCTTAGCCTCTACCATAGGGTTACTATGAGAACAATATTCTTGGTTTATTCCATAGGGTCACTATGATAGCTATGCTACTTAGCCTCCACTATGGGTTCATTTTTGTAGTGATACTACCTAAGCTCCACCATAGTTCTAACTATGCTGGTTGGCCTCCACCACTGGGTCAAACCAAACTTAGAAACGATTCATCCTAAATATGAACCATCACGAAGAAACCAAACTAAACAAAACAAAATAATAATAAAAATTCTTTAATTCGATTACAGGCATTCGGTCCAAAGCACATAGGACAATGATATTTAATCACCAAAAATCTTCATGTATATGTACTAAGTCATATGAAACACTATATTCAGAGTGCTCAAGCCATGGAGGGTTGACCAAATTTTCCCGAAAGGAATCATATTTTACATAATTTTAAAATAAATAGGGTCAATGTCATATGTCCATGTGTCAATACATAATTAGCTCCGAGGATTTGGTTAGATCCCATGTTGTTTCCATTTAATATATTTCTTGGTCTATGGGAAATACCATTGATTGATCCAAAAATTTCATTCCATTTAATGGCATTAACTAGTGTGCTACTTCCATGCTTCTGACCATTTATCCATTAAGGCAATGGTGGATCTACTCCAGACTTTCACAACATTTAAGAAAATCAATTTTGGGGTTTTCTACCTATAGTTTGGACTTTTCATTTTTTCCCCAACTAAAGTTGATTTTCAACAAGCCATAGATTTTTGCCCGGGAGGAGTTTTTCTGAGAATAATATATTGTTGGAAAGGTATCGATGAGAATATGAGGAGTTTTTCTTCATCAATGGAAATCCTATGTGCAATAATTCCCATGTATGATATTTCTTAATTTTATCAAATTCCTCATTCACAAATTTTACCCAATGCTTATCTTAACTTGCTTGAGTAAAATATTTTGGCTCACACATCGATAGCATGGCAAAATGTTATTGACTAGAAGTGTCCATTAATATTTTCAGAGTTTGAACTCTAATTTCCTTATCGCCAACATTCTGGTTTGTAGGGTGATGATTTTGTACATACGATGAGTGGGTTTTTGGTTGAAAACAATTTTCCTACTCTTCTTCTTCATCTCATGATTATTCAGTGCAATCTACTTCATCTTCATTGTTGGGCTCATTAGGGTATGAATCTTGGATTTTGGCTTTTGATTAGTAGCTCCTCATCAACCTTTACATCAATGCAATTAATTATTTTACAAATCCTTTTATTATAGCATGTATATCCCTTTAATTTGTTGGAATATCTTAAAAATATTCCTTCGTCATTCCTAACATCAAACTTGCCTAATTTTTCATCATTATTTTAAATGTAGAATTTACTGTCAAACAATTTGAATTATTTTATTGTGGCTAGTTTTCTATTACACAACTCATATGGAGTCTTATGATTGTTTAGTCTAATATGAGCATTATTTAAAATATTTTTTGTTGTATGAATATCTTTGGCCTAAAAGGTTTTTTTGCAAATTTCTTTCATCCATCATTGTTATAGCCAATCAATATACTAACCTATTTTATATTTAGATATACCATTTTGTTTGTGGGGTGTTAGAAATGGTGAACTATCACTTTATGCCGTGGTCTTCATATAAATTGCTAAACTTTTTTGAAGTAAACTCTCCACTTGGATTTCACCTCACACACTTTGTTCTACAATCAGTTTGATTCCAAACAATCGCTTTGAAAATTTTAAACTTCTTAAATGCTTCAATCTCTCCTTTAGAAATGCCACCCATGTTATTCTAATGTAATAATTAGTTATGAGAATGAAGTATATATTTCCACTTGTAGTCTTGGTACTAGTAGGTCCAAATAAATCCATGTGAACAAGTTGAAGTGACCTGCTATATTAATTATCTTTAGTCTTGAAAGGAACTTGTACTTTCTTTTTTATTGACATGATCTATTGATAGTATTGGATGGATTTGTAATCCTTGGAAAATCCTTCACGTCTCCCTTTTTTGTAAGTTTTATGACATGACTAAATTTAGGTGACCAAGTCTCCTTTTTGATAACCAACTCTCCTCATTCTTTCCAAAATAGAAATTTTCATTATCTTCCTTTAGTATGTACAAATTGTTTTAGGTTCTCACACCTTTTTCTATTACTTTTCCCATGTTTTTTGATTTTATCTCACATAATTTGGGTCCAAATTTAACATCAAAACCTTCGTCACACATTTGACTCACACTTAAAATATTATGTTCAAGTCATTCTATAAAGAGAACATTCTAGGCTTCACCTCTTCCATTGTCAAGGTTATTATTCCTTTACCTTTCATATTTCTTAGTGCATCATTTTACAAAAATGAAAGTTGCCTTCTTTTGATTTAGTGACAATAATTTTCTCTTATATCCAGTGATGTGCTTGGAGCATTCATAATGGAAAAACTAGTGACCCACTTGATTTTGATCATGTTGCACAATGCCACATGCTTCCTTGTTTTTATCCTTTCTTGTTCTTTATTTTTTTTCTCTTCTTGAGTTTCTTTAATCTGAGGAGTTATTCTCATATTACTTATCTTACACTCAACAACGTTGTTTCCATAATTGTGACAATAGTAACATATACATCATAAAATGATGGTGCATATTTTCTGCTACCCTTGATACTATTTTTGTTTGGATTTACAAATCTGCCACTTCTGTATGATTGAAAATACTCATTTCTACTATTTCATAATCGATAATTTTCAAGATAATCTGTACAATACATAGCTTTGTTTCCCAAAAAAAGTATAAGAAAAACAACAATCATTGAGAATACTTTAGTAACTAAAAACAAATTTCATGTTTTGATGTGATCTACTGATTCTTGAATAACTTTATTTGTCATAGGGATTATTCCCTTCATGTTTCCTTGCTCATTCCATGTGTTTGTTTTAATTATTATTTTGAAACTGTAATTGTTATTGAGATGGAATATTTTCCTTCACTTTTCTTGGTTGCTGATTTGATTTTAGTGCATTTTGAGACTAATCCTTTGACTATTTCATCATATCTAATTATTCCTTTAGATTTTTTAAACACACAAGAATAATGGAAAAAAAATAATATAATCATTTAATTCATTACTATTCGTAATAATGTACATTTATACTAGTCAACTTCCACACCATAACCCTTAGCAGATTAGGTGCCTAACATCCCCCCCTTTAATCTGAAGGGGTATATACGAGTCTAAGAAGAGAGCTCTAATACAAAAATAAAAAAACGCATGACATCAATAAACTAAATGTGCTCTCTCAGATGATGGCATAAGGCGGGGGAACTTGAGGTCTTAACAAGTGGTGGTTTAAGGATGAACACCAACATTGGAATTCTTAGTGCAGTTTTGTTGAGATGGCGAATTTTTGCTATACCAACAAGAGGAACTAACCCAATCACAGGCCCCAATTAAATCTGCTTTCGTTTGGGATGGCAAGCTCCAACGAGTTTTAAAGGATCCCATAAACTATTAAAGGTGTTGAGAAATTGCTTCCTAGAGGAAGACTTCAATTTAAATCAACAAAAGAAACAGCTAACCTATATGTATCAAATCTTATCTACGCTACTTCTAACTACTCTAGTCTAGTCCTAACTATCCTAATCTATCCTGCAGGAGCGTAACAAAAAGAGGTTAAACACGATATATAGATTCCAAGTTCAAATTAATTAATTACTGGTTCACATAAGAACAAAGTTGAATTAAATCCTGATTGCAATCAATTTACTCATACAAGAATACACATTCATTTCAATACAAATAAAACTTGCAATTGATGTTTAATATGGTTTCAAATCAGCAACCGCTCATGAGTTAACAATGATATTGAATCATAATCGAATAACTAGGACTAATCATGACCCATATGTTATCAATATGCACAAAACAAAACACATTTATATTCATGCCAGCAAAAACATCCTGATTCTAAACACATGAAATGAGATAAAAAACAATCTCAAAAGGCTCCTTCTAGCCCACAACAGTCTTCTTTATTAACACAATAAATAAATAGCTACTTTTTCCAAAAGAAAAAAAAAGGCCCTCTCCTCCTCTCTGAAGGTGATATTTATGTAGCAGGAAATGACCCTTGGTCTTCCATGACTTTTCACCTCCCCTCTTTTCATTACACAAATCAAAATATATAGATGAGAATGTTCGATGAAACTGTTGACAGGTCGAGGTCACCTTTGTTGGAGCGTTCTACTTCCTAGAGGAATGAATGGATGCCGATGGAACAGAGAATGACTACGTATCATTTCTTTGCACCTGTGTGGAGTGGCTATCATTCCCTATCATTTTCTGAAGGAAACTGAAGATGTTGGGCTCATCATCCCACATCTAGCATGCTTTGAGGTGTATCTGGAGGAAATGACATCTTGATGGATCAGTGTTGCCATAAGTGCTTCAATTTCGCTTCTCATCTCTTGATCCTCACCTGTGGAGATATTTAATCATTAGCTATGGATATAAAAAATATAATAGAAATGCTTAAAAACACAAACTGTTCCTTTATTAAAACTTTCATAAAATAGCAAGGAATAAATGTGAAATAATCAGCCCCTGGTTTAGCTAGGGTAGCGAAGCGATCAAGTCGCAATAGCACATCGTAGTGGTCATTCACAATGCAACATCCCCTTGCTTTCATTGATTGCGATATGCAATAGTTGGAAGCGGATTTTCCTTTGGAAATTTGGCCCACAACATTATATCGAATACACAGGAAAAAACGAGAAAACCCATGGCCGGACCTTAAGGTTGGACTTCAAACATTATGCACCCGGGTCTATAACCATCATCGGGTCCGATAATCGCATCGTGCCTTATGTTTAAGCCTTGGGCTCCACCGATTGCACTATTCGATTGGCCAGACCCAAAATATATATGTGTTGTAGTTGATAGCTCCGGCGGGTCCGCCATATGGGATTGTCCTTTGAAACCCAGGCTCGCAACATTTTATCAAAACCATGGGAATACATGGGAAAACCGCATCCGACCAGAAGGCTGGACTTAAAATACCATAAACCCAAACGTATAATTATCACTGGGTCCACCATATCACGGCACACCTTATATATAACCCTTGGGTCCATCGATTGTGACATGCGATTGGGGAAGTAGAGCCAATAATGTATGTATTATACTTGATAGTCTTGTTGGGTCCGCTGTATTGCATCAGCCTTATGGCCCAGCTTTGACTCCCTCCGATTACGATATGCAATGGGGATCCAGACCCGATATATATATATATATATATATATATATATATATATATATATATATATATATATATATGTGGTTAATAAAGCCATCGGGTTCGGTAGACAGTGGTGTGCCATATATATATAGCCTTAGACCTGGCCAATTGCAATATGCGATAGGGCTCTGGACACGATATATATATATATATATATATATATATATATTATGGTTAATAATGCCGTCGGGTTCGGAGTATAGTGTTGAACATTACACCTTAGTGTTGATTATGATAGGTGAAAAAAGGTGAGTTATGCATGTTTGTGAATCATTTCCATTGTAAAGATTTATAATGGAAATAAAAGTGTGATAGAAGGTTTTTGAGGGTTGAAAAAGTCCCAATGAAGGAAATGAATGAAGGGCTAGGCGGAGTCATGAATGAAACATGTAGCAAGGATTTATTAAGGGGGGTTTAACCATGAAGATTCGACTTGGAAAAGAGTTAAAGTCTCTAGGATAAAGCAAATTATTCAGAGAAGTGAAAGATCGACTTTTAGGGGATCCATTCAAAATTGCTACCAAGGCAAGTTTTAATAGGGTGGTGGTTGTGGCCACAACAAATGGCGAACCGTTGGGTGAACCAGTTATCTTTATTTCCAAATAAATGTTGGATCAATAGAAAATCAAGGTGTTAAGATAAACTTGAAATGCAAATTGTATAGATGGACAGGCAAGGGTTCCACTTCAACATTATTTGCTATAGGTGGGATAAATACAAATAGCTTCTACTTGCTAATAAGGCTTTGATAGGCATTCTCGAATGGTAGTATTATGGGATTTATTGACCTTCCTTTACCTGTTTTCTACTTTCAAAATCCTTTCAAGGCCATCCCCTGTCTTCCAATTCCCGTTTAGGTGTGTACCTCAACTCTTTATTGCATCATCAAACTCGATGTAGATATGCTTATCTTCACTTTATATAAGAATTTCAGCACTATATTTTCATATGATTGAATGGGGCATAGTCATGGATCATGCAATATTTTTAAACCACTTAAGCAAGGTTGGGCTTGCTATGTCAACCGATGCTCTGAGCCCAACAACAGTCCCTACTCCAACTGACTTCCCAAAGAACCTGTCCTTCCAGATTGGCACAAGGACTCAACATTTCATTTTCTTTTAAATAATTCCTTCCAGTTTTAGGCACAAGGACTAGATCATAATTGGATTTTCCACAGGGTATATGATAGTGAGCTTAGCCCATGAAAAGAGGTTTACTTGTAGATGACAGGTATTGGAAAACTTAGTGTGGTAGATGGGGCTAATGGAGCATAACTACAAACCTTACAGGCAAGTATAGGTGAGGTCTGAGTGGGATATTTTAAAAGAAATGCAGTGTTCCGCCATGCCAGTCCTGCTATGGTTACACACTTTTTATTTTATAAAGATGCCCCTACATGCTCCAGGTATCCAGGTTATCAACAAATCTTACCTAGTTCCCAACGAATGCTAATGAGTGGCTTCGATTTGAATTCCACAGTTGATTTTCAAGTTCTCGCAGGCTCATTGAAAGTTTATTTGATTTTCAAGGCAATTATGAATTTAGGACCGACAAACTTCATCAACACGTTAACGAGGGAGGCTAAAGCTAAAGGTGACAAATGAAGGCAATCTGGAGAAATTTATAGAAGTGAAAACAATAGTGGAGGACCGAAATCCATTGGCTGAAAAGGATTGAAATTCAAAAGGAAAATAAACTATGTGGAAATAAAAAGAATAGAAGGGATGAAAAGATAGCTAAGCTAACAGAAAAAAATAAAAATGAATCCTAACCTACTCAGGAAGTAACCACCATGTGGTGGTTACTGGAAGTATTTGTTAAGATGTTGGCCATTAACAGGGAGTTTCTTAGTGTATCCCTATAAAGTTTTCAATGTGTAAGTCCCCTGACCAATTTTCTCCTCAATTTGGAATGGGCCTAGCCATAAGTGTTGGAATTTCATGTCTTTACATTTTGGCTCATTCAACTTGTCCCATTTCAGGACTACCTCCCCTACCTGGTAATCTTTATCTCCTTCCAGATGGTAAACAAACCATCTCTTCACAATCATTTGGTGATTTCTGAATTTATTTCTGGCTTTATCACTCAATTCCTCCAGCCTCACCAGTTGGTTGATCTTTTCTTGAAGTAAGGCTGAAGGGGTCCCTCTTAAAGCTTGGGAGAGTTGTAAGGAGGGAAGGGTAACGTTGGGAGGTAGGATGGCTTCCTGTCCATAGACGAGGAAGTATGGGGAGTTTCCTAATGCCACTTTTGGGGTGACTCTATCGGCCCAAAGGGAGTTTGTTAAAGTGTTGTGCCAATTGCTCTGAAAGTGGAATTCCTAAATTTGAGTGAGGGAAAGGGGGTGAAAGAGGGAAAACACAATCCTAATCTAGAAGCGCAGCAACTAGCTAATGTTGTGTGAGAAAACGATGAAATATCTGAAATTGAGTTAGGGGAATGGTGGGAAGTGTCTAATGAGGGATATTAGGGATCTATACACTTAGAAACTAGCAAAATTCCCTGTCAAGTGAAGCAAAACCAATGAAACTGCAAAAGCGCAACAAAAGCACAGCAGAAAACCCTAGGTAAAGATTTTATGAATTTTCTGAAGAGATTGACTAAAGCAAGGGTTTGTAAGGGTCCCACTTACTTTTTTGAAGATGTTTGAATATCTGTAATCAATTTTTCACCTATTCTTTCCCTCCTTATGCCTCCAAAACAAAATTGTAGCAACCCTGCTAGAAACACAACAAAAGCGTAGCAAGCTTGTGAACTCGACAATTGATGATGGACTTTGAACTTTTGATGGATGTGGAAAGTCTCACAATGGTTGAGAGGAGCTCATGAAGAATTGGAAAGATATATTGAAGTCTTGAAATGTTTTATTTCTCCTTTATAACTCATAAACTTGATTTTGGCTCATGACATCATATGTACTTTTGAAAGAATGACTATTGACTAATGTGATTGCAACATAATTTTTTCAAAAGGAAATGTTATCTTGTTTCACTATATTCCCTAATTTACTAACTCCCATGATGGTGATCAAAATGACGACATGACTCCCTTGTTTAGTTTTGATGACTGATATAATGATGACAATCAAAGGTGAATCCTAGATCATGACCTATATGATGACACATTAACTCTTTTAATGACATAAGATAGGGGATGATGACATGAACATGATGGGTGATGGTGACCTTAAGCAAGCGGAGGGAGTAGCAATGACCTAGACTATAACCAATGACCATTTGACACCCAAGAGGTATCAAATTTTATTTGAAAACATAACAATTTGACCTAATGACCCTATCAACCACATGGAAAGAGTACATTTGATCACTGTGACTATTGGACACTCACAAATCCTACAAGGGTTCTTCTTGTTTGTACCCCAGATTCCTTTTCTCCTAGAATTTGAGTTTCTAGATGATTCTTTTGAACATAACCGGGTGGACCCTTTTCTTTATCTAATGTATCTTCTTCTGTTTCTTCATTAGTATCTTCTTCTATATCATTGCGATTTGATCTAAGAAAGCATTCATCATCATCATCCTCTTTTGTTGGTGTTACCTTTTTGGGCCCTGTGCATGCTTCATCAATCACAACATCAATGCACTCAACAATTTTCTGAAGTTTATTATTGTAACATTTTTATCCTTTGCTTCTAGATGAGTAACCAAAAATGTATTCCTTCATCTACTCTAGCTTCAAACTTACCAAGTTTTCATAATTATTTATGATGAAACATTTTCTTCCAAAATCTTTTAAATGCTTTACAATGGCAGGCTTACCATACCAAAGTTCATATAGAGTTTTATCACTATTCACACGAACATGAGCCTTGTTGAGAATATTTATTGCAGTATGTGCAACTTCACCCAATAAGGTGTCAGGAGTTCTAGACTCATCAAGCATAGCACGAGCCATTTGTTGAATAGTTCTATTCATTCTTTCTGCCATGTCATTTCTTTAAGGAGTTTTAGCTACAGAAAATTGTCTTTATGCCATTTTGTTCACAGAAATCTAAGAATTCATCTGATAGGTATTCTCCTCCTCAGTCAGATTCAATACATTTGATTGTTAGATCTAATTCATTTTCAACTAATGCCTTGAAGACACTGAATTTATAAAATTCTTCATCTTTGTGTTTCAATAAATCAATCCAGCACATTCTAGAAAATTCATCAATGAATAAGATATAGTATTTTTCTCCATGAGGTGACCTTTTCCTTACTGGTCCGCACAAATTAGTATGTATAAGTTTAAGAGGTTTACTTGTGGATGCTTCTTTAGCATTGAGCTGAACTCTAGTTTTCTTACCAAATTGATGTGACTTACATATGGTACTTTCTATTATGGTGATGTAGGGTAGATTACAAACAACTTTGAGCCTTATTGATTTTCTTATTTGAGAGAAGCTTGATTTCCAAACCTTCCATGTCATAACTAGTTTTCTTTTGCCTTGCCTAGGTAACATTATTCTTGGTCACCTTTTAATATATACATATTGCTCGGGGTTCTTGTTCCTTTTATTATGGTATTTCCTTTGTTAATTTCACAAACCACACATTTTTGTGATCAAAATACTACCTCATTTCTTTGATCAAACATTTGGCTAACACTCAAAAAAATATTCTTTAGCCCATAAACATACATAACATTACCAACTTTAACTTTCTCTTTTAGAAAAACAAAACCTTTACCCTTAATGACAACAATTGAGTCATTTTCAAAAGTGACATTCTTTTTTTTCTCTAAGGCAATGTATGAAATAAGTTTATCTTTATCACCTTTAATGTGCTTTGAGCATCTGCTATCAATGTAACATTGATATTCTTATCCTTGTGGAAACAATGTTATGCCATAACTTTCAGATTGTAACAACTTCCTTTTCCATACCTTATAATTTGTTGATATTTGTTCCTTTTTAGATTTCGGCTGTAAGTTTCTCCTGCATTCAGATTAATCATGTCTAAAGTTATTGCAAAATGAGCATTCAATTTCATCTATAAGAGGTGAGAAGATATTATAAGTGTTCTTCTTGACTCTTGTATCATTCCTTTGATTTCTTGCTTCTCTTGTCATGATAGTTTTGTATGAAACACATTGAGCATCCTTATGATCAAAATTATGACATGAAAAACATTGTCCATTAAGGAAGAAATTTTTTTGATCATAGAATCTTTTGGTGTTGTTTATCTTTTGTTTGGTGATTCTATTGTTGTTCATCCTTAGATTGGAGTGAACATGATTTACCTATGGAATTCCTTTATTATTTTGCTGAGGACTAAATCTTTGCTCAATGGTTTTTGTTGCATTAATGAAGCTTTGCTAACTTATTTTTGTTGCATTACTGAAGCTTTTCTAACTGGTTTTTGATGCATTACTGAAGCTTTGCTAACTATTTTTCAATGCATTACTGAAGCCTTGGTGACTAGTTTTTGCTGCATTTAGATAGCTTCTAGTGGTGGTTGAAGACTTTTATGTTTGAGATGTTTCTCTAGTGTATCCAAGACCTGTCTTCATAAGAAGCGAGTGTTGTACCTTGATAATTCCATCTAAGGTTTCAAATACTTTAGCAAATCTAAGATTCATATTCTTTATTTTCTCAAGTTCCTTTCTTAGACTTACTACTTCACATTCTAACTTCTCATTATGCTTTTCTGTTTCTATGAGTTGATGATTCAAAGTATTCATGGCTACTTTGTTTTCTTCCAAGAAAATTTTGAGTTGGGTAATTTCTTCAAAGAAATCCTTTCCGCTAAAGCATCCACAAATTTATCATTAGACGCATTAGTATTTTTCTCAAAAGCCATGAGTAATTTAAGATCTTGATCATGTTCACCTTCTTCACTATTTGAAAATCCATCACTATCTTCATGAGTATAATAACTCCTATTGTCAAACTGTCTCCTATTATCTTTTGCAGTATCCTTCCCTTTGTCATGGTTGTCTTTATGAGGACATTTAGTAGCATAATGACCAACTCTACTGTTGGGTCCCTATAATACTAGTGATTACCCCATTACTATTGTAGTTGTACCCCTTATTAATATTTTTGTGCCCCTATTATCCCCATATTGTTATTATTGTGCCCCATAGAATCCCTCTATTGTTATTTTTGTGGATTTATATTATTATTGTTAGGTCGGCTGGGTTATATTGTGACTCCTTAGACTCTTATATATAGAAAGGAGGTTTTTTCATTTGAATCATCCAAGAATTGTTCATTTATGTAATTTAAAGGAGGTTGCCCCCTCGAAGAGTCTGAATTCTAAGGCATTGATCTATCTTTTCTATCTTTTTCTTGAGCTGGTTTCATAACTTTTGGTATCAGAGCTTTGGATTCTAGGGTTTCGCTGCTCCAAACAGGTCATCGTGGAATTTTCGCTATAACTTTTTTTCTGCAACGTGTCAGAAGTTTCAGAAAAAACCCATTTGAGAAGAAATCACGCTGGACCTTGGGTCCAAATTTCAGAGCTTTTCGCGCTATATTTGCGGAGATATGATCTGAGGAAGTTGGTCTTTTTGCAGACTCCTGAATTACATTCCAAATAGGTGACCTAGGGAAAAGCATCATAACTTTCTCTCTGGGGATCGGATTGAAATTTTGTAAGAAGGTACAGAAAGAGAATGGACCTTACTTTCTTGTATGCATTTTTCAGATCCAGAGGTCGAAACAGTGACTTGTGGCACGTCGTACAAGTTTGCTCTACTGAACTAGTCTATAATCAAGTCACTGTGGGAGATTTCGCATAACTCTTCCTTGGAGAATCCAATTTGGGTCAGACTTGTGGCATTGGAAAGAGGACATAGAGGGCTACTGCAGATCACAAATTTAGATCTAGATGATTGGAAATTACAGAGATACATCAGAGGCAATAGCGAGCTCCTACAAAGTGAAAAAAGGTGTGTAGATTTTCTTAAATTTTTGCTTAAGCCTGGTTTGAAAATTTATTTTGAAGGAATTCAAATGGCATAGTAGAGCATTATTATTGGTAACTGATGCCCTAAGGAAAGAAAATGCAAACACCTAGTAAGGAACCTGAAAGCTCTAGCATGACTCATGAAGAAGAGGAAGAAATGCAACATGATATATCAAAATTACAAGACCAAGTGCAACAACTGTCCCTTGCACAAAAAGGAAAAGAATCTTAGATGGATGGTTTAAAGAAAGGCGTAGAAGCTAAGATGGATTGTTTAAAGAAAGGTGTAGAAGCTAAGATGAATGACATGGAAGCTAAGATGGATTATTTGAAGATAGATTTGAAGATAGACATGGAAGAATTGAAGATAAGTATGAATAAGTTGCTACAAGAAAGGGTCACTAATGGTGAAAGGGTAGTAAAGGAAACTCATGATGAGAACAAAAGAAATGTTAATCATGATTCCATAGACTCTAATGTTGGATCAAAGACCCACCATATTCCAAAAATCGATATGAGGAAGTTTGATGGCAAGGATCCCGCAACATGGATATTACAGATGGAGCAATTTTTCGATCTCAATAATGTGCAAAACACACAAAAGGCACGTATGGAAACTTTATATTTGGAACCAAATCAGTTTGTATGGTATCAATGGCTTTGCTCTCGTAAACAATTTATCACTTGGGCAATTTTTACGGAAGAATTGACAGCACATTATGAGGATACAAAAAGCAACACTTTTTTTAGCCAATTGATAAGTCTCAAACAAAAGGGTTCAATAATGGAGCATATTGAGGAGTTTCAAAAATTGAACATAAGGGTAAAAGATATTCCAGAGGAGCATAGGATTGATGTGTTCATAGGGTCTTTAAAGGATAATATCCAACATGATGTTCGCCTTTGGGACCTAATTCATTAGAGAATGCATTCAAGTGAGCAAGAAAAATGGAAAGCAAAATTATGGCAACCAGGAAGCATACCACTCACAAATATAAAGACGGAAGTGTTGTTTCCGCTAGTCTTCCACAACCTATAAGGTTGACACCACAACAATTGGAAGAAAAAAGAGCAAAAAGGCTTTGTTACAGTTGTGATAGCAAATACACTAAAGGTCATAAGTGTGCCGAGAAGAAATTATTCTACATAGATTGTGAAGAGGAAGAAGAAAAGGAGCAAGAAAGGTCAAAAGAAGAGGATATACTCCAGGAACAAAGCCTAGATAAAGAAGAAATGAATCTGACCATATCTTGTAATGCATTGGCGGGAATTACCACTCATCAAACCATCAAGATAGAAGGACAAATCAAGAAGAAAAAGGTAATAGTGTTGATTGATTCAGGAAGTACCCACAATTTTATTCATTGTAAGGTAGCAAGAGAATTGAATTGCTTCTTATATCTAGCACTAGAGTGTCAAGTGATGGTTGCAAATGGAGGAACAATAAATTGCTCGGGAAAGTTCCATAATATCAAGCTATCCATGGGAGAATATGTATTAGCTAGCCTAATGCTTTCCATTCCAATGGGAGGTGATGATGTTGTACTAGGAGTCCAATGGCTACAATCCTTGGGTACAATAGCTTTTAATTTTCAAGAACTTTTCATGAAATTTTCTGTGGAAGGAAAGGAAGTTGAATTAAGGGGTATTGCAGGGAAACCAGGAAAGATAATCAGCTCTAACGGTATGACAAAGCTTCTAAAAAAGGAACAAAGAGGTGTAATTGCACAATTATGTTCACTAGATGTGTCCACAGTGGAATAATCTATTTCTCCAGATCTCCAAAAAGTCTTGGACAATCATTCTACGGTATTTGAGACTCCCAAAGGTCTCCCACCTATTTGTGATCATGATCATGCTATTCATTTGATTCCAGGAAGTGTTCCTCCAAACATCAGGCCGTACAGTATCCCTATGCCCAAAAGAGTGAAATTGAACATATGGTTGCAGAAATGCTAGAGGCTGGTATAATTCAACCAAGTCAAAGTTCTTTCTCTGCTCCAGTCGTATTGGTGCACAAGAAGGATGTATCATGGTGCATGTGTCTGGATTATAGGGAGCTCAACAAGCTCACTATTAAAGATAAGTTTCCCATTCCTGTCATTGATGAATTATTGGATGAATTGCATGGATCAATTTACTTCACCAAGTTGGATCTTCGTTCAGGATATCATCAAATCAGAATGAAGATTGAAGACATTCCAAAAACAGCATTTAGAACTCATGAGGGTCATTATGAATTTTTGGTCATGCCTTTTTGCCATACCAATGCACCTTCAACATTTCAAGGTTTGATGAATTCAATTTTCAAACCATTCCTTAGAAAATTTGTGTTAGTATTTTTTGATGATATACTAATCTACAGCAAGTCTTGGAAGGATCATGTTGAACATGTTGATAGGGTGCTACAACTATTGGAGGAGAAACAATTATATGCAAAAAGATCCAAATGTTTCTTTGGA